>CM037088.1:15591708-16191708 GCA_020916435.1 Oxytropis ochrocephala | reverse complement strand
ATTTCAAATCCAAGGAAGTACTTCAAGTTTCCTAGATCCTTGATGCTGAATTTGGTATCCAATAGAGTCTTAACTCTATTTATTTCACTTATGTCATCACCTGCCAAGATCAAATCATCTACATAAACTAATATAGCAGTGAAACTAGTAAAACCATCAGCAGAGTTAGATGATTTCGTGTATAGAGAGTAGTCTGATTTCGATTGAGTGTAGCCAGTGTTGATCAAGGTTTCTGTTAACTTGGCATTCCATTGCCTACTTGCTTGTTTAAGCCCATACAAGGATCTTTGAAGCTTGCACACCATGTTGGAATGTGGCACAGTTAACCCCGGTGGTGGCAGCATATACACATCCTCTTTGAGGTCTCCATGTAAGAAGGTTGTGTTGACATCAAGTTGACATAAATGCCAATTCTTAACAGCAGCAACAGCTAGGAGAGTCCTCACGGTAGTCATTTTCACAACTGGGCTGAATGTCTCCGTGTAATCAATGCCCTCTGTTTGTGTGAATCCTTTTGCCACTAAACGAGCTTTGTATCTTTCTATACTCCCATCGGCATGTAATTTGAGTTTAAAAACCCATTTACAGCCAATGGCTCGTTTATCAGCTGGGAGAGGCACCAATATCCGAGTTTCGATCTTCATCGGGCATCCAATTCAAAGATTAATTGCATTTCTCCAATTGCCGTCACACACTGCCTCCTCATAGGTATTGGGTTCAGGTATAGATGACAAATGTAAAAGGAACTGTTTATGTGTTGTTGATAACCTGTCATATGTAATAACATCAGAAATGGAATGCTTAGTACCTTGAGAGACATGTGTTGAGATGGATGATTCAGAGTTGTGGATTGTATTGTTTAGGATGTTACAGTGATAGTCTTGTAGATAAGAGGGTGGTTTGTGTGTTCTGGTTGATCTTCTTACATGATCGGGTTGTGTGGGAATTTGAGGAGGTTCAGGTGATTCTTGTTGTTCATGTAGGTTGGTAGAATTGGAAGGTTGTCCTTGAATGGGTGGGGAATTGTCATGAGAGAAATCAGGTGTATTAGTTGGAGGTGGAGAATTAGAAGGTTGTAAAGTATCTGGTGGTAAGTCATAGTGTTGGGAGGTATCTGAAAGTGTATTTGGGTCATTGTTGATGAGGTGAAGTTCATCATTATAGGGAATGGATGAGTAATAAGCCTGAATATCTGGTTTAGGTTGAGAGTTGGTTCCTTCATGAAATTTTGGAATATATGGAAATACATTTTCATAGAAATCTACATCCCTAGAAATGAAAATTTCCCTATTGTGTAAATCAAACAACAAATGCCCTTTAACACCAGTCTTAAATCCCAAGTAAATGCATTTTCTAGATCTTGGGTCTAATTTCTTTCTATTTGATTTGAGAGTACTAGCAAAACATAAAGATCCAAATACTTTCAAGGACTGAAAAGTGGGATCACGGCTAAATAGAATTTGATAAGGAGATTTTTGATTTAAAATTTTAGTTGGCAGCCTATTGATGATGTGGGCAGCTTGACTCACAGCATGTGCCCAAAACATTTTTGGTAAGTTTGATTGAAAAATGAGTGCTCTGGCAGTGTTTAATAAATGCTGGTGTTTCCTCTCAACAATCCCATTTTGTTGAGGGGTTCCCACACATGATGTTTGATGAAGGATTCCCCTCTCATTGTAAAAATCCTTGAGGGAAAATTCACCTCCATTGTCAGATCTAATGCATTTAACCTTAATGCCAAATTGAGTTTCTACCAAACAAACAAATGATTTAACTAATGTGGATGCATCAGACTTAAGTCTTAGAGGATATATCCATGTATACCTACTTTTATCATCAACAACAGTGAGAAAATATTTATAACCTAGTATAGAAGGAATAGAAAAAGGGCCCCAAATGTCCATATGTACTATGTCAAAGCAATTCTTTGAAACTGTTGTGCTATTTGGGAAAGGCAATCTCTTTTGCTTTGCATAGTAGCATATGTCACAGGGTACATTAGATTTTATGCACTTAATAGATGGAAAAATTTTATTGATTTCATGTAATTTGTCAAAAGAAGGGTGGCCAAATCTCATATGCCACAGGTTACATTCATCCCTAGAGCTATCCCTAGAGCTAATATTGAGAGTACGGAGATTGTTTACAGTGTGAAATTGTGTTATTTCTGATGAATTATTTGCTGAGGGTGATGGTGATGTGAGGTGATACAATCCACTTTTCCGTTCAGCTATCCCAATCACTTTCTCTGTCAGGTTGTCCTGCAATACACATTTCCTTCTGTTAAGGTGCATATCACAATCTATATCATCAGTTAATTTGGGGATGGACAACAAGTTGAATGAAAAGTTAGGGATGTATAAGACATCACTAAGTACTAAAAATTCATCAAGATATATGGTTCCAGCAAGGCTACAAACAACTTGTGTTCCATCAGGTAAAGTTACTGTAACTGGTTTGATCTTTCTAATGCATTTGAAAAGGTGTTTGGAATAACAAACATGGATGGTTGCTCCTGTGTCTATGATCCAGAATTTTATCTTTTTGGAATTAGATAAGGCACAGATAATACCTGATTTCACTGTAGTGTAGTGAATATTATTAGCAGTCAGTGTGTTCGAGCCTTGAAGAAGTGCAAGAATTGCTTTATGTTGCTCTGGTGTGAATCCAAGAAAACCGGAATTTGATGCTTGTTTGGTAACATTTTGTTGATCTTCATTGCCTGAGGTCTCATCATCATCCTCATTCCCAGTATCTGCAGCAAGATTGTTAACACTGTTCTGTTGAAGGTGTGGAGGATATCCGTGCTTCTTGTAGCACACATCAACCGTGTGTCCTGTTCTCCCACAATGAGAGCAAACTTTGGAGCCTCTACCTCCTCTACCACTACTAGAGCGTCCTCCACGATCACCCCTACCTTTGAATCCACCTCTGCCTTGATAACCAGAAGCAGCTAAGACCTTAGGTTCTTCAATCGAACTATTTGCCTGCCTTTCTTGTTGTATCATCATTGAATAAACCTTACCAATGCTAGGAAGAGGATCCATGAGCATAATTTGGGACCTAACAGCAGAGTACTGCTCATTTAAGCCTTTTAGGAATCGTAAGATCTTGCTTCGTTCCCTGTATTCTTTGAATTTTACAACTGCGTTGCATTTCGTTCCACATTCGCAATCGCACATAGGAGCGGGATGGAAATTCTCGAACTCTTGCCAAAGTTTCTTCAATCGAGTGTAATAGTTAGAAATCGAATCATCACCTTGCTTTGCGATGTAAATTTCTTCTTGTAGATCGGAGATTCTAAACATATCTCCTTGGTAGAACCGATCTTTCAGATCCTTCCATACATCTGCAGCGGTATCCATCCATAGGATGCTCTGAGAGATCTCTGGAATAATGGAACTGTTGATCCATGACATTATCATGGTGTTGCATCGATCCCAAGCAACGGAATCACGATCTTCATCTTTCGGTCTTGGCAACGAACCGTCGACGAAGTGCAGCTTGTTCTTTGAACGAAGAGCCATTACCATCGCCCTTGACCAGGTGTGATAGTTGTCGCCGTTCAACGCCGGAGTGACAATCGCCGTCCCTGGATTGTCACTCGGATGCATGAAATACGGGTTGAGCATGTCATTCTGATATGCTTTGGTTGATGTACCAGATCCAGAACTTTCTGAACTTACAGTGGCCATCGATAGAAGAAGAAGAAAGAGAGTTGAATGATTGAGAGAGAGATAACGATTCCGATCACGGCGGCGATGGTAACAGAACTTCAGTTAGAAGCTCTGATACCATTTCAAGAATCTGGAATTCTCCATTGACAAGAAACTAGAGAGAAAACTGTTTAGAGATATAACGAAAAATCGTTATTCATTCAACTAACTCTCAATGAGAGATCAATTACAATATATATACAGAAATACAGAAAGGGAAAAAACTAAGCTACAAAATCCCTAGAACTAAAACTAAAGAGTAAAGGTAAAATAATTCTAAGCTTAATTTAGTAGCTGTACAAACAGAATATTAAATGTGCACAGTCACAAGCTGACTGTGTAAGTTGCAGCTGATGTGGCAACGTTGACTTTTCTCAATCTCATTTAACAATAACTTCACTAAATTCACTTATTAGTCTTTTTACTTATGTGGAAGACGAGCATAATTGTGACACATCATCAATATATGATAAAAATTGTAATTAATTTCACTCCATTAAATCGGTCAACGCTTGGGGCTTGCTCAAATACCATGTTTTTGGCACCGATTAACTTAGCGTGAGAAATTTAATTCATTCATATATAACATGCAATTTTGGAATACTTCTCATCGTAAGTTCATTTCAAGGTAATTTCATTCAATGTCATTTCAACAACTATCCCAGGTTGATCGAGATAATAAATAGGAGTCTATTTGGATCCCTCTGCATATTTCATAATTTAAATTATATACGTATGTATTTTGATTAATATAGTTATATGACAATGTGTTCGGTTGGTTGGAATATTTTGATAATCTTAAAGATGCAAATTTTATATGACATTGTGTTCAGTTGTTTAAATTATATATGTATGTTTAAATTTTATAGATAATGGTTGGACTTAATTCCCCAACTTTTTAACCACACACCTTGAGAACTGATATGAAGGAGAACCAAAATGTAATGAACCAGAAGAGACAAAAATGCCGCAATTGACATTTATATTGATAGTGTCATATAGTTTTTGCTTTGGGCCTCTTTTATGTGTTTGGCCCTTAGCCTGTTCTGTTTGTATTGTTCCTTGGCCTACATTGGGGTCCAAGTTAGTTTTGACAATTCTGTTGCTTTCTTAATCTGTTATATAGTCTTGTGAAACAGATTAACAAACTCATCTTGTATAAAGCTCTTTTAATCAATAAAGTGAATAGAGTTTTCCCAATTGATCTCTGAGATTCCTAATAGCTGGTACTAGAGCTCCATTTTTGGGGCTTGCTACTCGAATCAATTGCGAGAAAGTGAAACCGGAGTGAAGCATTTCATCGACCAAGAAGTGCATGCGAAGACGACAACCATGGCGGAAAACGTGAATAACAACAATAGCAATTACGCTCAACCTGCAATTCCGAAGTTTGACGGCCACTATGAACACTGGGCAATGCTTATGGAGAATCTTCTCAAATCAAAAGAGTATTGGGTCGTTGTGGAGAAAGGGATATCAAGATTGCCTGAAGAACCAACGCCAGAGCACAAGAAACTCACTGAAGAAGGAAGGTTGAAAGATCTAAAGGCCAAGAATTACCTTTTCCAGTCTATCGATCGTAGTATCATAGAAACAATTATTGATAAAGATACGTCTAAAGCAATTTGGGAATCTATGAAACACAACTTCCATGGAAACACAAAGGTGAAACGTGTTCAACTCCAAGCATTGAGAAAGGAATTCGAAGCCTTCAAGATGAAAAAAGGGGAAAAGGTAAACGAATACTTGAAAGAACTCTGGCAATTGTGTGGATGAAAATGCATGGTGAGAAAATGGAAGAACAAGTTGTCGTTGAGAAAATTCTGAGATTTATGACAAAGAAGTTCGCCTATGTGGTCTGTGAACGATGTGGAGGCCTTGACAATTGACGAATTGCAAGGAGGTTTGCTTGTGCACGAGCAAAACATGGAAGAGGATAAAGAATATGAGAAAGCCTTGAAGGTCACCAGCAGTGGCAAGACTCGAAGAAGAGGCCGGGGAAATTATAGAGGGGGTCGTGGAAGAGGTAGACAGTTGCCAAACAAACAGAATGTTGAATGCTACAATTGTGGCAATAATGGTCTTTACCAATCAGATTGCCCTGATTGGGATGAAAAAGCGAATTTTGCTGAAGATGAAATTGAAGAGCCCCTGCTGCTGATGGCTGTGATAGAAGAAATTGAAGAATCAATGCTGACAAAACAAGAAATTCGTATAGTGAAGAAACTATGTTATGGCACTCAAAATATGGACACCTTGGTCTCAAAGGACTAAGGCTCCTTGTTCAAAAGAAAATGGTAAATGGGCTTCCTGAGATTGATGATATGATTGAAGTGTGTACTAGTTGCCAAATTGGTAAGCAACACGGAGAAAATTTCCCAAAGATTAGCACATGGAGAGCAGAGAAACCCCTTCAACTAATACATGCTGATATGTGTAGCCCTATTCAACCTGAATCACATAGTGGAAGAAGATACTTCTTGACTTTCTTTGATGGCTACAACAGATACACTTGGGTGTACCTTATGTCTGAGAAATCAGAAGTGTTTGAAATATTCGAGAGGTTCAAGGCTAAAGTTGAAAATGAAAGTGGAAGCACCATCAAATGTCTTAGAACAGATCGTGGAGGAGAATTCACATCAAGAGAATTCAATGATTTCTGTGGCATTAAAGGTATCAAAAGGTGGTTGACAACAGCTTACACACCACAACAAAATGGTGTGGCTGAGAGAAAGAACCGTACTATAATGAACATGGTGAGGAGCATCTTGGCTGAAAGAAACATGCCAAAGAAGTTTTGGCCTAAAGCAGTCAACTGGGCAGTGTATGTACAAAACAGAAGCCCCGCTATTGTTGTACCAGACATGACACCTGCAGAAGCTTGGAGTGGTTTGAAGCCCTCTGTTCATCACTTCAGAGTATTTGGATGTGTGTGCTATGCTCATGTCCCTAGTCAACAGAGAAATAAACTTGACAACAAGACATTGAAGCGTGTCCTCCTTGAAATGAGTGAAGAGTCAAAGACATACAGACTACTAGAACCTGTTACCAAGAAAATCATTGTTAGCGGAGATGTTGTGTTTGCAGAAAAGGAATCTTGGAATTGGAATGAAAGTAGTGAAACTGGAAGGGCTGAGATACTTGACTTGAATGATAGTCAACCTAAGAAAGACAAAGAAAATGAAACTGGTAATGAAGTTGCTGAAATCAACCTAGAAACCACTCATGAGACATCACAACCTGCTACACCAGAAACTGAAAGAGGAACTAGTGATCACTCTGATGACCAAGAGGAGAATCAACAGCAAGGGAGGAGAAGAAGACTACCTGCTCACCTCAATGACTATGTCACTGGTGAAGAGCTAGATGAAAATCAATCTAACCTTCTTCACACAAACAAAGGGTTCTGCAAATTATGAGGAAGTTGTGAAAGAAACTAAGTGGAAGGAAGCAATGAAGACTAAAATCAACTCCATTGAAAAAAAACAACACGTGCATGGTAGTTGTCTACTCTACCTAAGGGAGCAAAACCAATTGGTGTAAAATGGATTTACAAGACCAAGTTTAATGAGAAAGGAGAAATTGAGAAGCACAAAGCAAGGTTAGTAGCCAATGGTTACTCATATAGACATGGGATTGATTACAGTGACGTTTTCGCACCTGTGGCTAGGTGGGACACCATTAGAACTATCATAGCATTGGCTTCCATCAAAGGATGTACTTTACATCAACTTGATGTAAAAAGTGCATACCTACATGGTGAATTGCTTGAGACAGTGTATATTTAGCAGCCACTGGGTTACATGAAGAATGGACATGAGAATATGGTGTACAAGCTGAAGAGAGCCTTGTATGGGCTCAAACAAGCACCTCATGCTTGGTACAGTAGAGTGGTGGCCTACTTTGTGAAGGAAGGGTTTGAGAAGTGCCACTATGAGCACACTCTGTTTGTGAAAAACAGAGATGATGGCTGCATTCTTATCATCAGTTTGTATGTGGATGACCTAATCCTCACTAGTAACAACAATGATCTGATCAAAGAGTTTAAAGCTTCAATGGCTAAGGAATTTGATATGACAAACTTGGGAAAGATGGCTTATTTCCTTGGTGTAGAAGTCTGCCAATCAGAAACTGGAATTTTTATAAGTCAAGCAAAATATGCCAAGCAGATATTGGAAAGATTTGATATGAAGAATGCCAATCTAGTGAAAACTCCCATAGATCCTGGCTGCAGACTAACAAAAGAAGGTGATGGTGTGGAAGTAGACTCCACTGCATACAAACAGATCATAGGATGCCCTATGTATTTAACTGCCACTCGCCCAGATATAATGTATGCAGTGAGTTTAACTAGTAGGTACATGGAAAGACCAACTCAGATGCATCTTCAAGCTGTGAAGAAGATTCTGAGGTACATACAAGGTTCTACAGAAATGGGCATTTTCTATAGCAGCAAAGGAAAATTAGAGTTGTTGTCTTACTCAAGCAGTGACTATGGAGGTAAATCCGAAATTTTTTTATTTTATTTTTAAATTTTTTGTTTTTAAAAAATTGGTATATTAAATTAAGATTTACGCGCATTTTATTTTTAGGATAAGATACGAACGATTTACGATTTAAATAACAATACGAAAGCGTTACGATATACGAGTAAAGAGACGTCATATATGATCTAAAATACATCAAAATATATAAAATACCCAATATGAAATACAAGTACAAATACAAATAAGTCAAATACAACTACGGGACCAAAATGTCTAAAAGTGACTGAAAATAACGACGTGAAGTATCAGGTGAACGGTCGACATCTAGCGCATCTCGGACCAATGCAGTTGCTCTCTGCATCCTCTCCTGATCTGTCTTTGGGACAACGGGCTCCTGATCTGGCTGTGGCTCTGGGTCAGCAACTGGCTCCGGCACCGGAGTAAGACGAACCCTGGTTACCTGAATGTACCAAGGTAGGTAATCAGGATCGCACTGGCCGTGGTAGTCTGCCTGTCTACTAGCCTGCCAAAAAGTCTGCGCCCGAATCTGATACCTCAGCAACCCCCGTATGATCCTGTCCGCAGATGGAGGTTTACCCGAAATGGGTGGAGAGAAGGATCGTCTGATCGCCTGACGGTAAGAGGACCTGTCATGCGCATGTGGGGACCGGCTCACCGCCCAACTCAACCGACCGACCAGAAGCGGATATGTTCGACAACGGAACATACTGCCTGTGGTCTGCATAAGGGGTGAGAATGGCATCCTCAGGCTGCAAGTTATCGATCCGCTCCCTAAAGTCCACCAACTTTATTTTATCCAGCTTCTTGTTCCCCCAGCTAGCAACACATGGCTGATGAGTCCTAACAAACACTTTCCGACCAACGACGGTGGGAAAATGCTCGTATATCCACATTTGAAATAATTAAATTAATAAATAAGCAATTATTAATATATGAGTAATTTAATTAAAAACTTAAATTAAAAAAATAAATAATTGATTACCTGTAGCAGTGTCGCGTATCCGCAAAACTGCTTCGTCGTATGAAAGATCGCATCTGTCAACTCAGTGTAGAGGACACTGAGAGCAGCTATACCCCAAGACCACGGGCCACACCGCTGAAGATCCTGAATCAGATACATCCACCTCACTGGCACTAATGTGTGACTCTTGTCGGCCAGAATGGTGGTGCCTAACAAGAACAACATGTAGCACCGTGGCAGCTGCTCATAAGCACCCCGTGCCACGTTCTCCCTGAAAGCGTCCTCTACAAAGGTGATCCTCAAATACTGCCCCCTGTTTTCCTTAAGTTCCTCGGTGACACCTACCGGATGCATGCCTAAATGCTGGACAACCAAGTGAAAAGCCTCAACAAAATCAACATGGGGCTTGTGGTCCAATATGGTGCCCTCCAGCGGCAAGTGGAGCAACACGGCCACATCGTCGTGTGGTGATGATCATCTCTCCCAAAGGGCATGTGGAATGAGCTGGTCTCAAGATGCCACCTCTCCACAAAAGCAGATATCAACTCATGGTTGATTGCCCCGAGAGGTGTGATGTCCAGCTCAAATAGTTTAGCCTCGCGCAACCAGTGGGCTATGTGTGGGTGGTGCTCGACAGGTCTAAACCCAATATACTTCTGGCCGTGAGATACAATCTTCAGTTTCTGGGTCTGAAAAAATTAAAATTAAACCATACGTTATTAAAAATAAATAATTAATTATTTTTTAGTAAAATTAAAATAAAGAATTAAAATATTACCTGACCTCTATCTATCAAGGACGCTTAGTGCGTATCCCAGTGTAATAATAATGGTGGGTGAACCACAGCTGGGGCAGCCTGAACCTCCTCGTGAACCTCCGCCTGAACCTGCTCTTGAACCTCCTCCTCATCCTGAGCCTCCACCTGAGGCTCCTCCTGCTGAACCTCATGCTCCTGAGCCTCATCCTCCTGAACCTCATGCTCCTGATACTCCCGCTCCCAAGCCTCCCAACCCCCGAGCAAGAGGTCCCGATCTGACCGGGTGGTCTGGTAGTGGCGCGTCCAGTGCTCATACTGGTGGTGGTCGTGATGGCCGCCATACTCATCCGAGCTTTGAGCCGAGGCCGGTGGCCGCTCAAAAACTCACAGTTCTTTCGGCGATCTGCGCCCAAATCGTATGGATCAGCGCTCGCTCTTTGGCTCTGCCACGCTAAGAAGCGTGTCGGCAAGTCTGAGCTCTCTAGTGTGTTTGGAGAAGGAGTGGCACTCCATTTGGACATATCGCTCTCGCTTTGGACTCTCCATCTTTGCCGTCGTCGTCGCGGTCTTGAAGTCTTTTTCTCAAGACTCTTTCGCGTTAAATTGTCTGGTCGTCTACTCGCCACTGTTAAAAAAAAGAAAAATGTAAATAAAAAAATTAATAATTAAAAAAAGGAAAAAAAAAGGTGAATTTTGGATTTACCTATAAATTCGGTAACCTCTCCTTCAAACACTCACTTTTTTCCGGAAATATGAAATCCGATTTGTGAAATGTGATTTTTGTAAGTTTTCAAGAGTATTTTTGTCCGTTACGGTAATTATGGGGGTCTGGGAGAGAAGGAGGGGGTGAAAAAAAAACCTACTTTTTTAAACATGCTAGGCTAGAACCAATAGAATAATAATACTTTCACTTGAGACATGAGAAATTAGGACCATGAGTCTTGTTTGTGGCGTAAACAAAGTGGTGGGGGAATGGGATTTGCTTTGTTGTCACGCATGGAAGCGTCAATTCTTGCACTCCAATTCTTCCCAAAATATATAACCCTTCTTTTGAAAAGATCCATCCATAGATTATGTCACTTCACAATTCACAATGCTACCAACATCCATTATAACGACACTAGAATACAACTAACTTGTGTACCTTATTTCTCAACACCCATGTGCTCCTTTTTTCATCACTACTTTCGGATTACTCTATCTACGATTCGTAAAAAATAATTTTGGCTTGTAAATTGCTTCAAGTTTACTCTTGGGAAAGCATAAGCTTGGTGAAGAAAACAATCATTTACCATTGATTATTTGTAGAGCAAATAGTAAAAAACTACGGGCTACATTAAAATAGTTTGGTCATTGGTGGTTCACTGTATTAAAATATATTTTCTATTTATTTATGGTGCAACATTTATAATTACGGCCACTGCTAACATATTAGTAAAATACATGGAATGGAGTAAGACAGAAGATAGAAGATTCAACGCATAACTCATCGAGATTTGTTTGTAGTAGCTTCCTTCTTTGTAGTTCCCCAAATTCAAAGCCACATATATATGAAGGATGCATTAATTAGTTACCACTAAAATATTACTACATTGGACTTTTGCTTATAATAAGAAGCATGGAAAAAACAAAACAGCCAGAAACAGTTAGTTCGAGTTACTTAATCACAGATAAAGCAACAATGATTCAAACCAAAAGAAAAAAGAAGCACGGAAAACTAGGGTTCTGTATCAAGGCAAGACACTATATATGCATATACTAAGTTTTTTGGTCAAAACTCAAAGCCAACTTCAGCATTGGGAATATTCAAGCTGAGAAAGTAGGGAAGAAAAAAAAAACACAGCAACCCTGGATTCATGTTACAAATTGACAACATATTTTTTATAGATTGATCACATCATCCCAAATAATAACAAAAACTGTCTCTAACCTGTTAGCAAAAACCAAAACTATAGCAAAATTAACAAATACAGCCAAACCATAGCAAAATCCCCAAAAGATAAAAAAAACTGGGAGAAAAAAAAAGAATATATATAATATATTTGTGACAGAGCCAAAACAATTTTGTTCATGGACATCTAACATTTCTTCCAGGACCTCCATAATAAAAATAAGTGCCCCAAACATTATTTCTTCCTTGCCTTATATCATAGCAATTAGAATGATCAGCTAATTGACGAATATTTGATAAAGGAAGTAAGTTATTATCCCAATCAACTACTTGTAAGTTTCTAAAATAAGCTGCTTTTCTAAACCCTTCTTCTGCAAAATGGCCACTACCCATTTGAGTACCAGTGTGATAACCTCTTGAACGTGAATTCACAATTTCTCCACCAAATTGTACCATGTTTGCATGGCTTCTTAAGTGACTAAATAAATTTGCTGGCCAATATCCAACTAGTAGACCTGAACCAAATTCAAGCCACCAATGTCCATGCTTTGGATCCTATATATATATACAAAGGAAATCCATGTTATAAACATTTTTTAGTTCTGCAGATTGAGTGACAACTGACAAGCTATGAAGCACAAACACAGACATGTAGACACCAGTTTTAATTTGAAAAATACAAGTGATTAAAGTGTATGTGTCGGTGTCCGACACAATACGTGTTGGACACGAGACACATCTTCAACAAGAAGTGTCAGTGCTACATAGGTGACAAAAACCAATCGCAAACTCACACACAAAATAGAGATTCGAGGTTGGAATCCTAGTAACTACGGAAAATGTCCAACCTAACAATGTTGGATTTACCAATTATAATAGGCCTTCAGAGTGTCTTATTATAAACTGTTTTTTAACCATTATTAATATTAATATTTTTGGTAGAAAGTATTTATTAATAAGAAAAAGTACCAGCAAGGGAATTTTCCTTTTAGTGTTAAGAAGCCAGTTAGGGAAAAATCAATGTAAAAAGTATAGTGAGGGTGCCCTAAAGCATTGCTTTATTAAAGAAAAAGAGACAGGAACAAAGAGCTACTAAATAAGTTGACCCCATGAGGGACATTGGTACAGGAAAAAAGCCAAGGAATCTTCCATTTTAATAACAATAACATGAGGAAGAATTCAAAAGAATGGAGAAAAGAAAAGTAAAAGAATTATTGCTTCACTTGGACACAAGTTATTTTTTCAGTTCTTAGTTGTTTAGCTTTTTCTGTCAAGGGAAGGTGGTTGTGAAATGTATCAAATAAAGGTTTGAAAAGCTAAAGAGCATAACCACAAATCACCTTCCAAAACATTAAGCCTTTTCTGTTAAGTAAATGACTTTATTTTCTCCTTAATTAGTGTTAATTTATTGATGTTGAATTGCATGGAAACATAAAAAAAATAAAAAATAAAACAGTTACCTTCCAAACCATTAAGCCAATATCAAATTGTCTGCCATTAACTATGGATCTTGGGGAGATTGCAGCTCCTATTGCAATTCTGTTATTAGTTTGGATAAATCCTGAACATAATAAGTTGTAGCATCCAGTTGCTTGATATGCATCCGTCTATCATATTCAAATATCAGACATATGTAAGTGTTTGGAAACGCGGCTAGCAGATATATATAAACGCGCGTCCATCTTAAAGCTTTCACGGTCGCAGTATTTCCACAGTGACTTAAACCGATTTAGACGTGGAAGCAAACATATTCTAAAATGTAATGGAAAAGCAAAAGAAGCATAGCATGCAAAATACTTACTGTCCAATAAGTGAAGAACCTAGGATAGTTATCTCCATATAGCTCAGGGCTTACCTGAATCAAAAAACATGTTTATTATTAGTAACAGAAATTCAATAAACTAAATGCATTTCTAATACATTCTTAAAACATATTTCTAATATTTAATAAACAATAGAAATTAAGATTTTGTACATGCCTGCCATCCAGCTTCTAATGTATTGAGATCATTACCAAATGATCCAGCAATAACCCATATCTGTGACAAGCTGAATTCATATGGATCTGTTACCCTTGGTGTCCACACATTTATGTTTGCTTTTGCTCCATAATATTGATCTCCATTCACAAAAACAACTGCATGCTGCATTAAAATGTATCATATATGTCAAAATTGTCAATCAACAACATACATGCATGAACAAAAATGATTTTGTCTATGATGTTTTTTTTCTGTAATTTTTGAGCTGCTACTGGAAAATTTTAATGTCTGTGGGATCCAACATAGAGACATAACAAGTGCCTCCTTGTGTGAGTAATGATTTTGATCTCACTTTTTGTTGCAAATAGGAGACAAGCTTGTGTCCTTTGTTTTTGAAACTCAATATTGAACTTTGGTGGTTAAAGAAAAGCATGCTCATTCTTTTTCTTTCTGGAAAGAAAAAGAATGAAACTGAAAACAGAATGCAGAAAAAAGAAAAATAAAGTAGAACAGATATTTTCCTTTCAAAAAACTGAAATTGTTGTAACACCAACTAACCTCATGACCAGTGCCTGTTGAGTCTCTCCGTACACCTCTTGATTTTCTTCCAAATCTTCTAATGGAACTTGCTCTTAGAAAATCTTGTTCAGTTACTCTTCTTATTGGAACAGTTCCTTTAGGACATGCTTCACCAGAATCACTCCAAAGCTGATAACTTTGTGTTGTGTTTCCATTGTTGTTATACCCCTTTGGTCTTTCTGGTGGATCCTGTAAATCTTAAGTCTCAAATAAAATACATTCAAACCAATTAATGTATCTCATGTAAAGAAAAGTTGAAAGAAAATAAATTACCAGTGGTCTTTTCCCTTTGAGTTCAGGATGATCAAAAGCTAGCTGCTTATGAGATATAACACAATCTATTAAATCCCCATCTGGACTCTGAAAACACAACAAAAATAATTCAAATCATAAGAAAAATGCATCATCATTGTCAAGTCACAAAACATGTTATATAAAAAGCAAAGGAAAATGCCTTGATTGTTTTGATGGCAGGTTTGTTGATTTTCTTCAATTGAGCTCTGATTCTTCTTAACTTATGCAACTGAATATCTGGTTTAAAAGTTTGGTTAGCATTGGAGTGAGAGTTTGTTGAATGAGACAAAAGTGAGGGAATGGGGTGTGACAATATTGGAGTAATTGAGGTAAGAAGGAACAGCAAAAGAACAAAGGTATGTAGGATAGATAGAGTATTTAGGGAATTAGTAGAAGTAGCAGTCAATTTCAGAGAATGATTTAGTGAAGTTGGGACAAGAACATGATTTTCTTGTTTGCATTGTTGTTGTCTTGTTGTGAATTCAGACTCTTTCATATGTTGTTTTGTTGTCATGGAAACTGAATAATATCCTTTCATGTCCATACAAAACACAAGAACTAACTACTAAGAAGACAACAACCCTTCTTCCTAAGTTTACATATTATAAACAACTCTTCCAAATGGTCCTCACTCACAGAGAGAGAGAGAGAGAGAGAGAGAGAGAGAATTTTTAATATTATGCTTCCACTTCCACACCATGAAATGAAATACTCTAGTACCAGCACACACAAAATAGACCATAAACCGTATATAGGTGGGGTTGTATATACTGTTATCAAATTCAAATGGGTTAATGTTATGTGACAAGTCTTTAAATTTTAGTCCCATCAAGTACTATTTTTTCCAACAATCTTTAGTGTTTAGCAGGGTTTCAAAAAGTACTCACCGCATTATGGGTTGGGAGATATTAACATTTTTAAATGTTATTAGTCAAGTTTTCGTAATATTAAGGATCGCGACATGACCACTATTATGAGGTTAAATTTGTTTTTTTTTACTAAATCCTCTGCTGCCGCAGTGCAGGATGGTGCTGCGCCAGTGAAGACCGTCCGATTTAGAGTGATAAATTTTCACCGATCTTGCTTGCGTACAGTTGAATTGAAGTTTGTATCTGGGTATTTATTGGATTGTTGTTTATGTATTCTGGGTGGGTTATAACATTTATGTATGTGCTGTCATCCTATAAGTATTCTTCCTGTTCAAATGCCAAGGAAATAACAATGCTCCCCTGGTGATAGCTGCTTTTACTTTCCTCTTCTCTCCTAATATTAATTGCAAGGGAAAATTGACTTTATGATTATGGAGCTACCTCTCCACTGTAATGTAAGCAGCTTTTAATGGACCATACCTAATAATTTTATCCAACAACAGCTAGCTCATAAATCATGAGAGGAACAAGGAAACAACAACTCATTACTCTTAACTTCTCTTTCATTACTACTCCCTCCGTCCCATTTTGTTTGTAGTTTAAGATTTTGCCACACCCTTTAAGAAAAATAATTAGGAGTCTAATTTTTTTAAAAGTGTTATCTAATTTACCATTTAACCATTTATCTCTCTACCTAGATAAATGTGAATGATTTATTAGATGTAAAAGTTGTCATAATTAATAGGGATATAAGTGGAAAAGAACGTGAAAAGTTTCTTTGAAAATCTAAAACAACAATTAATTTGGGACAAATAAATTTTGCTAAAACAACAAATAATTTGGGACGGAGAGAGTATATGGTTAATCAGGTTTGATTATCATTATCCTATGGTAATTAGTTTCAATTTGTTCATTTACCTAATTTTCACTTCAAATCAAAGGACTAAGTTTTTCTGAGGGACCAGTTTGACGTAAGGAACACCGTTAACTGATGTCAATGAATGGTCAAAGGAGTCAATGGCAAGTGTATGTCTCGACAAATGACAATTCATCAATTCAAAGCAATGAGGGAAGCTTTGTCGTGTTGTTACATAGTACCTTGAAAATTAACTTTCCTACCGAACTCCCTTGTTGTAACTTCTTTATATTGCAAGTAATTAAAGAAGAAAACGTGTAAATAACTTGACAATAATAAATACTTTCCTTTGCAAAATTATTTTCTCACCGGTTGCCTGAAAATTACAGACAGGCTATTAAATATTTAAATCTTACAAAAAATATATTTTAATTTCACTTTTTTGGCAGTTCAGAATAATTATTATTGTATCTCATGTTCCTTTTTTTTTTGTCGAAGATGCAATATTTCATTGAACGTAGATAAAGCGACCGAAACATTATATAGAATGTAAGTTACTAGCTTACAAAAGAATCATCGTCATGTCCTATGAGGACACAATCACATCAGGTTTAGCTAAGCTCTAAAGATAAGATTAAGCATTTGAGTAGCACCTAAGACACATAATTCCTACTAAACAAACTTGAGGCAAATCATAATTAAAAGCAACATTAACAACATAAAAATAAAATCTAACACCACTCTGGGCCATTACAGAAGCACAACTTCACAATCTGGCCCATTAGGGATTCCAAAGCAAGCAGCCAAAAGTACCAATGTACCCCTCCGTGTCTCCACCACCAAGTGAGATCTAAACCAGCAGCAGGACACCAAGTGATGATCCACAAAAAAATCCAATGCGGGAAAAAACGGAAAGTCACGAGCTTTACCTAAAAATGAAGGCCAAACGGCCAAAGGGAGACATATTCTTGAGTGATGGTAGTCACACAAAATAACACACAGAGGCTGAGAGATGAAGCACCGATGAGGAATGCCACGACCAAATCCAAACCACCACATGTTGCCACAACAAGCCCAAATATAGTTACAGAACTCCAAGACCACCGAAAAGTACCACAAGACCAGAATCTAAGAAAGAGACCGAAATTAGAAAATCCTCGACGAAGCGAAGAGAAAAGAAAAGCGAGAACTTTCTCTCTATAAAAGAGGACCGGGCAAAAGGAAAGCGATATCTAAACATTGGTTGATTTAAACATCGGAGGGAAAAGTGGTGGAAACAACGAGTTTAGGAAAAAGAGAGGCTGAGAACATGCATGGAAACTCTGAACTATTGAATGAGAATATGATTTGGTGGCTTTGGAAGAGGGCGAAAGACGAGAGGTTAGAGAAGGCAGAGACAGAGAGGTCAGGAGGAAGGGGTGGAGGGCGAGCAAGTGGAATCAATGAAGGGGAGAAAACAAAATCACCACCATCAAGAAGAGGGCGAGCGTGAGGGAAAAAGGAAGGATGTTGAATGGGGGTGGAGGAGGGGGGCTCCCTAATTGGAGCAACAGAGGCCTAGCATCGGTAGTAAGATGGGCGCCGCTGCTGCAACAACAAAACCCTAGCAGATCGAGCACATCTAGGGAACAACACTCTGACTCTTTAGAAATCCTTCTTTGCTTGAATCAACATGGTTTAGGGGGTGATAGTGTTAAGGGTAAGTGTAGAGATTTGCATCTTGGTAAAATTAGTTTGATGCATTGGTCCAATAGTGGTAATTAGCCATGGCTTCGTACATCCAAGAGTGAACTATTTCGAACTAGGCCAGAAGCCCACTTCCAATCCTAGGGTTAGATTGCGACCCACTTGCTTGAGCTAAGTCTTCTACACAGGAAAGACTCGAGCTCCACCCTTATAGACCATTGGCAATCCGTGCACCATTGCAATCAACGGCAGTGGGCGCTCAACCTGATCCGACGACCTACAACACGCCCTGTCAGTTACACGCTTATAGTGCCTGATGCATGCCTTGAGCCTATAATTAGTTGCCCATCGCCAGTGCCAGGTAACATTCCATTCCCATACCTCATCCATGACTTCCTATCTCTGACTTAGGCGTCAGAGTGTCATTGCAAGTACCACCACCAGTGCTGGGCTCTGAGGTACGACTTCTACAGGAGTGCCTTACCAACTATTCAGGACAGTCATCCCGGGTTCGGATAAGGTGCAGATCATTAACAATGCACAATTCTTTCAAAAATACAAAACAATTGAGTTATCTCATAATTGATTTACAATGTTTTGTACTAAAAATTAAGTTATAGGACTGAGCTTATCTACCATATGTTCTCTCTCTAAATCAGACGACTCTGCAAGTGCTACCAGTAATAGATGATCCATTTGCACCATACTATAGGTATGTGCCCACTAAAAAACAAAATATGTAGATTGTTATGAAATTTGAGATGTTTATGAATTTTAACATTTATAGACAACTATGTACATTTTAAGTGACAAATAGCATCTATGGTACTGTTTACGGTGATTTTTGGTAAACAACCGATGGTCTGAATTATTAACTTGCGAGATCAACCAATGAATCTCAGGAGCATATTGTGTTAATTATTTGAAAGATACTGTGTGAACACTCCTCGTGTTCTTCATAAATCACCAGAAAGTTAAAAGAAAAGGAAAAGAAGAATTGCTTTGAACGCCAAGGAATCCTCAAGGAAAAACGAAAGATAAAGAAAAGTTTAAAGAAATAAAATTAAATTGCATAAAAATGTAAAAGAGTGGTGCACAAATCCATACATTTGCTTCTGTTGCTCAGTTTTCTCTATCGCTGGAATTTTGAGCGTAAGAATTTGTATGTTGGGATTGTGACCCCTTTTCCTTCTCAGGAAAAACTATATATACTAAGAAGATGGAAACAAACTGCCTACAACGGTTAATACATTTGAAATTTAAACTAAGAACAGCTAACTCTTCGACAGCTTGATCACTAAGGTCTTCGACAACATTGAAACAGTTTTCTTCGATGTCATCTTCCAAGCTAAAGCTTGTCATTGTTCTTCGCTTTCGTCTTCACGTCGAAATGTACCTTTTGCACTTTCGAACTTGTTAAATCTCTTCAGTAATCGAAGAGACACCTTTGACATACCCTCTTAGTGTCGAAGGCTCAATTTGCTCCCTTTAAAGCAAATGGTCAAACAACGTTGACTGCATTTATTTAGTCTGTCGAAAATGCAGACTAACAGGTACCATATATAAGTGAGTTTTGGATTCAGATTGTGTGCAATCGGAACTGCATGCAGTCAAATAGTTAACAAGCTCGAGACCGCCCGATCTTTGATTAGACGGTCCAAATTTAACATTCAGAATTTTTTATTAATTGAACGACTACGAACTTACTAACTGTATAAGTACTGCACTCATCTTCAACTGGATTTAATCCAAATTCATGAGTTTTGTCCTTAGTTATATTGTTTAACTAAATAAAATTGAACTCAAAGTGCTATAATTTACTGGACATTTTAATTTTGATAATTAAATTCTTTATTAATAGTAATGTGTTAAATTTAAACTAAAAACACTCTGCTTAATTTTTAAATTAATTGTAAAAATCCAACACCATCAAAAGTGCATGTTTAAAGATAAGAATCGTTTATACTAGTACATTGCTAAAAGGGATGCATGTTACTAGGCTAGGTAAAGTTTTGATATGACCAACAATTACCATGCATGTATGTAGCAATTAGTATTTAAGTATGCAAATGGGTTTAGAAAGATATATATTCCTTATACCTAGCTTAGCATGCTAGTAAAATTCTCTTGGGCTATGAATTAATCACTAATTAACTTAGTTTGTGTCTTGTGTTATGAAGCACAAAAGCATGGGCCCATATGCACCGATTATCCTTAATGGGTTTGAGACAGTGAAATGGTGATGCTTCCCACTTACACTTCTTTCACTTTCTTTTTCATG
Source organism: Oxytropis ochrocephala (assembly GCA_020916435.1). Classification (NCBI taxonomy): domain Eukaryota; kingdom Viridiplantae; phylum Streptophyta; class Magnoliopsida; order Fabales; family Fabaceae; genus Oxytropis; species Oxytropis ochrocephala. The sequence continues at coordinate 16,171,328 of CM037088.1, read as the reverse complement.
TTATTCTTTATTTTCTCTCTTCTTTTCACAAACATCCACTCACTCTCTCTCACTAAACTTGTGCTCCAAATAACATATATACTTGAGAAGCTGTAGCAGTCAGCAGTGAATATTGGTCCACAGTGAGTGCAGTATAAAAACAACAATATCGAAAGAGATTTTTATTTAAGTCTTTTTTAAGTTAAACAGTGCCCTTTTGAAAAGTGAATCTCCATAAACATTTTTTTTCCTTAAAATTCAAATGTATTAGAATCAACTTGCATGCATTCCTAGAATATTTTTAAGAATTTTAATCGTAAAAGTGTGATTTTATGTATAGAATTAGAATTAGTTCGATGGGATTTTGCTAAAGGCTGTCACAGCTGAGCATGCTTTTAAAAAGAATCAGCATCTGATGAGCAATTCAACGTACATACATAGAAAAGAATTATATATCAAAAGTGGAACTCATATCCATGATAATGGGCACTGGGAATCATTTGAGGCAAACAAAGAACCACATATTTAAACTTCACTTTTGTAACAAAATTTTAGAATAAGGAAACGTGTCCAGTTTCAAGGCGCGCGGATGCATTTATATATCTTACCTCAGGAAAACAAGCTAGGCTGAAACTCACGTAAGTTCTATTTAGGTGGGATGTTTTGGAATAATTGAGAGTTTTGGAGGCCTAAGTTCATATATTCATACTTATTTGAAATTTTAAAAAAAATAATAAAAAATTAAAAGAACAACATTGTACAAACACATGATATCAATGAATACAATTTTTAGTTTCGAGTAAATTTATGTTTTCTTTGTAATTTACTTATGTTTTTAATAGCTCAGTAGCTCTCGATCGGTGCCTAGCTCAACGTTCTTTGGAGTAGTTGTTAAACCCATAGTCAATGTTGGCGTAATCAATTTGAGAAAGGGATTAAGGTTGAAAGTTTTTGCTGATTACCTTAGCTAACTTTCAAACACCATGTATACTAAGTTTAGTTGTTATATATTGTCAATGTGACAACATATAACTGAGTTTAATTGTTATGTACTTTTTGTAAAATTTTCTTACAGCGACAACTAATTAATCACAATATTGATGACTTAAGAGAAAACTTATCAATTTCATAGCATATAACTTAAACCTGCGTGTTACCTCTTCCCATCCCAAATGGATGCGCCATGGGGAAGTATATTAAGTCATTTGGCAAATATAGGAAAGAGTGAATAATCTGTATCTATCTATCTATCTATACTAGTAGGATACCCGTGCATACGCACGGGTGCTGTCATGTTCTTTTTATGAATGAACTTAGATAGTATTTAAGTAGTTTGAATAATATCCCGTGAAAATAAAAACAAATTTAAAGTAGATAAAAAAGGAGTTTCAAATAAAAAATTGATAAATATTAAAATCTAAAAATGTAAAAGTATTATTTAAAAACAATTGTGCATTTATCAGGTGTTTTTTTATATATCGAGTCTGATATTTTTATGTATACGTATTGTTATCTGTGTTTTTATATAACAATCAAATTTATCCCATGTTTTTATATATATCATTGTAGTTATCCCCGTATTTTTTATATATCAGTGCAACTATTTCGTGTTTTTATGTATCAGTGCAGTTATCTCGTAGTTTCAATTGATTATTTTAGTTGATTAGTTATTATAGTAGATAGTAAAAGAGAGATAGTAGATTGTCAATAAAAAATATTTATTTTAAATATTAATCAGTAGTTTAAATAGTCAGTAAATCTTCTTGTTTTTTACACAGTAGGTTTATTGTAGTCTTCAAAATTTTAATTATCCATGACAAATATTATCCTTTGTTTTTTTATATATCAGTGCAGTTATCCCGTGTTTTTTATTTATCATTGCAGTTATAGTAGATAGTAAAAGATAGATAGTAGATGATCAATAAGAAATATTTATCCCGTGTTTTTTATATAACAGTGACAATTGTTTGACTTTTTTAGTTATTAATCAGTTTAAATAGTCATTAAGCCTTCTTATTTTTTTAGACAGTAGGTTTATAGTAGTCTTCAAAAATTATAATTATCAATGGCAAATATTATTCCCGTATTTTTTTATATATCACTGCAGTTATTTCATGTTTTTATATATCAGTGCAGTTATCTCGTAGTTTCAATTGATTATTTTAGTTTATTAGTAGATTATAGTAGATGGTTAAAGTTAGATAGTAAATTATCAATAAGAAATATTTGTTTAATATTAGTTAGTAGTTTAAATAGCCACTAAGTCTTCTCGTGTTTTTAGATAGTACGTTTATAGTCTTCACAAATTATAATTATCAATTGCAAATTTTAATCTCGTGTTTTTTTATATATATCATTGCAGTTATCCCGTGTTTTTTATATATCAGTGCAGTTATCTCGTAGTTTCGATTGATGATTTTAGTTGAATAGTATATTATAGTAGATAGTAAAAGAGAGATAGTAGATTATCAATATAAATATTAATCAGTAGTTTAAATAGTCATTAAATCTTCTTGTATTAATTTAAATATTAATCAGTAGTTCAAAAAATTTAATTATCAATGACAAATATTAAACTTTTGTTCTCGTGTTTTTTATTTATCATTGTAGTTATCCCGTAGTTTTAATTAATTATTTTAGTATATTAGTAGATATTAAAATATAGATAGTAGATTATTAATAAGAGGTGATAGTAGATTATCTATAAGAGTGTAAACAGATTTCAGAGAGAAAAAAAACTAAAGTGAAGTGAAGAGAAAGAGAATAATTGTTTGTGGAAAAATAAAAGTAAAGTAAAAAGAAAAAAAAGAAAGAAAGAGAGTGTAAATAGATTTCAGAGAGAAAAGATAAGGTAATTTTAGTAGAATATTTAAGTAGAGTAGTGTTTGTATAAATTTAGAAATTTAGTTAAAAAAAAACTAAAGTGAAGTGAAGAGAAAGAGAATAATTGTTTGTGGAAAAATAAAAGTAAAGTAAAAAGAAAAAAAAGAAAGAAAAAGAGTGTAGGAGAAAAGTGAAAAGGAAGAAAGAGAGTGTAAGAAGAAAGAGAAAAAGTAAGAAATAGAGTGTTAGAGAAAAGTAAAAAGGAGGAAAGAGAGTGTAAGAAGAAAGAGAAAAAATGAAGAAAAAGAGTGTAAGAAGAAAAAGAAAGAGAGGGTAATGACATTTTTATCCCTAAAATGAATATGTGTCTTGTTAATAAGAGATCTAAAGTGGTAATTTTGTAGGTAGTTTGTTTGTATACATAGATAAATAGATATTAGATTAGATTAGATTAGATATATATAGCCTATTACATTTACAAGTGTGAGTGCCTCCCTAAGATAATTCAGACACGTAAGCCACTAATCCTTTAGTGTGGGTTGAAGGTGATTATGGGTCTTTGGTCTGAATGTGGAAGCCATGTGATATGATGTGCCTTGGTTTATCTTAGGTTTACTTTTTACATTGTGAAGAGACAAAAATGAAAATTCTAGGACCTTTATCTAAATGACATTAATTAGATCGACTATGAGTTTTTTTAAGCTAAGTATATATAATCATTCAATATTGGTAGAGAGATGATTACATAGGCAAAAGATACCAATATACTACAATACTGAATGATTAATCTTTCATTCTCTTATTGCAAAAGGCAATAATATATACTGTGCACCAACCCAATTCCTACAAATATTCTGTGAGGTACTCAAGACTATTAAAGTGGCAATAGCACTAGAGAGCCATTCTATATATTCTGTCAACACATTTGACAAAGTAACGCCACGGGTAATCATTTCTTGGAAAAATAAAATAGACAAAGGTTTTGAGGGCTAGCTAATAAAAACATAATATTGCTTTCATATTAATTATATATGATGAAAACAAGTAACATGACCTGTCTTATTATGAAGCTTGAAAATTGTATGGATAATTCCCAATATTCTTGGACCACCTCTAGTGGGAGATAACTATGTGTTGCAAATTTAGAACCAACAATTCTAGCACCCTATGAAACTTCAATTAATACCAAAAATAGAACCACCCCAAAGGATATTGAGGAGGTAAAACGAGTACTGGAGGTGTTTACTTCTTCTTCACTCAAGAAATGCCAATGATTAATTTTTGAACTTCCATTTTTCTTTTTCACCAATTTGCATTTGTCTGAGTTAAATGGATAAATCTACGTAGACATGCATGTATTTAAGCAGTTATATATATGATGTCTTTGGTCTACTTCAAAAGTGGGGTGTGAGGGTAAGGGTGTTTTAGTCCAACATCAATTTGTGGAGGTGCCACCAATGACACTTGGGGTGTTAAAAATAACACACTACAACTTTTCCCTTAGCTCAAACCCAACTAAACTATGATTGAATAGGATGGATGGTAATGGAGAGGATCCAAGCCTCTCATGCATGCCTCTCCTAAATAATAAAAAAGTAAAGAAATAATGAATAGTTAGAAAAAGTTAAACGATAAATAGAGAGGGGTTGTGATAGTCCATATCATGAAAAAAAAAAACATGTGTTTGGATCTTAATTTCTCTTTTATTTATCCTCTCTATCAAAAAAACGAGTGTAGAAGCCGGGGAGATAAACAAAATATTAAGCATCTAAGTCCTACAAAAAATATTGTTAGTTTTTTCTTCTTCTCTCCGTTCTCTACATAAAAGAAACAATGTTATAAGAGAGGGAGAAGAAGAAAAAATAATGAAGAATAAGAAAAAATTAAGAGGGAGACAGAAAGGATTGAGAGAAATGTAGGAGTTCTAGTGGAGGGGGTTCAAATCCAAAAAATATATATTTGAATTTTTCTTCTTCCCTCCATCCCCTCCATCAAAGAAGAAAATGTAGGAGGGAGATAGAATTCATTATCAAAAATGTTGGTTGTTAGGATTTTTAATTTTTTTTCAAATATTATCACTTAATTTACTAAAATTAAGAAATCAAGTTATCTAACTCCATATTTATTTTAAGTATAAATCGCCAAATTAGTCTTTAAGTTTACACACTATTTCCTATTTAAGTCTTAAAGTATATGAAAATAAGAAGTAGTCCGTAAAAGTATGTGATATCGTAAAATTAATTTCTTAAGTTTTAGTAAATAGTCCCTTATGGAGACTAAAAAAAGACAGATTTATTAAAAATTAGGTGCAAATTTAAGGATACTAGTGCAGACTCAAAAATTTTAGGGGGTTCAAAAACATTTTATATAGGGTACTTGTACATAACTTTTTTTTCTGGAGGGCTGCACGCATCCTCTCCATCAAACAAGCAAGTGTAGGAGGAGGGGAACGATAAAAAAATTAGGAAATAATGAATAATAAGAAAAAATTAAGAGAGACTGAGATGGAGAGAAGGTTAAAAGAGATTTAGATAGGTGGTGATGGAGAGGCTCCAAGTTCAAAAAAAATATTGTTGGATTTTTCTTTTTCTCTCCATACTCTCCATAAAAGAAACAGTATTAAAGGAGAGGGGACAAGAAGAAAAAGATCATGAATAGTATGAGAAAAATTAAGAGGGAGATAGAGAGGATTGAAAGGAACGTAGAAGGATTCTGTTTGAGAGGTTCCAAGTCCAGAAAAAGTGTGCTTCAATTGTTCTTCTTCCCTCCATAATCTTCATATTAAAGAAACAAATGTTAAAAAATAATTAATTAATGAAGAATAAGAAAAAAAATTAGTGATAGATAGAGAGGATGGAAAGAAATTTATATAGGTGGTGATGGAGAGGATCCATATCTTAAAAAAAAATATTGTTGATATTTTCTTCTTCTCTCTATCCTTTTCATCAAAGAAACAAATGTAGGTGGAGAACAGATCTACATCTACACTATATTGATACAATTTAACCACATATGATAATACCATTAAGGACACTTGGTAACCTTGACACCTCAATTTCTTAGGGTCAAATTTGTCTAATTTAATTGTTTCACTTACATTTCCCTCTCTTTCTATCATCTTTTTCACTTTTCTCTTACACTCACTTTCTTCCTTTTTCACTATTCTCTTACATTCTCTTTCTTCCTTTTTTCTTTTTACTTTACTTCTACTTTTCCCATAACAATTCTTTTCTTTCTCTTATCACTTCACTTTAGTTTTTTTTAACTAAATTTCTAATCTACACTATATTTATTCAAATACTACTCTACTAAAATTACCTATAAAAATATAAATGAGTCACACTAAAAAACAAAAGAAAAAAATCTATCATCACCTTATTGGAAAAAGTTATCACCTTAAAAAGTTATTAATTGATAATCTACTATCTATCTTTTACTATCTACTATAATCTAGTAATCAATCAAAATAATCAATTGAAACTACAAGATAACTGCAATGGTATATTAAAAAACACGGGATAATTGCACTGATATATAAAAAAAACACAGAATTAATATTTGTCATTGATAATCAAAAATTTTGAAGACTACTATAAACCTACTATTTAAAAAACAAGAAGACTTAATGATTATTTAAACTACTGATTAATATTTAAAACAAATATTTCTTATTGATAATCAATTGAAACTACGAGATAACTGCACTGATATATAAAAAAACACGGGATAATTGCACTGATATATAAAAAAAATACAGAATTAATATTTGTCATTGATAATCAAATTTTTTGAAGACTACTATAAACCTACTTTTTAAAAAACAAGAAGACTTAATGATTTTTTAAACTACCGATTAATATTTAAAACAAATATTTCTTATTGATAATCAATTGAAACTACGAGATAATCTGTCATCGATATATAAAAAAACACGGGATAACTGCATGGATTAATATTTGGCATTGGTAATTTAAATTTTTAAAGACTACTATAAACCTACTACCTAAAAACAAGAAGGTTTAATGACTATTTAAACAGATTAATATTTAAAACACACGCGACAAATATTTCTCACTAATACCTAAAATAGGACAAATAGTTGTCACTGATATATAAGAAAACACGGGATACGTATTTTTTATTGATAATCTACTATCTATCTTTTACTATCTACTATAATCTACTAATCAACTCAAATAATCAATTGAAACTATGAGATAACTGCACTGATACATAAAAAAACACGGAATAACTGCACTGATATATAACAAAATACGGGGATAGCAGATAGCTGCAATGATATATATTTATTTGAAACTCATTTTTTATCTACTTTAAATTTGTCTTTATTTTCACGGGGTAATGTTCATACTATTTTAGTACCGTCTAAGTTCATTCATAAAAAGAACACGACAGCACCCCGTGCGTATGCACGGGTATTCTACTAGTATGGATAAAAATAGAATAATAAGTAATGAACATTAATAGTAAAATTAAGAGAGAGATATAGAGAGATTTGAGACAGGTGAAGAGGGGTTGTGGGGGATCCATGATGCAAAAATGTGCTTGGACTTTTTTCTTCCCTATGTCCTCTCCATCAAAGAAACAAATGTTGTAGGAGAGAGAAGATAAATAATAAAACAAGTTATGAATGGTTAGAAAAATTTAAGAGTAAAATAGAGAGTATGGAGAGATATGTTGAGAGGTAGTGAGGGAGAGGATCCAAGTCCTTAAAAAACAATTGTTGAAATTTTATGCTTCTCCCCATCCTCTCAATCAGAGAAACAAGAGAACAGATCCTCTACTCCCCTACTGTTTACAGCATGAAAAATTAGAGGGAAACAAAATAGAAAATAGAAAATTATATGAACACAAATGAAGAGAGAGATAAAGAGAAAAAGGTTGTTGTAGGGAATGGTGTAGAGAGGGTAGCAACAGATAATCCAAGCCCGAGAAACAATTTAGGTGGAGTGAAAATTAATAAAAAAATAATGAATAGTAAGAAAACAAATAAGAGTGAGATAGAGAGGATTGAGAGAAACGTAGAGAGTCCAAGTTAAAAACAAATATGATTGGATTTTTCTTCTTCACCTAATCCCCTCCATCAAAGAAACAAATGTAGTAGGGGAGGATAAAAAACAAATAAATAAGGAGTAACAATAAAATGAAGATAGCGATTAAGAGGATAGAGAAATTTTTTTAGAGGTGGTGATGGAGAGGATCTAAATCCGAAAAAGGATTTGTTGGAGTTCTTATCTTTCTCCATCCTCACCATCAATGAAACACATGTAGGAAGAGAGGGGACACGAATAAAAAATAATGAGTATTAAGAAAAAAATGAGAGAGAGAGATAGAGGATTAATAGGAATGGGTTGTCATGGAGAGGATCACCGTAAAAAAAAAAGTGTTTTGATTTTTTTCTTTTTTTTTCTTTACTCCATTCTATCCATCCGAGAAGCAAATGCATGAGGAGAGAGGAAATGATTAAATAAATAAATAAATAAATAAATAATGAAGTTTCTTCTCTCCATACGCTCTCCATAGGATTACGGATTTGGATCATCTCCTACTACATTCTCTCAATCATTCTCTACACTCTCTATCTCTCTCTTAAAATAATTAAAATAATATATTTAAGAAAAAAAAATAAGAGAGAAGATAAGATATTATGAGAGAGATAGAGAGTGTAGAGGATGATTGAGAGAGTGTAGAAGGAGAGGATCCAAATCCTAAGATTACAAGTGACATTCATAAAAAAATGAATAGTAAGAAAATAAGTAAGAGAGAAGAGGGGGGGGGGACGGTCTATGATAGTTGGGTCCATGTATGGAAAAACTTGAGTTTGGATCTTTATTCTCCTCTCCATCATCTCCATTAAGGAAACACGTATAGGAGGAAGGGGAAGATAAATAAAAAAAATTAAGAAACAATGAATAGTAAGAAAAATTAAGAGATAGAGAAGATTAAGAGAGATGTAGATAGGTGGTGATGGAGAAGAGCCGAGTCCTAAAAAAATATTGTTAGGTTTATCTTTTTCTCTTCATCCTCTTACTAAAAGAAACAACATTGGAGGAGGTAAATGAAGAGAATTTCGAAGGGGAATTTGTTGAGGAGGAAAATAGGCAGGAAGCTATTGAGGAGGAAAAAACGGAGGAGAATTTCAACATTGAGAGAGATATTAGGGAGCCTATTAATGAGGAGGTGCCTAAGGAGCATGTAGATCAGCAGAATGTTACCCACATTGTGGAGGGGTTAGAAGATGATGCGCAAGCAAACTTCAATCTATCCTCAATTAAAAAAATTAACCCAACTCAAGCAAGTGAAAGGGAGGTGGAGGATTGTAATTCTGGGGTGCATGTAGCAAAGTGGTGGGCGATGAAAGGCGCCAGGAGAAAGGGGCTGCAGATGGTATGATGGTTGGGACTACTCTAAGTAATTCTTTTGGGCCACTATTGAGGAATACAAAGAAAAAACCCAGAAGCAAGAGCGATCAAGTCTTTGTAATAATGATAGTGAGATTGAAGTGAATCAAGGGGTCTTAATTGGAGTTGTAAATGAGGATGTAAGGAAACTCATTCCGTCAGTTAGTCTCTCAACTGGGTCGAAGGGTGAGTCAGTTATGCATGTGGTGGCTCGAAACCCACCTGGAGCAAATTTTTCAATGTCTTACAGCAACAATGAGAAGGGTGCTTCTATTGGAGAAGTGTCAGTGGGCGACTCAGGTATTCAAATTTGTAACAATAGGTTTTTATTAGATCATGAGATATCTCTTGCTAACAAGATGTGGAGTTTTGCAAAAGAGAATCAGGGTGTTCTGAGGAAAAGGCAAACAATGAAGACTATGCAGTAGAATTAAAAATCTAGAAGAGAGGATCGGATGGCAAAGGGTAGGAAGGCGAAAAAGATGGTTCTCAATGAAGGTTGCAACCTTGAATATGAGAGAGGTGGGGGGCGCGCGACAAGAGGAAGCGTCTCAAGAAACCGATTATCAATGAGAAAATAGAGATATGTATGATCCAGAAACCAAATGCTCTAGTTTGACAAAACGGATGGTTAGCGACATTTGGGGAGATAATGAGTTTGATTGGGTACACAAGAATGCTAATGGGATGTCGGTGGCTTATTAAGTATATGGAAATCGGGTAGTCCGGAGGTAATGTTCTCTTTCTCCGGTGAACACTTCATGTGGAGTGCATGCGAAAATGCGGTGGTAACTGTGCTATTTGGTAAATGTTTACTCTGCATGTAATATGGTGGGAAAAGGAGGTTATGGGAAAACACGAGAGTACTAAAGGATGATTTCGAACCGGGAGATTGGTGCATTGCGGTGATTTTAATGCGGTTACATCGAGAGCGAGAGAGAAGTTTTCTTTGCTCCACTAGCTTTAATAATGTGGAGGCAAGAGAATTTGTGTCCTTTATGGAAGATATGGAGCTAATTGACGTGCAGTCTTTGGGAAAAAATTTTCATGGTTCGGATTCGATGGTAGAGGTGAGTAGATTGGATAGGTACTCGCTGATCGAGGGACTTGTCTACAAAATGGAACATTAGTGCACAATGGATAGGTGTGAGAGAAATCTCTCGATCATTGCCCTGTCTCGGTTAGTGAGCTCGACTTTGAATTGGGACCCGAAGCCTTCCGAGTTCAATAATTGTTGGGTCGAACATGAGGATTTTTGGATTTTGTGAAAGGATGTTGGGAATCCTTTCGGGTGGAAGGAAGGGCCTCTTTTCGTGATAAAGGAAAAGATGAAGCTACTGAAGGAAAAGCTGAAGATTTGGAATCGTGAGGTGTTTGGATACAAAGACCTGAAAATTGAAAACATAGTAAGGGATATGAATGAGGTTGATAAGTTAGCTTTGGAGGGGAGGTATTGATGATGTGCGAAGGACCGGACTAAACGAGGAATTGGAAAGAGCTTCACGCAGAGAGAGAGTTCGCTGCGCAAAAGGCACAGGTAAGATGGATTCTTGAAGGAGATTCAAATAGTAAGTTTTTTCATGCATGTGTAAGAGGAAATCGTAGAAGAACTCAACTATTAAAGCTCAAAGTGGGAGAATTTGGATAGATGACGTGGGGGTGTGAAATTAGCGGTTAAGAATCACTTTGAAGGGAAATTTAGGGAGGAGGATACAAATAGACCAACACTTGATGGAGTGAATTTTAATCAAATCTCAGGGACGGAAAATGAATTGTTGATTGAACCGTTTAGCTTGGAAGAAATCAAAGAAGTGGTATGGGAATGCGACAAAGAACAAGAGCCCGGGGACGGGATTTGATTCAATTTTAAGTTTGTCAAGGAGTGTTGGGACATCATAGGTCTTTGAAGTTTTTGAGTTCTTTAAGGAGTTTCATAAGAGTTCGCGGTGCCTAAGGCGATTAGTGCATCCTTTATTGCGCTAATACCTAAGAATAATAACCCACAAGGGCTAGGAGAGTATAGGCCCATATCACTTATCGGATGTTTGTATAAGATGCTTGCAAAGGTCTTAGCGGGAAGGCTGAAAAAGGTTATGAAGCGGTGTGATCTCGAATTTGTCAGAGTGCTTTCTCGCAGGAAGAAATATTCTTGATGAAGTGGTTGTGGTGAATGAGCTCATGGATATGGCTAAGAGAAGAAAACAAAAGTGTGTGGTCATGAAAGTCGATTTCGAGAAAGCATATGATTTGATGGTGGTCTTTTCTCGGATTATATCTTTGATGCGAGACTAGGTTTTGGGGAAAGATGGAGGAAGTGGATGCATGCTTGCGTCTCCTCAAATTCTATTTCGATTCTTGTTAATGGCGATCCTTGGAAGAGTTTGTGGCTCAAAAAGGACTAAAGCAAAGGGATCCGCTGCACCGTTCTTATTCTTGATAGTAGTGAAGCGGCTAGGCTGGTCCAGTGAGGAAAGGCGTAGAAACGAACAATCTTCATGGGTATAGCTTCAAAAATGCTATTTTGGTTGAGTTGTTGCAATTCGCCGACGACACAATTTTGGTTTGTGATGGGGAGATAGGAGCATTTGGTGTTGGAAAGCGATCTGAGAGAAGTTTCGAGATGGCGGGCTTAAAGGTGAACTTTGCAAAGAGTAGTGTCTTCGGGTTGAATTTGGAGGACAACGTGATGGAAGGTATCTCACAGTTTTTGGCCTGCAAATTGGGAGCGTCTCCATTCAAATTCTTGGGAATTCCGATTGGAGCAAACCCGAGAAGAATGTCTACATGGCAGCCGATTATTGACTCCATGAAAGCGAGACTGAGTACTTGGAAGAGCAGACAATTGTCAATAGGGGGTCGAGTTACACTTATCAATTCGGTACTTGCCTCTCTCCCCCTATACTTTTTCTCCTTTTTCAAAGCACCAAAAAAAGCCATAGCGGAGATTACAAAAATTCAAAGAAGGTTCCTATGGGGGGGTGACGAAGACAACAAGAAAGTAGCTTGGGTGAAGTGGGAGACAATCTGCTTACCAAAAGAAAAGGGGGGCTTAGGCATAAAGAACTTGGAGATGTTTAATGTGGCATTATTATCAAAATGGAGGTGGAGAATATTGGTTGAAGAAAACAATGCTATTTGGAAAGGAGTTCTGGTAGAAAAGTATGATTTAAAGGATCAATGGCCCGATATGGCGGAGAATAGAAGAGGATGGGAGAAGAAATCATTGTGGTGGAGGGATTTGTGTCTTCTTGGGGAGGGGTTAAATTTGCAAGAAGATTGGTTTAAAAAACTAGTAAAAATTAAAGTGGGAAATGGTAAGAAGACACGATTCGGAGGGGACGCCGGATTGGTATGGATCAATTTGGATAATTTATTTCGAATTATATAATTGCTGCGAGTTCAAGGAGGCAACGGTGGGACGCATTTGGGCAATGGACCAGGCGGGATGGGCGTGGAAAGCAGTTTGCAAACCGATGCTTTCTTTGCATGATTATGCGATCCATTCGGTTTCTGCTGCTCTTGCTTGCTTGAGATCTCGTGGCTGTTCTTTGCGGCCTATCATGCCGACAAAGAAGCGCAGATAGGTGGTCTTGAGAGTGCGGATCGTTAGGTGGTTTTTCGGTGAAAAATGCTATGATTCTTTCTTCGTTTTTTTTCTCGCAGTGGCGCACACATTCAAGTGATCCGAAATTGTTGCCGCATGCAATAAAATATGGAAATGTGACGTCCAGCCCAAAATACAAATTTTTGCGTGGCGGGTGTTACTTCAATGAGTTGCCACTAGAGTTGCTCTACATAGAAGAGGATAATTCAATCACAAAATGATTTAAAATTTGTGTCTTTGTTTTTAGAGAGGAGAGACGGAGGAACATTTATTTATGACTTGTGGAATTGCAAAGAAAATATGGAGGAGCGTTTTTGAATGGATGGGGAGTTCAATTGGTGACACCGATGTGACCTAGTAAATCATTATGTGGAGTTTGGAAAATTGGTTAAAGGAAACGGCAAAGAGGTGTCAAACATCTCATTTGGATGGCGACAATATGAACCATTTGGATGGCGAGAAACAGGTAATATTTAAAGGTGAGGTAGCTTGGTTCCAAAGAATGCAGAAGGCATTAAAAATTTGGCGTGGTGTTGGTTCAAGGCGAGGAAGGAAGAAATGTTAGCGTAACATGGTCGGACTGGTTTCATTGTCCATTGGGATGTTTCTCTATGTTGTAATTTATATTTTATAGTTGGCTTGTTAACACTTATGTGGGCGTAGTAGGGAGAAAGCAGTGAATTAGGGTCTTTTCTTCATTTGTTGCACATCTTTTTTGTGCGGGGTACTCTTTTTTTCCTTCCATTGTCTTTTCCCAAGGGGTTTTGGCTTTGGAAGGTTTTTGAGAGAGGCCTCCCCTTCCCTTTCTTTTCTCTCATTGTAAGGGTCGGGCACCCCTTGTGCTCCTTTCAATGAGATCCTGATTATCTAAAAAAAAACATTGGAGGAGAGGGCACAAGAAGAAAAAAGTAATGAAGAGTAAGAAAAATATTAAGAGGGAGATAGAGAGGATTCAGAGGAACCTAGAGGGGTTGTGATGAAGAGGGTCTAAGTCCAGAAAAATGTGTTTGGATTTTCTTGTAACATTTTAACTTTTAGACATCATAAAGTCTAGAATATTACAATTTGTAATTAATCAGAGGTACGCAATTCTAAGCTTGGATTAAAATATATCATCATATAACCATCATAAAAGTTCAACATAAGTATAATTAACAAACTTTCATAAACATATATCATAAGAACTCCATTCATCATTGTGGGATGAAATATAACCACCTACACTTGAATACATCGTTTTAAACCAAACTTAGAAAAACGTACATCCTAGATACCTCTAAAGGTATACATGAATAATCATAGAGAGTCTCTAAGTGGAATATATCTTAATACATAATGCCTTGTAATCATTAAGGACTTAAACAACAATTTAAAGTTTCATAACTTCATCTTTATCAAATAAGACTTTCTCCCGATCATCTGTAAAACCACAAATATTAAAGGGTGAGATTACAATCTCATTGAGTTATTCTGTGACACCTCACCATATATCTCCCATAGTCTTTTATTTATATGTTCTTTCTCTTTAGCATAATCCATAAGAAATCTGAATAATATGAGTTTCAGCAGAAAATATCCATACTCAACAGAATGTATTCTAGTGGTTGATTAGGCTTCTAACGCTATAGTAAACCAGAATATCCACAGCAAGGGTGTTCATTTGTAGCTCCTTTACTCAACCATAACTTGGAGGGTTTGTGTCAAAGGATTAATTTGTAGCAAAGGTCCTCATTCCTCTCTCTCTCTCTCTCTCTCTATGGTGATGGTGTTGTGTTTTTGAAATGAGACGAAATGAAGGGAATGTTGTTGGAAATGAAGGGTCTTCAAGTGTTTAAAGTGAGATTTGAGCTCCCAAGGTCACTCTCCTCCCTTGACTCTCTCAACTCACTCTTTCTAATGAAAGGAAACCGAAAAACAAAGGGTTTTGTTTTTGTACCCCCACCCCTTCCCCATATACCCCCACCCACAATGAAAATCCCAAAATGCCCTTCTGAAAACGTATTTTTTTTAAAAAAAATTTTGGCCAATCGTATATACACCTCCCAAGGCGTATATACGATTGGCACACCCCCACCTTAATCGTATATACGCCTTGGGGTGTGTATATACGATGCCTTATAACATAGGGTCGTATATACACCCCCAAGTGTATATACGATTTGTAATTTATTTTAAGTCAAATAAAAATTAATTAAGTCCTGAATATAGGTTTTGTGTGTAGTTCGTTAAAACGTGACAATGTTATACGTCGAACGAATAATTTAGGCTAAAAATCGGTTTTCGGGCAACATACTCCTATCGTAATGAAACCACAGCCATTAAATCCGAAAAAAATCAAGAATCCATACTCCCTTAAAAGGGACTTCTTACGGGACTACGGCCTCAAAATCCCAAATTCCATCGTTTACTATTTTTTACGATTTTTTTAAATTTTTCATAGTCTCCAAAAAATCTAAAAAAATTTGTATAGCCTTATTGTGGTTTTGTTAGATTTTTAGTGGTGTTTTTATAATTTTTTAGAGTAGTTTTGACTGTTTAACGAATTTTTAGTAGCTTTTTAGTAATAAAAATTAAAACAAATCGTATATATGTCATTTTGGACATATATACGATGTCTACTTTTAACACATCGTATATATGTCCTTCAGACGTATATACGATTGCATCTTATACGGCTAATCGTATATACGTCTTAAGGACATATATACGATGGGTTAAATTTGACCATCGTATATATGTCCAAAATAACATATATACGATTGACCTTTTTTTAAAAAAAAAATAGGTTGCAAAGAGCATTTTGGGGTTTAAAATTTTGGGTGGGGGTATATGGGGAAGGGGTGGGGGTATGGAAAAAACACCCCAAAAACAAAATGAAGTAGTGAGTTGGGCTTTTCTAAGTTGGGCTTGGAAGCCTTATTCCTAATCGCACCCCTCACATTACTATTACACATGATTGATTTTATGCACAATCTCAACACAAAATGCTCAATTACATCCTAAATCAATCAACTATCCATACCCCCACCCATATCAAAATGTTTAAATAACCATAATAGAATATTCAAAGTGATCATGTAATTACTTTGGGTATTACATTTCTTCTTCCTCCTATACTCTCCAATGAAGAAACAAATATAGGGAGAGGATTTTATTAACAATAAATAAGAGTAAGAAAAAAGTTAAGAGAGACATAGAGAGGATGCAGAGAAATTTATACGGGTGGTAATGGAGAGGATCTATGTCTTAAAATATTGTTGGAATTTTTTTCTTCTTCTCTCTTTTCTATCCATTGAAGAAACAAATGTAGGAAACAAATGTAGGAAGAGAATATATATGATTAAAAATTAAAATAATAAGTAATGAATATTAGGAATAAAATTAACAGAGAGATGGAGAGATTTGAGAGAAATGTAGTGGGTTGTGATTAGAGGATCCATGTTAAAAAAACGCACTTGAATATTTTTCTTCCCTCTGTCCTCCCTCTCCATCAAAGAAACAAACGTTGGAGGCGAGAAGATAAATTAAAACATTTAGATTAACGAACAGTTAGAAATAATGAACAATTGGAAAAACAATTGAGAGTAAAATAGAGAGGATTGAGATATATGTTTGAGAGGTAGTGATGGAGAAACAATCATGTAATTGAGGATGGAAATTAATAAAAAAACAACCATATAGGAGGAGAGTGGAAATTAATAAAAAAACAACCATAAGTAAGAAAAAGTAAGAGGAACACAGAGAGGATTGAGAGAAATGCAAAGAGGTTCTAATGGAGAGAGTCTAAAATAAAATAAAAATATGCTTGAATTTTTCTTATTCCCTCCATCCCCTCCACCAAAGAAATAAATGCACTAGAGGAGGGGAGGTGAATAAATAAATAAATAATGGCGAGTACAAACAAAATGAAAAGAGACACTACAAGAATAATTGAAATTTTATGGCAGTACTTTCTAGCGGATTTTTGTATTTTTCGGCGGATTTCATCCGACAGAAAGTTTTTGGCGGATATTTTTGCGTTTTCGGCGGATTCAATTTTCATGAAATATTTTTCGGCAGATTTTATACAGTTTGCGGCGGATTTTTAGTAGGAAAAAATTTTTAGGGAAACAAAAATTAGGATCCGCCGAAAAGTCGTTTGGGGCGGATTTTTAAGGGGGGGGATTCAAACTTGAAATCCGACAAAAGGAGCACCAATCCTCCGCAAACTACAACAGGTTAGATTCGTTGGTTTTGACTACTATCTGTCGCAAAGGTCCGCGTCGTTCAAGGCATGCCAAATCCGCCGCAACAGCATATCGGCGGTGCATTTCAGCCTTGCCTCAGTCGTACCCCCAGCAGTATCCACAGGCTCAATATTCTCAGCATTATCCACCCCAAAGAATAATATTCCCGATCGCAGATATTCCAAACATGGCTATACCAAATTTCTCCAAGGCTGAGCAGATATCCACCCCAACAAATTGTGATCCACCCCAAAGAAGATCACCCCATCAGCTCTTCAACTCAAATATATCGATCTTAATAATGCTTTGATGGCAGATAACATCCCACCAGGTGGTCCCTATTATCATGGAGATGACTTAGATCAGCACCCACTTTAGTAGCTTTATAGTTGATTATGGATTTTTAATTATTATGGATATTTGAGTGTTTTGTTGGATTTTATTATTTATATTTGTGTATTTTGGATTATTTATATTTGTGTATTTTGGATTTGGTTATTGATATTTGAGTAATTTATATTTGGTTATGGATATTTGAGTTTTTTTAATTATTTCTATTTTAATTTAATTTCATTATTTATATATATTTTTAAATAAAAAATTCAAAAGTTTAATTTTGTTTTTAAAAAAATAGGGTATTTGCAGCGGATTTAGGAACTTTTCCGACGGATATTTGAATTTTCATCCAACATTTCCGGCAGATTTTTCAAAAAAAAAATTGGGGCGAATTTTTCAAAAAAAAATAATACATTTTTTTACGGCGGATTTAATGTCTTCTGCAGTGGATTTAATGACTTTTTCGGCGGATTTTTCGGCAGAAAAAATCCGCCGGAAAAACATTGCGACGACCAGATTTCCGACGAAAAAATCCACTGGAAAATCCGGTATTTGCGGCGAATTTGAGTATTTTCTGGCGGAAAAATCTACTGGAAAAATCCATTTTTCTTGTAGTGAGGTATGGATAGAAATTTATATGGATGGTGATGGAGAGGATCTAAATCTCATGCATATATAAATGAATGTTGAGAAAAAATTCAGAGTGATAGAGGATCAAGAGAAATGGGTTGTCATGGGGAGCATCAAAGTTCAAAAAAATAGTGTTTTGATATTTTTTCTACCCTCCATCCTATCCTTCAAAAAAAAATGTATGAGGAGAGAAAAAAAGATAGAAAAAATAAATTAATAAGGAAGATTTAAAAAATATCAAGAGAGAGGATATTTGAATAAAAAAATGTAGGAGGAGAGAATTTTTTTCTCTTAAAAAATGTGCTTGGATTTTTTTTCTTCCCTCCATCCTCTCCATCAAAGAAATAAGTGTAGGAGGAGAGAATATTTGAATAAAAAATAAATAAACAAATAATGAAAATTACGAAAAAAAATTAAGAGAGATATAGAGAGAAAGGAAATTTAGAGAGATAGAGAGGATTCAAGTTCAAAAAAATGTGCATGGATTTTTTCCTTCCCTCTATCCTTTCCATCAAAGAAATTAGTGTAGGAGGAGAGGATATTTGAATAAAAAATAAATAAACAAATAATGAAAATTACGAAAAAAAAATTAAGAAACATATAGAGATGATTAAAGGAAATTTAGAGAGATCGTGATGTAGATAATCCTTTTTTTTGTGTGGAGCGGAGTCATGAACACACCCTAAAAACAATAGAATTGGTGGGCTCATCCTCTTTAGGCTGGGTTGAGTTTTTGACAAAAAAACAAAGCCCCATGTTTTTCCCAACCTCCCTCCTACTCACCACACACTCCCAAACCTCAAATATTCCAATTTTATCCTCGCGTGCAACGCTCATGGATGGCGTATTTTTCAAAGATTTGGTTGCCTCTCACCGAACCGGTACGACAACAGTCAACAGAACATTGTAAAATTGGAAAAGGTGCTGATGTGCTGCGCAGCAGGGGTGTTCGCGGTGCGGTTTGGTTCGGTTTTGAGACAAAAAGTGAACCGAACCGCAAGGTAAAATTACATGCGGTTTGGTTTGGTTCGGTTGGCTTCCTAAAATAAAACCGAATCAAACCAAACCAAACAAATGCAGTTTGGTTTGGATTGGTTCGGTTGGTTCGGTTTTTTCCAAGACAAAAATAATTTAAAACGTAGTTAAAATTAACTAACATAAAAAAGGCTAACATAAATCTTTAAGAAAAAATCTACTCAAATATATGTAGTATAGTATATAAATCACTCTCTTTTAATTTTTTTCAAATAGCTAAGACAATGTTTAAAAGAATTTGAATTAAATATTTTGTTGTAATTTTTAAATATAGCATAACAATATGGATTGTTTGTAAGTGAGTCAAAGAATTAATTGGAATTGGGCTAGTAAGTGAGTGAGAGTTGGGTTGTAGTTGCATTTGGGTTAGTAAGTTAGTAAGGAAGGTTGTAATTCTACAAGCCTTAGTGTTACTTGCGGTTTGGTTTGGTTTGGTTTCGGAAATCAAAACCGCGAACCGAACCGAACCGCGTGGTGCAATGAAAAAAATAACCGAACAAAACCGATCAAAAGCGGTTTCTTGCGGTTTTCGGTTTGGTTTGGTTCGGTTTGCGATTTCTCTATTGGTTTGATTCGGTTTTGAACACCCCTACTGCGCAGGTACGGCTAGGAGGGGTTGAACCGATTCGATTGCCTTCAGCCGAACCCCAAATTAACAAACACACCCCTTTACACATTTAATGGGTACATTGCTGGCAACCGAACTGGTTCGGTTACCCCCAACCGAACCTAGCGCGAATGGAGGAGTAACAAACAACAACCAAATTGTAAAACGATTGGTAGGGTAAAACCTTATAATGGTTGACAATGTTGTGAAGATGATTAGAAGGTTAATGAAGTAGGTATGGTGAATAGGGTTGGGAGTGGAGAGATGGGAGGTGTGGGGTGTTTGAGGGGAGTGTGGAGTGTTTGAGGGGAAGGAGAGGGACAAAGGATAGGAAGAAAATGTTTTAGACTGGTAAGGTTATTTTGGTAAATTCATAGGGTCAGGGGTGTGTGATGAGTAGGTGAGAGAGTGGGGAAAGCATGGGCCAAAACAAAAAGGTTGGGTTGAGTTAAATCGTAATTGGGTTGAGCTAAATTGTAATGGGTTTTTTTTTGGACCCCCACCCTCTCCCCTTAAACCCCCACCCACCATATGAAAAGACCAAAATACTCCTGTCTGTTTACAAAATCACCATTTCTTCACATAATTGGTCATACCTACGTTTGACCACCGTCACTCGCATATACGCCACAGAGACGTATATACGATCAGCTCAGAAATCCACCAATCGCATATACCCCACCACAACCCTATATACGACGAGCAAGTTTTTACTCATCGCATATACCCCTATTCAGGCGTATATACGATTAGCCAGAAATTCATCCACTCATAAATACGCCAGCAGACCCTATCTACGACGAGCAAAATAGTAAGCATCGTATATACACCCTTTTTGATGTAAATACGATGAGCAATTTAATTTTTTTTTTTTACTAATTTTTTTTCCTTTGCTTGCGATTATGCGGTAGGCATAGAGGAACGCGAGGTATCTCCTATCGAGAGAGAGGAGTCATCTCTTGCGCCTCGAGTCACGAGGACTCGGAGGCATAATCACTCCATGCAAATGAGGAGAGACAGAGAACCACCGAACCGGTGAGTATCAGTATCGGCTGAGCCGGTGAGCACCATGACGCAGCTCAGTATCAGGACGCTGGAGCTTTCTATCTTGGGGATTACCTGCAGCAGACTCAGCAGGAGGATTGGCATAGAGGGAGGCCGGTTTCTCAGTATCATTCCCCACCTACTCCCTCAGATCATCCACAGTATCCTCGATCACGATCCTCAACCTCTTCATTACCATCCCCACCTCCCGAGTATCGCAGGAGAATTTCAGGTGATACTTACTACTCGCACCCGATCTATGTATGAGTATCAGGAGGAGCAGCCCCAGCAGGATCAGGGGCATCAGGAGGAGGATCACCTCCGCCCTGAGGCCTCTCTCTTCACCGATCCGACAGATCATGTCATGCAGATTCTATACTCACGACCCGGTAAGTTTTACATTTTTGCTTAAATAATTTATTTAACTCACATAGTCCTGCACTTTTGCTTACATTATTTATTTATTTTAATTTCGGGAGTATCGCGTGTTGTCAAAGTATGGGCTCATGGCAACAAAGTCCATACTAGACTCCACCTTCATTACCCTGACCTACTTCAGCGCACCACTGTGGTCAGGGACTCCAGATTGGCACCACTTCTCCAGACTGGCCACGCCACAGTCACTACAAGAATTATGTGAATTATCGGCGGAACATTTAAGCGATTAATCGCATGATAAGTTTTCTGGCTGATTTTGGCGTTTTCTGGCGGATTTAGTCTGCCAGTACGTTTCTGGCGGATCCTATGACATTTCTGGCGGATCTAGTCACCGGTATGTTTATCGGGCGAATTACTGGCGATTTTTCGCCAAGAATTATCGGGCGGAAATTTCCGTAAAAGACTGCGTTCATGCATCGCGAAAATCCGCAAGTAATTACTGGCGGAAATTTCTGCCACAAATGTCTGTAAAGTAGCTGACAGACGATTATCTTATCGCCCGCGATTCCTCCCGTCGCCGAGAATACATGCATTCCGCCAGTAATGCAACATTGTTGTAATCCGCGCCAGCCAACCAACTTCTATCCGTTGCCTGTTTCTTCTTCTTAAACTCCCATTCTTCTTTTTAAACTACCAACCATTTCCTCTTCATTCAACCCACACTACAACAGAATTAGTATATAGGCAGCGCTTTTTTCAATGTGGCAGAAGCTAGCTTTTGAGTGCATGCGATAACGTGGCATTGGGTATTCCACTCAACAATGGGCAGCGCTTTTTAAAAAGCGCCACCCATTACCCAAACACGTCCTCAAATAGGCAGCGCTTCCTAAAAAGCGCGCCCATTTCCAAACACGTCCTCAAATAGGCAGCGCTTCTTAAAAAGCGCTGCCCATTTCCCAAACACGTCTCTCAGATAGGCAGCGCTTCCTAAAAAGTCACGCCCATTGCCCAAACTTGTCCCCTATAGGCAGCACTTCCTTAAAAGCGCTGCGCCATTGTTTAATTTTTTTATTTTATTTTTTTCAGTTTTTGTGTATTTTCCCTTTTTATATTTGCAACAAAAAAATTAAATCATACATCCAAAATATTTTTTAATAGTGATATCTATGAATTTGTTGTATTTAAACCTGAATTAAATCATACATCATAAAAAAATTAAATCATACATCCAAAATACATCCAAAAAATTAAATCATACATCCAAAAGTAAAGTAATAACTCATTAACTCCTCTTTCTGAAATTCACAAACTCATGTGAAATTTGAAATGAAATCAAAAAGAAGTGGCATAAAGATTGTCTAAGGTATCACACAATAATAATTATGCAAAGAAGCTATCCCATTACATAATAATTTAGAAAATGGTCCAAAAATTACATTTTAAAGCTTTTACAAATTGCTCAAGGGGCATCCATCATGAAAGATACATTCCATGCAAACCAGCAAAGTGCTACTAATAGTGAGTGAATTTATGGTTTCTCACTTCTTGCCTCCACCAGAAACATTGAACTTGAAAAATATAATGTCCCCATCTTGCACCACATACGTTTTCCCTTCCTGTTTATATTTTCCAGCAGCCTAACACACAATACAACATATAAATGGTTAGCTCCCTAAATAATAAACTAATAGCATAAATATAATACAATAAATACAAGTGAATAACACCTTCAAATCAAGTTTTTGAAATTTAAGCATAAATATAAAATCTCCTAGCTAAGTGATCCGAGATTAGCCACAATTAAAACTAAGATATAAGACCTGAAATGTTATCCTGAATCTTTGTTTATTACCCAGTTATTGATTTAATTTTGGCCTCCTCTGACAACATTCTAGGAAGCAATAGCAACATAGAAAGGTTACATATAAAGAATAAGTACATACCTTTACAGCTGACTCAGAACCAAGTTCCTTTAGATCATCAAATTTCATCACCTGAAACAAAATTTGCAAAGCACCCATATTAGTGGTTGAAGGATCAATATCATGATAAGTTAAACTACATAGCAAGTGAACACATATATGCTGATAAGTAGAATGGAAGTGAGTCATTTTAAACAATAGAAACTATGAGGTAAATCTGTCTTGTTAGAAATTTTAATCCTAACTTTTATATTGATAATGTTTTGACTTTCGATGTCATAACTCATAAAGCATCTGCCCATACTAGGGAGTAAGGAAGTCTTTGTAGACAATTTAATTGTATAAACAATAGAAATAGAACAAAATGCTAACACAAAAAGTTCTATAGGAGGGAGAATATGGCTGGTCAAGAATTGAGAAATGTCCCAAGCCCAATATCAAATCATTCTTTTATAAAAAAGACAAATCTTAACATGAATGGATGAAGGATCCTGGAAAAAGAAAGAAAGAGTTTCTATTGGACCAATTGAATGATGTGTCCATTGAGATGGAAGCCATTTTGCCAGTCCAAAATCAGATATCTACCACAATTAAAACACAAACTTTCATAAATAAATAAAATAAACCCATCAAAAAACACTATTTGATACACTGATTGACTATAATTTATAAATACCCGTGGTTCAAAATCTTCTGTCAATAAAATGTTTGATGCTTTGATATCCCTATGAATGATCCTCCTCTTACAACCTTTGTGTAAATAATGGCATATCTCTTACAAAAGTCATATTTTAGAATAAATCAGTATTTGGCATTCAGTTTCTTAATTTACTTTGTTTCTCAACTTCATGATCGAAAGTGGCATAGAATAAGGTTTTTCTGGACCACAATAGTTTCTCAACTGTATTTATACAGTTCTACACAGAATTAACAATAGAAATTTAAAATACTCTTACCCCAAAACTCATCTACAAAAGAGAGTATAGTACATAACTTGGCAACTTACATACTTACTTCACAAAGAATTCAGAAAAATCAAAATCAAGATGTTCTTTTGGGTATCACAACTTTTCCCTATCTGTTTGAAGCCATAATTATACTGGCTTTAAAATTTTCCATACGTTAGAATGAAAACACACTATGAAATGGCAAAAACAGAAAAAGAGGGAAAAAATTACTGCTTCAGGTTAGTACCTCAAATGAAATAGAGCATCCAAATTTCTTATGCACAAACAATGCAAATTATCCCAAGCAAAATATGTTGGTGCAGAAAACTTACTTACAACTTGCACCGTCCCTTGAAAAAAAGCAGAAACAAATGTGTAATTACACACATATCAATACTTTCCTTGGGAGGACCAAGTTTAATTTCAAAACTTTTCATATCAGCACCATGAGCAAGTGGTTGCTTCATGTGTACACCTCTCACTGGCATTAATACGAGTTTTTGAAATTATGATATTACTTGTTTTTGCCCAAAGATTTAACCATGTGCACAATCTTTTCTTTGTTAATCTTTTCTTTTCACTGCTCTTGGGATTGCAATCTATCAACAGTTGAGCTCCTGAAAATAATGAGCATCTTTGAATATCAAGTGACATAATAATAACAAAAACATATGAAAAACAGAACATAACTAGATATAGTGACTAGAACATTTGCAAGGAAAGGAACTACTATCAATTTAAACAACACACACAGAGAGAGTTGGATAACTATTGCATCAAAAACAAGTTCAATACGAATTCACTAATTGTGTTCAAATGATGGTTCTTAATTTTTTCTGCATCAAGCATTCAAGCTTTCCTTTTCAACACTTTGAACAACAATGGTAAGGAAAGGAATACAAAAAACAAGTAATATCATATATATTAGAATTATATTCATGCAAAATTAACAATCTTTTGGTCTCATCAGGCCTTATTGCTTACAATTTGAAACTACTATATGGCTATGTGTATATCCCACGGTAGTTGGGTCAAAACCCACATGTAAGAACGGGAAAAAAAACCAAAACTCAGACCTAGACCCTAAACTATTGCAGAAATAAACTGAAAGATAAACCAAAACCCAAAACAAGATCTTAAATAACAAAGATAAACCCAGAGCGAAATATAAGGAAGTACCTGCTGTGAAAGCTTTGAACCGGGAGAGATGGAAGGAAGTTGCAGAGAAATTGGTTCTAGAAGAAATAAAAGTAGAAGATTAGAAAGAGAGGTAGAAAGAAAAAGAGACCGAGAAAGAGAAAGAAGGAGATAGGTGTACCTGTAGAGAGAAGAACGCAGCGATTGGAAGACGGATTGGGGGAAGAAGAAGAGATCTGGGTTATGCGATTGGAGGAAATTAGGGCTCGAGAGAGAAAAAGAAAATGAAGCTATAAAAAAAACTTAAAGCAATGGGCAGCGTTTGGACCCCAAAGCGCTGCTCATCACTATATGCGCAGATACCACCAGTAGCCGCTTCTTAAAAGTCACGCTTATATAGCTCAACATGCGTGTTCACAATGGCGGCGCTCTATAAAAGCATTTGGGTATGTGCAATCTGCGTCCTCTATATGCATGACGTTTCTTCGAAAAACGCGCCGAGTATATGCCTATCTCGTCCTCTATATACGTAGCGTTTATTTAAAAACGCTGGGTATGTGGCGCTCTTTTTTAGCCATTCTGGCGTAGTGCCATTTCCCTGAAAACTCTCTAGAAAAATGTTCATTCTCTCCAATTCTTTACTTGTTGTTGTTCTTCACTACCCACACACTCTTCACTCCACTCACCCACAAATTCTTACATTCTACTACATACACATAAATATCATCTCTTTCACCTTCATTTCCTTCTTCACTTGAGAGAAACATGAACAACAACAAAAACAACAACAATCCATTTGTGGAGGTGGTGGCGTGTTGTTGTTGTTATGGAGGTGGTGGTTGTGTTGTTGTTGTTGTGGAGGTGGTGGCTGTGTTGTTGTTGTTGTGGAGGTGGTGGTTGTGTTGTTGTTGTTGTGGAGGTGGTGGTTTTGTTGTTGTTGTTGTGGAGGTGGTGGCGTGTTGTTGTTGTTATGGAGGTGGTGGTTGTGTTGTTGTTGTTGTGGAGGTGGTGGATGTGTTGTTGTTGATGTGGAGGTGGTGGTTGTGTTGTTGTTGTTATGGAGGTGGTGGCTGTGTTGTTGTGGAGGTGGTGGTAGTTGATGCGAAGGTGATGAGAGAGAAGAGGTGGTGGTAAATATTTTTTTTTTAAAAAAATTAAATACATTACTGGCGGATTTTGGTCACATCGGCTTCTTGGCGGAATTTACGCCGATGAATTTAGTGAATTGAATTATGGGCCGTAATTTTGGCGAAGAAATCCGCCGAGAATATCGGGGTAAAAATCACCAAGAATCGCTTACCGCGTTTTTCTGGTCGATTCATTGGCGGACTAAATCCGCCAGTAAAGTGCAATTTCTGGCTGATTTATACCATTACTGGGGGATTGAGTTAGCCAGTAATACAGTTAATTCTTGTAGTGAGTAGACCATGAGTTGCTGTCGGCTTTTATTGAGAGATGACACTCAGATACTTCGTCATTTCACTTGCCATTTGGTGAAATGACGATCACTCTGATGACATCTTCGTCTCGCCGCACCTTCCCATCCGGGGAACTATGCCACACCTCCCGCCATCATCGTGTGAGCTCTGAGTATGCCACGCGGCTTCACGAGACATATCCGGGTGTGTCACGGGTTGAGGTCGCTAACAACACCCGTGGGGTCCGGGGATTCTGACTTCAAATGGTGGGAGCGGTGTATGAGCGTAACTTGGAGGAGGGGTGGTGACATCTTTATTCTTTGTGAGGGCTTATCGCGCTTCGCTTTCCGACCTCTGATATCTTCACTACGAAGACCGGAGAGAGGTGAGGCTAAGTGGGTGATCTACTGGATGATCCGAAGCGAGATGTTCTTGGAGGCTATGCATGGGGTGCAGTGCACTAGCCGCCATGTATGAGTCCTTGAACACTGCGTCTTTGAGGACTACGCAAAGAATGTGGAGGTATGCCACCTATTTCGTGTACACATTTTAACTTCATTTTTTTTGTTAAATCACACTGACTTTTGGTAAATATTTGTGAATTAAATATGTTGTTTATTTTTGCATTTCAGGCTTGGATTATGTGGTATTTCCCTCGGATGGCGGAGAGGTTGGCTGGTCATATCCCGGGTGCGGAGCCACCACCGGGCGCTACAGAAGAAGAAGAAGTCGAGACCACAAGCTCGGCTCACCATTACACAGAGGATGCTTGATGAGCCGAGGCCGGAGGATGTCTGCTTGGCGACCATTTGAGGAGGACAGGGCTGGTAGACCCTTTGAGCAGATCTCCCTCTACAGAGGCTTCATCAGCTGGGCTGACTTCAGAGTTCTCCGTACATGCCTGATAGGTGCCTGCGACAGTTTGGGTACACTCAGATCATCCCGCGTGACCCTCTCAGAGGTCGTCCGAGTCATCATCGATCGCTGCGTTTTTCGGATCGCCCACTTCATGGCATCTCGTGGAGGACATCATCGCGCACTACTCGGGTTGCTCGTGGCCGGATCGATCGCACGTAGGTACTTAGAGTGGCACGTCGGGCTTATATCCCCGCACTATTACCGGCCCACCATCACCGCACATCATCGTCGAACAACACACCTCCCCGAGCTACGCCACGACGATGCCGACCGGATGAGGAGGTTGTGACCGCTTGTAGAGAGGGATTCGTGATGGCGAGATCACACATGGCGATCGGGCGATCGGACACTCCGTAGGGTGGTGGGGATGGCAAAGAAGACCGGATGACATTCTTTGGGAGCTTAGACGCAGCGGGGGACGAGGACGCGAGGCGACGACGTTAGGGATTTTTATTTGTTTTTGATGTATTTGATATTGACACTTTATTATTAACTTTTTTCGGATGTTTTATTTATTTTACGAGTTTCCATGAATTTTTGATTTCATTGATTCGATAAAACAAAGTTACACAAGCGATACAACATAAACAACTAGAATAAAAATAGACAGATAAAATGAAAATACAATAGAAACTCATCGAAATTTGGTGGAGTTAATCGACGAAGGATCTCAAATGACGGTCCTTCCGGTTTCGACGCATGCATGAGATGAATGTAACTCTTCCATTTAAACATAATATGATTGGACATCATCTGTCGGAGGTCATCCTCGGTGTTGACATCCACGGCAGAAAAGTGAAGACCTCCATCAGTCCATTCCGGTTTCCGATAAACGATACGAATTATATCATGCTCGTCGTTCTCTGGTTGAACCATCCGCAGTAGTTTCTGCTTAAGAGCAGCAAATGATATATCGTGTTTTAACCTACACGATACAACATCTCTCCCATCGAAACTTATACCATCATCTTTCAAGATGATGCCCCGATGATCAAAGAAACCCCATATTAGAATGAACGAGAGTGAGGAAGAAAGGCTCGTAGTATGACATTAGAAAGCTCGCATCATCTTCACTTGTGATGTGTGAGAGAAGGAGGAAGTTGAATTTTTGGTGTGAAAATAGTGATGGTGGGAGTGGGTATTTATAGATGAGGTAAAAGATTATCAACCGTTGATTTTGTCGTGCAATCTATACCGTTGATCAACTTTGAAAGTGAAATCATGACCGTTATAAAAAAATTTACAAATTAAAAAAAAAAAAATTAATGCTCATCGTATATATGTCCCAAATGATATATATACGATGAGTCTTTTAAAAAAAAAAATAGATTACAAAGGATATTTTGAGAATTTCAGTGTGAGTGGGGGTTTAAGGGGAGAGGGTGGAGGTCCAAAAAAAAAAAAAAAAACCAATTGTAATATACCGGCAAAGTTTGTTTTATCCTTAGAATGCTGCGATAGTGTTTGATATGTACCTTCTTTGGTCGTTTTCCCTTTTTACCTAATGTTGCATATCACGAGTAACGAAGGCATCAAGTTTTTTTGTTTCATCCATATAATGTCGTAATTGACTAGTTTTCTTTTCGATATTGTTTTCTTTATTGTTGGCTTTCTTTTGGGTTGAAATATTGTTTTTGGAACAAATCAAGAGAGAAAATAAATCAAAGAGAAAAATAATGAGAAAGACAAATAACTTTTTCGTTAAGAAAAGTAGGATTTCTTCCCATTATTTTGTCATAGATTTAAATTTCCTCTCTCCTCAAGCCTTTAATTATTTTTGTTTAGAAAAACCTTTTTACAATGTAAAAAAAAATTGTAAAAAATAGTATTACAAAGTGATAAATTGGTGAATGTAAAACTTACTTATTGTGTAAATAGATAGTCTATTCATTTCAAAACTATTGATGTTTAATGTAAGGCCAATCTGCTAGCATACAACCAATGGCGGATCCATGTAGAGAGGGGTAGGGGCTATTACACCCATAAGATGAAAATTATTTATTAGGTTTGTTTAGTAAAAATATTTTTGGCCCTGGTCATAAGAAAAAGGGGTTGCCCCATACAAGTTAATTATTTTTGAATGTTTGTAATAAATAATAAGAGCTTGAGAATATAATTATTTTTGAATGTTTGTAATAAATAATAAGAGCTTAAGAAATTGTGAGATGAGAGTGAGGTGTGAGTGAGATGGGAGTGAAATATAACGTATTACACGTGTAAGCTCTACTTTGCAACGTATTAAGTCTTGTTGTACATCCACGTCAGCTTAGAGTTAACGTGTAAGCCCTACTTTGTAAGGGGTATTTTAAAACTTTTTTCTTACAGGGGCCTAAATGGATTATGGGTATATTTGCAAGGAGCTAAACATATATTTAAGTCTTATCATTTATCTTCCATTAAATGAACACTCTTTTCCAAGCATTATTATTATTATTATTATTATTATTATTATTATTATTATTATTATTATTATTATTATTATTATTATTATTACTACTACTACTTTGGTAAATAAAGAGGGCATTTTCAAGCATTACTTTAAAAAGTCCATATATGTCATTTACATTTATAAGTTAGTTTAACGGCTAATTTTTATTATCAAATTCACAATACTACTTTATCTACTATCAGCTATCCACTATAAATTAATTTATCTGTTGATATGTAGTTTATCATTTACGTTTTACCAAATAGAGACTTAATTTTGTACCAAAACTATTGACATTTTAGAAATTAGATGTATAGCTAAATCATTTTTTCCAACTATGCCCTTGATTGGGAGTGAAATATTTTGACTAAAGAAAGTTTAATAAAAGATATAAAAGTAAAGAATGTTTAAATAGAAATATTTTTTATATTTTTATTCAAACAATAATTCTATAAATTTCTTTATTCTAGATTCCTAAAGACACATTTTAGTCTAAATTGGTCTTAACAATTTATTTAAGCATATTTGTCCCTCCATCAACCCAACATGACTAATTTGTCCTCGTTTAAAAATCTAAAAAGCTGTCCTTCTGTAGAAACTTCGGGGACTAAACTGTCTTTTCATTCAACAGTATGTTACTATAAATATAGAATAGAATGCAGAAGCAGAGAGGGATAGAGTTGGAAGAAAGCAGAAGCACAGGGAGGAG
This sequence comes from Oxytropis ochrocephala, assembly GCA_020916435.1. Classification (NCBI taxonomy): domain Eukaryota; kingdom Viridiplantae; phylum Streptophyta; class Magnoliopsida; order Fabales; family Fabaceae; genus Oxytropis; species Oxytropis ochrocephala. The sequence continues at coordinate 16,140,765 of CM037088.1, read as the reverse complement.
GAGGCACTGTGATTACCAAATGGCTCTGGCGCGTGTTTACCCAGCCACCACTTTCCTCCCTCGTCTTTCTTCAAACCTTTCCTTTAGAACCAACTTCGTGGTTCGAAGCTCTAACCTTCAATTGCAAATGGAACCTAATGACCCACGCAAGGTAATTCTTTCACTACTTTCTATTATTCTTCTTTATAAATTCCCTCCATTACATTGTTTTTGATCATATTTTTTCAGATAATTATGATTGGTTTAGTTCAAATGTCTAATTTTTACTTTTTTTATGGTAATTTAAATATTTATCTTACTGGTTAGAAATCTGATTAGAATTTATTCAACTTAGTTACAGAATGAAAATTATCCCTAAATGTTAAATCAAAATGTGATTGATTTTTTGTCTTTTAATTTTGCAGTTAGTTCTGTCAGTGAAGGAGAAGCTTGAAAAAGAACACCATGCTCTCCCTGTTGGTAGAAATGGGAGAGATGATGAAGATATGATACTATGGTTTCTGAAAGATCGCAAGTTTGCTGTTGATGAAGCTGTTTCCAAGTTGACTAAAGCCATTGTATCCTTTCTTCTCATAGTTATATGATTATGATATGAATTTTCATTCACTACACAAGCATTTTTTACAAATTTAATTTTTATGAGCTTGCTAATTTTCCTTCTGTTGTATTAGAAATGGCGTCGAGATTTTGAGGTGTCTGAATTGACTGAAGAAGCTGTTAAAGATATTGCTGAAACTGGAAAAGCATATCTACATGACTTCTTAGATATCAATGGCAGACCTGTGCTTATGGTAGTTGCATCAAAGCATGTTCCTAAAGTAAGTATAGAAGTTTTAGTAGTTAATATTTCAACTATTACTTTGAGGTACATGGATAAAGCCAAAACCTGCTTTGGGGTAAAGGATAGGCAAGGTTTTCAATTTGCTATAGGGTAATTATTTATAACCTATGATTTCTGGAACTATGATTAGTTTTACCTTGTGTTGGAATTCAACTGTGAGTGATTTGTCACAAATTGACTAGAAATAAACTAAATGAATAATCTATAAGAGAAGTGACCAAGATATCTAGTACCTTAAGATTTTGGGTAGAGATATGGTGTCTTGGTCTGTTCTGGTCATTAGCTCGTTATTGTTTCCAATGCTCCTCAACCTTTTCAACACCTTGTCTTATTCCAGCCCTTCATCATTTACAATAGACATTTCATTCTGTGTCATAGATCTTAAATTTGAGCAATTATTTTGCATGTGAATTTCTCTTACTAAGTATTGGCAACTTGATTTCAGTTGCCACAACTGAGCTCAGTCCATGTCAATTTTCTTGGATTTTCTGTTGTGAATAATGCTATTGCAGTTATTAGTTTGTAGATGTACGTCGCATCTAACTAGTTCCTCTTAGCTTTTGGAGAACTGTCCATTACAAAATGTATAAATCTTTATGTCACAGGCTCAGGACCCTGCAGATGATGAGAGGTTATGTGTTTTCTTAATTGAGAAGGCATTGAGTAAGCTTCCAGCTGGGCAAGAACAGATGCTTGCGATAGTTGATCTCAGAGGTTTTGGCACAGAAAATGCTGATCTCAGATACTTGACATTCTTGGTATGTCTAACAAATTTCTTTAGTTGAAAATTCTATAGTGTTATTGCCTAATTTGTGCTCTTAAACTACAGCGCCTTGCTAGAAATTTATAGTTCAAACTTCAAAGAGCATCACAAAATCTAATATATTTCCTTTCTTTTGGCAGTTTAATGTGTTCTATAATTACTATCCCAAGCGATTGGGTCAAGTATTATTTGTGGATGCTCCTTTTGTGTTTAAGCCAATTTGGCGGCTTATCAAGCCCATGTTAAAAACATATGCTTCTTTGGTAAGTGTTGCCCATTTTAAATGTTAGTTTATTAATATATGCTTCCCTTTGTAACGAATGTTAGCTCATATATGCTTGGTTCATTTTTTATCTTTGTCACTTGAATTCTGCACAATTTTTCTCTGCTATTTATATTTGCCTCTCACTTTTTTCGTTATAGCAAGTATCTAAAGATATTAAGGTTGTTAAGATAGCTTTGTTGTATGAATCAGAGGTTCAAAACCCCACGAACAATGAGTCAACAAATGAAATGGCAATCACTTTAACTTTCACTACTACAATTTTAATATCCAAACAATGGAATACCATGTCATTCCATTCCACAAATCCAAACATACCCTAAATGCTGACTTTAAATTGTGATTATTAAGTCATATATCTTGCCTTCTCTTTATTTGATATTAAACATAGGATTGTTGGCTCACATATTGAAGTGAAATAAAATCATATAAATGGATCTCAGCCCTGTTTGATATCTATGTTAAGTCTTGTGCTGCAACACCTTCATTTTCTTCATATTTTTACAGGTAAGATTTTGCCCTGCAAAAACTGTCAGGGAGGAATATTTTACAGATGAGACATTGCCACCAAACTTCAGAGATTGAAAGAGCTTTAAATGATTATTTTTGGACAATATGATTATCTTCTTGTGCATGACTGCATGATATGTTGGAATCAGAGAGGAGCTATGCTGGAGATAGAGGAATTATATTAGAGGGTTGAAGTGGAAGTTGTACTCAGCTCATGTTAAGCTTAAGGGTCTTGACAAAAAAAAAAAAAAAGCTTAAGGGGGGTATCTAGAGGCAATACTGAAGAGACAAGTTCATATACCCGGAAGACAGGTCCTGCTTCTGCCATACCAAGAGCAAAAATGCATTTTCAGTTTTTTTTTTTTTTTTTTTTTTGGAATTTCGGCTTATATTCTTGCCAATATCTTATGTATAAATGGTACAGAGTCGTGCTTTAAAGTTTAAATCATATATTATTTTTAAAAACATAAAATTCCAGTGCAAATGCAGGATCCGGCCCCTTAATATGATTATGATTATAATGGTTTCTCATCGCAAGTGACCGTTAGGTATTGAACCTTCGGAAAGACAACGGAAGCAAAAAATTCGGTTCTTGCAAGAACACAAATCAAACACCTATGTATAATACTAGTGAACACAATGAACATGATAAATAAAAAAAAAAATAAAGATAATGCAATATAAAACAGAGAGTTTGCTCATCTAGCTTGAAATCGCCGACTTGATTCCTACATCTAGGGGATTTGGCAATGACCCAAATCCACTATCATAGTGGATTCAGATGCGAGTAGTGTTTCTGTAGGTCAACACTTTTTTGAGATATGTGTTTCTGTTAGCATATTTAGTGCTTCAGCCTCACAAAAGACTACACTACTTGCATCTGCTAAAAATGAACTAACAACTTCGACCGGCAGTTATGAACCTCCACTAAATCTCGAGTAGCATGAGCTCCCTTCTCAGCTAAAGAGTTAGCACACTGATTTCCTTCTTAAAGGTTGTGGTTGAGATGGTATTCCTTTAATCATGTCTCATAAGAGCTTGGGTACAGATATTTCATTACTATATCTGTAAATTGGCACTTATTCAATGATTAAATTTTGTTTATGACAATGTTGAATATGCTCCACTTAAAATTGCTTTTAGATAAACTCTCCATTTAGCTCCTAAAGTGTCGTCACCCCTCTCATATTTAGTCTTTAAATTATGAAAATATGTTAAATAGTCTCAAAAGTTTATCTCAAAGTATCAATTTAATCTCTAAACAGCAAATTTGAGGGACTCGATTTATGTATGAAGATAAACTATATTGAGTATTTAATAGTTTTTCGTAATTTAGCAACTAAATTGGAAAAAAAGTGATAATTTAAGAATTAATATGAGGGTTTACTTTGTGTTTACTGTATTGTTATGTCAAAATTCAAGCAAGTGTAACATCTGAAAACAACTAATTTCATGATTTTTCATTGAATATCACTATCGGTAAAACTACAAAACAAAGGAATTCTTTAAATAATAATAAATAAATAAAGAGTTTTGAATAGATGGTTGTTCATTTTATTTTTATTTTTATTTTTCAATTTTGTTGATTATTGATTTATAGTATTAATCCAAGCCCATAATTCCAAAATCGCCTTTATTGGTGATTTTGGTGGGAAAAAAAATTTCACATACATATATGTGACAATTGTCATGTGCATGTATGTGCATGTATATATATATGTATGTTCTTTAAAAAATATCCAATCAAGCGCGTTTGTAATTTAAACAAAAATTCTGAGACATTTAAAATAACCCCAATATTGTCACACCATTTACCAATATACCCTCATTTTGTATCCTCGACAATTTTTTTGTCCAACACTTTTTTTATCAAAATTTACCCTCATTTTGTACCCCACTCTATATTTTTGGACCGACGCACTCGATAATTTTTTTTTTTTGTCCAACACTCTTTTTTTTTATTATCAAAATGTACCTCTTTTTGTACCTCTTTGTTTACCAATATACCCCCCACTCTATATTTTTAGACCGACATACCCCTAACAAAAATTGAACCAACTCGATTTATGTTTGTAATAGGTAAATACAATTTATATTTGTTTTCTTAGTTATCAATATGTACCCTCATATTTTTTTTTTTGTCCCCACACTGTTTACCAATATATCCCCACTCTATATTTTTGGACAGACATACCATTGACAAAATTGAACCAACTCGATTTATGTTTGTAATAGGTAAATACAATTTATATTTTTTTAGTCGATTTACCTATATACGATTTCATTGACGAAAACCAAATAAATTTTAAAAAATTCTATTTATCTCGAATATGGTAAATACAATGTGATCTTTTATGGAAAATCAAATTTCTGCTTTTATGAAGATAAATACGACTTACTATTTTTGAAGGTTATGGGAGGAAATCGTATCTAAATAAATACGATGTGAAATGTCTTTGAAAATCGTATCTATCTCCTGGAAGGTAAATACGATGAGCTTTAAAATATTTCTCACAAATCATATGTAAGTGATAAATGGTCAATATTTTGTAAAGGGTTTAGGGTTTAGGTCAATGACTAAATTAAAACACTTTTGAAAAAGTCAATGACTAAATTGATATATTGTAAACGCTTTTAACACAAATAATGCAAAGTCTATCCGTAAAGAAAGAGACTAAATTTGGTGTTTCGATACTTTTAGTTAAAAGCAAAAGTAGTGTTATAAAAAGTTTTTGCATTGGTAAATGTGAAAGTAGTGTAATCAATACGGGTAATTAATGCAAACTTTATGTCCATTATTAATCTAAGAAACATTAAGGCCCCACTCATTGTTTTTTTGTCCAACACTTTTTTTAATTATCAAAATGTACTCTCATATTTTGGGTTTTCAGACTCTCATTGTTTACCAATATACCCACACCAATTTTGGTTTTGTTATACCCCACTCTATATATTTTTTGACTGACATACCCTTGACAAAAATTGAATCAATCTGATTTATGTTTGTAATGAGTGCATACAATTTATATTTTTCGCGTCGTATTTACCTATATACGATTTCTTGTTTAAAACCAAATAAAGGCTCCACTCATTGTTTTTTTTGTCCAACACTTTTTTAAATTATCACAAATGTACCCTCATATTTTGGGTTTTTGTACACCCAATCGCTTACCAATATACCCCCTCTATATTTCTCGCTCATTCTTTTTTTGTCCAAAACTTTTTTTATAAGTTCATTTGTGTGTATTCTTAGTCATGTATGTGTTATAGTATAGACACTTTACATTAACTACTTTATTAATCAATTTGGGAAGGAATTTTTTGATAACATTAGTTGCAAATAATGCAAACTTTATGTCCATTATTAATCTAAAGAAAAATTAAGGCCCCACTTTCTTTTTTTTTTCCAAAGATTCATTGTTTTTATTATCAAAATGTATCTCCGACAATCATTGCTAACTTTTTTTTTACCCCACTATTTAACCACATCTATGTCTCAATTTTTATTTCATCTATTACATTTTCAATTGGATACAGATATCGAATTAGTCGATTATTTCTCGGCTAAACGTGCGTAGGCGACGGTGTATGTGTCCTGGTTAATATTTAATAGTAACACCGTAACAATTTGTCAAACAAACATATTAAAAATGATTATAAAATTAACTAAATTATGGATAATATAAGTATAGATCCGGATGAATAAACACAAGTTGTAATTGTAATAGTAATAGAAGAGAAAAAATAGGGGAATGGAGGGAGCAACGAAGAAGAGAGCGGTTATGGTTATGGTTATGGCGGTCAACGTGGTGTGTTTGATGATGGTTTGCAGTGCGATGGAATCCCCAGGATACACAGTAGTACACTCCGACTCAGATTTCGAGATCAGGCTGTATCGAACCTCCTCCGTTTGGATGTCCGCTCCCGCCGTAGATATCTCCTTCCAGAAAGCCACCTGGAACGGCTTCCACAGGTATCTATCTATCAATCCATTTTCTTCAACTAATTAATCTCCTAAACCAAACTCAATTTCAATTCCAATCCCAATTTCATGTATGGCTATCAGATTATTCCAGTTCATACAAGGTGCGAATCTCAATTTCTCTCGAATCCCAATGACAGTTCCAATACTAACAACCATGGTCCCCGGAGCTGGACCACTTCAATCTCAAGGCTATTACGTTAGTTTCTACTTGCCGGTCAAGTTCCAATCCGATCCACCGCTTCCACTTCCAGAACTCAACATCAAGCCCTATGAGTTCCAAAGCCACTGCGTTGCGGTTAGAAGATTTTCCGGATTTGCGAAGGATGAGAGGATTGTAAAAGAGGCAGAAAAGCTCGCCACCAGCCTCAGCAGGTCTCCGTGGGCTGATTCGACTTCATCCAAGAGTCAACGCGGTTACTCGATTGCACAGTATAATACTCCGTTGGGTGTTTTTTTTGGTACCCCCACCCATTCCCCTAACACCCCCACCCACCGTGTGAAAATACCAAAATACCCCTGACTCTTTACAAAATCACAATTTCTTTTCACACAATTGGTCATACCTACGTTTGACCACCTTCACTCGTGATTACTGGCAGAAACTTAGACGTATATACGATCACCGTAGAAATCAACCAATCGTATATACCCCACTGCACTCTCTATATACGATTTAACACTTTTTACTCACCGTATATACCCTATTCAGCGTATATACGATTAGCGAAAATTCATCCAATCGTATATACCCCACTGCACTTCTATATACGGCGAGCGAAAAAAGTAAGCATCATATATACACGTTTATACGATGAGCATTTTTTTTTTTTTTTTTTACTAATTTTTTTTCTTCACTTGCAGGTGTCCAGGTAGGCATAGAGGAGACGTGAGGTCTCTCCGATCGAGAGACGGGGAGTCATCTCATCGCCTCCGTCACGAGGACTCGGAGGCATAATCGACTCCATGCTTCAAAGACGGAGACAGAGACAGCGAGCACACCTGAGGCGGTGAGTATGAGCCCGAGGCGGTGAGTATCACCGAGCCACTCGATGTCACTGGCTGGAGCTTTCTATCTCGGGGATTACTGCGCAGCAGACGCAGCAGGAGGATTCGCATAGGGAGGCGGTTTCTCAAGATCATTCCCACCTACTCCTCGATATCATCCCCGAGTATCCCGAAGATGATTGCGTGTTTGGGATCGCCCACTTCATGGCATCTGTGGAGGACATCCTGCGCACTACTCGGGTTGCTCGGAGGCCGGATCAGGCTGTACGTAACTACTTAGAGTGGTACGTCCGGGCTTCTATCCCCAGACTATTACCGGCTCCACCATCACCACCATCACCTAGAGATCAGCCCTGGACACCCTCCCCTGAGATACGCTACGACGATCATGACTGGATTAGGGAGCTTGTGAGGGCTTGTAGAGCGGGGATTCGTGACGGCGACATCGCACATGGCAGTCCGGCGTATCGGACACTCCATAGGATGGTTGGGATGGCAGCACCGGATGACGTGGCTGGGGAGCTTAGACGACGGGGGCGAGGACGAGGTGGACGCCGTTAGGGATTTTTTATTTGTTTTTTTGATGTATTTGATATTATTTTGGCACTTTATTATATTATTAACTTTTTTCGGATGTTTTATTTATTTTACGAGTTTCCATAAATTTTTGATTTCATTTATTCGATAAAACAAAGTTACACAAGCGATAAAACATAAACAACTTGAATAAAAATAGACAGATAAAATGAAAATACAATATAAACTACTGAGGTGGTGGAGTTAATCGACGAAGGATCTCGAATGACGGTTCCTTCCGGTTTCGACGTCTGAGATGAATGTAACTCCTCCATTTAATTGTAATATGAATGGACATCATGTCTCGGACGTCATCCTCGCCATTGTTGACATCCATGGTAGACCGAAGAAATACCTCCACTAGTCGTTTGGGTTTCCGATAAACGATACGAATTATCTCATGTTCGTCTTCTCGGTTGAACCATTTGCGGTAGAGTTTCGCTAAGAGCGAGAAAATGATATATCGTGTTTTTAACTACACACGAAACAACATCTCTCCCATCGAAACTTATACCATCATCTTTCAAGATGATACGATGATCAACAAACCCCATATTAGAATGAACAAAGAGTGAGAGAAGAAGGCTCGTAGTATGACATTAGCGAAGCTGCATCATCTTCACTTGTGATGTGTGAGAGAAGGAGGAAGTTGAATTTTTGGTGTGAAAATAGTGATGGTGGGAGTGAGTATTTATAGATGAGGTAAAAGATTATCAACCGTTGATTTTGGCGTGCAATCTACACCGTAGATCAACTTTGAAAGCGAAATCATGATCAAGTTAAATTTTTTTACAATTTTAAAAAAAAAATTTAAAATTTAAGACGCATCATATATATGTCATTTGGGACATATATACGATGGAAGTGAACCTAACGCATCGTATATATGCTTACTCGAAGAAGTATATACGATTGGTGGTTACACCACCAATCGTATATACTTCTTCGAGAGCATATATACGATGCGTTAAAACTACTCCATCGATATATGTCCCAAATGATATATATACGACGCGCTTCTTAAAAAAAAAAAAAAAAAAAAGATTACAAAGGGCGGTTTGGGGATTTCAATTTGGGTGGGGGTGTTAGGGGAATGGGTGGGGGTAAAAAAAAAAAAACCCTACTCCGTTTCGGATCGCTAAGCGCAAAAATGAGGTTTGGGTGGATATTCATGCTTCTGAATTGGGCTGTGACTTAGTTGGTGTTGCAACATATTAGAATGCTTCCTACACCACATTATCTGTTCATAGTGTCATTTGGCTGTATAGCTTCATCTGTTCATATTTTTATAGTACCTCAAAATTCTGAAACATACTTACTATGGACTCGTATATAACTCACAAACAACTTTTTAGATTCACTGAAAAAGTGATGTATTTAGACTATATATAATTCAAATACATTACTTTTTCAACGAATCTAAAAAGTCGTTTCTTACTTATATACACGTATAGAGGGAGTACTTGTGTTGCCTTGTGTGTAGAATCACACCTGAACCTCGGGTCGGATTAATGTGTTGGGTTGTATATATATCTACTCATTTTATATATTCAGTCATTATATAGAATAATGTTATGAATTTGTTCTTTCGAGTTTAATGTTAGTTGTGTTGTTAAATTGGCACAAAGAAAAGTCTTTATATCAAATAGTTGGATGGGTTGAAGCTAAAGTTTGCTCAACATTATATGTTATTGTGTTTCATGGAGAAATTAAATTTTGCCATGCCTTGGAGTGTGATAGTAGGCCACTAGTTAAGAGGGTGTATGTGAGGAAAGGGAGGGCATAAGTGTAAATTCCTATTATAAACAGATAGTATAAATAGATAGCTACAACTCTATGAGAGGGGGGATGAATAACAGAATTTGTTACATTCTATCGAACTCAAATCGAATCCAAATTGTACTCTGAATCCTTGAATCATCAATAAAATTCCTCTCTTTATCGGTTGAATCTTTCAACTGGTATCGAGCAAGTCGATCCTTGGGAGCGTGAATGCCAAGAAAAAACGACTTCAAGAACAATGGATCCACGATTGAGTGAGGAATTGGACCGGCGCTTTCAAGAATCGGAGATGCGACCGAACTGAGCAGTTAGTGCAAGAAGCCGCTCGGATGGAGGCGATGATGGCAACGCCGAGAACGACGACATCGCGATGATTCGGTCAAACCGACCCGGCGACGAGAACGAGGGAAATACAAATAACGCGAAACAAGCGGCAACAAGGAAATACGACCGCAAGGTGGATTTACGGTGTTCCTGATGACGACGCCGGGGTGGTTGACGAAGATCGAACGATTTTTCAAAGTACGAAAAATCGAAGAAAACGAGAAGCTCGACGCTTGGCGTTAATGGAGATGGAAGCGAGGCGTTGTCGTGGATGCGATGGTGGGAATCTAACGATGTTGAAGCGCAATCTTGGAATGGCTTTGAAGGAGGCGATTCTCGGAGGTTCCAACCGAGCGGTGATCACCAACGCATTTGAAATGTTGATGAATATGAAACAAGAAGGCGCGTGCGTGAGTATCGCAAGAAATTCGAGATGATTGCGAGCCACATCAAGATACAAGATCAAGAATTATTCTCGGGCATGTTCTCTAATGGATTAAAGGAGGATGAGAGAGTGAAGTGAGGTTGCGAGAGACCAAAGAACCTCGCCGATATGATGGAAATAGCTCATTAGCAGAGGAAAAACTGTGCAAAACAAACAAATATGGGGAAAAAGTTTTGCAGGCTTCAAGAATGCCAACAAACAGAACACAGAAAATTCTGCTACGAATAAGGGGGTTGAAACGGCCAAGAATGGTCTAGCTGCAAACACCAAAACTGTCTACAGCAAGGAGATCGAGGAAAGAAGGAAGAAAGGCCTATGCTTCACATGTAGAGAAATTCGTGCCAGGCCATGTGTGTAAGAACAAAATTCTCAAATTGTTGTACTTGGAAGAGGCAAAGGAGGAGGAAGGAGAGAAGGAGAACAGTGAGGAAGAAATTGTGTGGGAAGCAGCTATTAAAAGCCTCCATCTGTATAGTATATATGGCAGGTTTATCATCTAGTTGTTCTTTTATGCTTAAAGCCTTGGTTGGTCTTCTGGAAGTACTGGTCTTATTGGATTGTGGAGCAACTCATAGCTTCGTATCCCAGAAATTGGTTACAGAACAGGGTTGGAAGGTGGATAGCATACCACCTTGCTGGGTGAAGGTAGGAAATGGCCAGAAAATATGGATTAGAGGTATGTGTAGAAGTGTTGAACTGTGTTTGCAGGGATGGTCAGTCAAGGTGGACTGCTATGTGTTTCCACTGGATGGGGAGGATTTTGTGCTAGGTATGGATTGGCTAAAGACATTAGGAGAAATAAGAGCTAACTTCAAAGACATGACCCTCAAGTTAAAGAGTAATGGTGAGGCTATATGCTTGAGAGGTGATCCTACATTATCTAGGAGGGAAGTGACTGCACAACAGATGAAACTAGAATTGAGGAACACAGAAGAGATGTTTCTGGTGAATTGCGAAACATAGAGAGAGATGAAGCGAGCAACCTCAACTACCCGAGGTAATACAAGAAATTCTGACTGAATTTGATGCCTTGTTTGTTGAGTCTGGACTGTTACCTCCTCGTAGAAACATTGACCATGCTATAGTTTTGAAAGAAGGAGTAGATATACCAAACCTGAGGCCATATAGATACCCCCGCTATCAAAAGAATGAGATAGAGAAACTAATTGCAGACATGCTGAAAACTGGTATAATTAGACCTAGTACAAGTCCCTACTCCAGCCCTATTATATTAGTAAAGAAGAAGGATGGCATTTGGAGGTTACGTGTGGATTTTAGAGCTCTCAATAAGATCACCATACCTAATAAATTTCCCATGCCACACATTGAGGAGTTGTTGGATGAACTTACGGGTGCTACTATTTTTACCAAGCTAGATCTTAAGTCTGGCTACCACCAGATCAGAATGAAAGAGGAAGATATACCAAAAACAGCCTTTAGAACACATGAGGGCCATTATGAGTACTTAGTCATGCCATTTGGGTTGACCAATGCACCCTCCACCTTCCAAGCACTCATGAATGAAATTTTGAGGCCATTCTTGAGGAAAGTCGCTCTAGTTTTCTTCGATGATATTCTCATATACAGCCAGGATCTGCCACAGCATGTAGAACACCTAAGAAAAGTGTTGGAAACACTCAAGGAAAATCAATTGGTGGTGAATAAAAAGAAGTGTAACTTTGCGGTGCCTAGTGTGGAATATTTGGGACATGTTGTGACAGCTGCAGGGGTATCTGCAGACCCACAAAAGATTAGTGCTATGACCAACTGGCCTGTCCCGAGGGATGTCAAGAGTTTGAGGGGGTTCCTAGGGTTAACCGGGTATTATAGAAGGTTTGTGAAGGGATATGGTATTATTGCTAGGCCTTTACTTGATTTATTAAAGAAAGACAAGTTCATTTGAGTGCGAGAAACAAAAGAGGCATTTAATCACTCAAACAGCAATGATCTCCCTACTGTCCTCAACATGCCCGATTTTTCTAAGCGATTCGTGATTGAAACAGATGCCTCAAGCAAAGGTGTGAAATTTGTTCTAATGCGGGAGGAGAAACCTATTGCTTACTTGATCGAAACTCTCGGTGAGAGCCCAACAAAAATCAAAGCATATGATGAGAGAGAATTAATGGCAATGGTGCTCATTATTCAAAAATGGAGACACTACTTGCTTGGACAACAATTCACCGTAAGAGGCGGCAAGAAAGCCTCCAATTTCGGTGAGCGAAGAACTTGTTGGGTGGAGAACAAGTGAAGTGGACTTCTAAGTTGCTGGGGTATGACTTCAATGTGCAATACAAACCGGGAAGTGCAAACAAGGTGGTGATGCTTTATCAAGACAAATGATCCTTGCATCCATCTCCAAGGTGACACTACCGGAATGGGAAGCTTGAGGAGGAAGAAATTCGTGGTCGCTACTGAATTACGGGCTTTAGTACAAACGGGTAGTACTCGAGGAATCTGCAAAGAACTCAATTCATCGTGAAACAATGGTTCTTTGTACAAAACAGAATAGTTTGGTATTGCCAAACAACTTCTCAAAGATCCCTCTAATCCTAGCTGAGTTTCATACCTCATTACAAGGAGGACACTCAGGGTTCTTCCGGACTTATAAACGGATAACAGGAATTTTCTATTGGCAGGGAATGAAAAAAGATATAAGACAATTCATAACACAGTGCCAGCAATGCCAGCAGAGTAAAACCGAGACCTTGGCACCTGCAGGGTTGTTACAACCTCCGCGATTCCTCCAGGTATGGGTGAAATCTCAATGGATTTCATTGGAGGATTACCTAGAGTGGGCAAGCAAGATACCATACTAGTGGTGGTGGATAGGCTCACTAAGTATGCTCATTTCCTTCTATTAGGACACCCCTACAATGCTAGTGATGTGGCTGAGGTGTTCATAAACGGAGTAATTAAGCTTCATGGTTTTCTGAAGCTATTGTGTCCGATCGTGACAAGATATTTCGAGTCAATTTTGGAAAGAATTGTTCAAGAGAAATTTGGAACAAGATTGAAGTATAGCATGACAAAGATTCCATCCACAAACGGATGGACAAACCGAAGTCACTAATAGATGTTTGGAAGTATATTTGCGGTGTTTTGTGGGGATTATCCAAGTCTTGGCCTAAATGGTTGAGTTAGGCGTAATGTGGTTCAACACTAACTACAATAGCTCAATTGGCATGACACCATACAAGGCATTGTATGGTAGAGACCTAGCCCAATCATCGAGGGGCTGCAATTCCTTGCAACATTGAGGAAGTCAACCGGTGTATGAGGAGAGGATGGATGCTAGGACAACTCCACAACAACTTGACTCTAGCTCAACAACGCATGAAAAGACAAGCAGATAAGAGGAGGATTTGACCTTGGAAGCGGTGATTGGGTGTACCTAAAGGCTTGTCCTTATAGGTGGAAAACCCCTTGCACTAGAAGAAATGAAAAGCTCGATCCTAGATTTTATGGACCATATCGGTGGTGGAAAGAATAGAGGCGAGAGCATACTGAGTTGCGCTACGAACAATGCGACAATTCACCTGTATTTCATGTCAACAAATTGAAGAAAGGCTGTCCCAGATCACATCAGCGTGACCCATTCCACTTGCTTTGGCCGAGGAAGGTGTGTTGCGACCAGAGATTGAAGATATATTGCGGCTCGAGACACAACTCCGGTGGCACACATGGAAGTTCAGTGCGATGGAAGGATCTACCGCCATGTGAAGACTCATGGGAGAATGTGGAGAAACTGCAGAACACTTTTCCTAGTATAAATAGATAGTATATGTGGAAAGGGAGGGCATAAGTGTAAATTCCTATTATAAACAGATAGTATAAATAGATAGCTACAACTCTATGAGAGGGGGGATGAATAACAGAATTTGTTACACAGTTACTGAACTCAAATCAGAATCCAAATTGTACTCTGAATCCTTGAATCATCAATAAAATTCCTCTCTTTCTCAGTTGAATCTTTCAGAGTGCATACATTCAAAGATGAGAATGAGAGGGGGGAAGAAAAAGATAGAGTGAAATGGAGTTGAAATATCATAGTTGTTTTCTATTTGGTTACAATCCTTTTACTCAAATCAAGCTGATCCCAAAATTAATGACCTGTTTCATGAAAAATAGGGTTGAAATGGATTAACTTATGGAGTTACAGTTTCACAGAGTCCATTTCAGCATACTTTCTATTACATGTATCTGTCAAGTTGTATAAGATAGATTAAAGCATATTAATCCTAAGATAAAACAATAACATCCAATGTATCTGTCAAACTAGCATACACTAGCATCACTAACTGCATCCAACAATAATAATATGTACCCTGTAGGTTTATTCATTGCCTAGACTGAAAAGTTTTCTATTATTAGTCAAATTCTACTCATGGTTCTGAATTTCAGTCTAAATTTCAAGTAGCAAGAGGCATTGCAGTCTGCAGAGTAGACATGGCCAATGGCTAGTTGGCCTCAACAGTGGACCTTATATAGCCTCGTCAAAATTTGGCTGAGTTCAATTTCGCAGGGGAACCTATACCTTTTCCAATTTCCATCACCCTCCCCCTGATCCTACAAGGGGCACTCCCACAAACTGCCAATCCAGTTACATTAAAATTTAAAAAGCACTTTAAAAGACAAGCAATCAATTCTTACAAAAACTATCATCCATTTTACAGTCAACTAATAGTAAGTTCCATCCTCTTCTATCTTCCATATACTTTGCTTTAAAGCAAACTCTAACTAGTTTAATGGATAAGGATTCAGCAGCCATTGAAAGCTATCCTCCATTATCACAAGATCCGCCAACAGACCCCAAAAAATCACGAAAAGAAAAATGATGAGCAAAGTAAATATCAGATGATGAAATCAACAGTGTTTATACTTTATAGTGGTTATACTATAATATTGAATCTTCCTAAATCCTATCAGTCTTTCTAATACAAACGACCCTTCTGTCTTATAAGTTGAATGTTCAAACAAAAACTTGTACAAGCAGAGTAAGTTAATAATATCCTAAGATTATACAGCACTGAATCATCGGACAATATTGATACCATGGGTAGACACATTTTCAACTTTTCAAGCCATATCCTTGAATTCAGAACCCACCATACATCTTGGATGACACTTAGGTAGGTACCCAGATATTTAACTTCAAAATTACATCAATTGAGGATGCACAGCGAGCTTTACCAGCAAAAAGGCAAAAGCAGCAGCAAATGCATAAAAGTCCCCCGACCATTTTTTATTAATATTTGTGGAATTGGCACCAAAACTTAGGGATAAAGGCTAACTTCCTACTGGTGTATAGTTAGGAAAAAAATTAGTGAGTCTATTATATAGCACTGGTTTCTAAAATCTTCAATATCATGTCATTCCAAAATGAATTTATGCAAAGCAAATATACAAAAACACTGAAATACTAGTTAGTTCGGTGTCTTGTTTGAGTATAGGATGGCAAAGATGTGCCGGGAGAAGAAGCCCTCCTGCTTGGCATAGGTAGCTTGATTTGACTACAATAAACAATACCTAAAAGCAATAGAAGGACAGCAAAGAGAAAAGTTGAAGAAGATATTATCTTGACATTCTTTAAAGTTGAAATGATAGTCTGGGCTTTGCGGCTTGTAGTATTTAACCATTGAAATTTTCCTTCAACCAATGCAGCTCCTAAGGTCCAGGAAACATCACCTGGACCAAAAACCACTTCTACATCACCAAGACATAGACCATACTCAACCAATGATGCCATATAAGCCACCCGGAAACAAAATTGCCCGGCATAATTTGGATTGTTAGAAATACTGCTCAAGCCGGTCCATAAACTTGAACATATTTGCTTGCCTGACTCCCATACCTTAGTTAAGTTAGCTTTTGGGCTCAAATTTAGCTTATTGTAGACAAAAAAGAAACCAGATAAAGCATGAAAGCGCTTGATTGGATGAGAATGAGCCACTGAATTAATGACACCAGTGTCTGCAAGGTACATAATGAAACAGAATAAATTCCTTGACAGTCATAAACAAAAAGTGTGGTAAAACCACATATGCCATAAACAAAAAGTGGACGACATGCTAATCGTAAGAAGTCATAAATTCACATTATCAACATTTGAGAATTGGATTCTTTTTGAGTTGCCAAATTTTCAAAGGTGGGAAGGGCTGAAGTTTGCTTGTTGCTTGTTTTACCTTTTACTTTGATGATTTTTAGGGACAATTTTGGAGAATGGGTGAGAGCTTACGAAGATGAAAGTGACTACAAATAGCCACCAAACAAAACAAAAAACCGCTAATTTATTACTTAGGTCAGTATAACTAGGGTATAGATTCTCTCTCATGAAATGTCTGACCAGTTAAAATGTTAAATCCTAACTCTCCATTGTAAAATAGAGAGATACTTTAAAATAAAATAAAAAGTAGCACACTAGCACAAGAGATTTCTAAGGGTGGAGACAATCTGCACCCGTATAAATAACTGATAACTTCATCTAAGATTTTCTGTGACGAAATCGATGTTATAAATTTCAAGTTACTTGTATTCTACAGAGTCCAAGAAGGCTAGGAGACAAAATATTTTTTTTTTTTAAAAAGGTGAAAATTGATTATTTATTTTTTTCAAAAAAGTAAACTCCAAAGAAATGATTAGTCCCTTACCAATACCAGAAAATGAAGTTGCTTGACAATTTTTGCCAACCACTGGATGTGACACTTTGGAATTGCTCAAGTTCATAGCAGCAGCAATAGCTAGTTCTTTGCATTTCTCCCAATCAGGTTCTCCAACAAGACGTAAAGAATGAGGTTCAGTTTTCTGTGGTTGGCTATGATTTTTCTGGTAAGTGGCATCAAACCCAGAGCAATAATTGCAGGTATAGTTTTGTACAAAACTAGACATCAAACAAGGGTGTCTGAGTTCATATCTACTTCCTATTCTTTCCACACTTTGATTATTTCCAAGCTTAAGAACTGTCCTATCAAATGCTTCATTTAAGCCAAATGCAGGCAATGAGTAAGCCACAATCCGATGTTCAATTGAACCAATCTCTGATCTCATCGCATGCATATCATCCCCAGCGCGATCTATCTCCGCTACGATCTGCAACGACGAACCACCTAAGTCAACAATCCCCAAAGTGGGAGAACCATGATAATCATCAAAGCTACCCATTTTATAATTCAAAGCCACCCAACCATAATAAGCCTCTTCCCTCCCACTCAAAACCCTTATCCAGCTCTTGCTAAACATAAAGGAATGATCTTTCACAACAGTCTCAACATCCCCCAAAACTCTGAGAGCATCATCTCTCTGAAGCCTCCTAAGTCCAGCAGTAGCCAATACAAAAATAGGGGTTTCACTATGCAATTCATGAGGCACCAAACTTTCTGCCCACAAAATCAAAGGCTCCAAAGCTTGTCTAACTCCTAAAGAATCATTAACAAATTTGTCTAACCCCGGTTCAGTTTGCATACAATGATATTGACAAGATTTCTTCAAAAGTGAAGTCTTGGTTGCATTATCAGGATATGAATGCAGCAAAATTGGCAAATTTCCCTTACTTACTACACCCCCTACCATCCACTCATACACATTCACCCGTGTCCCTGTGCTTCCACAATCCACAACTACAGTATAATACGACGACGTATTGGATTTCCAATTATATGACTCGAGATAAAAACCTAGCAACAACAGCATCGCGATGAAAATGAGTGCACAAATTTTGAAAAGCCATTTATGTTTGGTGGCGAATCGCTTATCTTTGGAAGGGGATTTGGGGACTTCCATTAGAAAAAGGATCTAATAGGAATCCCCTTATCAGCAACGAGTTTGATGAACGAATTCCAATATAAGGAGTGTGGATTATATATAATTGAGTTAACAAAACAAGGTTGTATGTTGGTTTTAGATTACTATAGAAGATGAATTTACCTTAGAGAGGTTTATGCTATAACTTGTTCCAGGAGCAAAAGATAGATAAAGAAGAAGAAGAAGCAGATGCTACTTTGATCGGCGATTTTCTGATGCAAAAGTTGTTTAGTAGTCACTGAACCAGCATCAGATCCAGGTTGGTAAGGGAATTTCACTATTTCAGATTTCTAGTTCAGAGATGCCATGCCAGTAACTTTTTAATCGTTTGCATTTTATTTTTTTGACTACTTGTTGTTTGCAAAATTATATTAGCAAACGAAATGTAAATAAATAAACACCCTTATCCATTAATACATTAATTAAAAGCATTTTACCTATAAAAATATCCATTAACTTTTTTTGGTGATAAAAAAATCCATTAATTAAAAGTTAAAACTAAAAAAACAATAAATCCTCATTTTGACTATCTAACATATTTCCTTGTAATGACAAAATACGTAAAGTGCAACTCTTAACTTGGTTATGAGCAACTAAATCAGTCAAGAGATGTTTGAATATTTTAGCAATCATTTTAGTAATACCCTTGTAAATGATATTCCTCCCCGTCCCAAAATAATTGTCACATTTGGTATTTCACGCATATCGAAAATAATGTGTAAATGAAAGAAATAAAAGAACAATTTTATGAAATTATTTTTATTGATAATTGGTGTATTCACCACTATCTTAAATGTAAAGTAGTTGATAATGACTTTGAAGTGATGTATATATTATTAGTTAGAGGATAAAATTGATAAATCTATATATTAAAATAGAATACAATAATTATTGAGACAAATGTTATACATAAGTGTGACCGTTGTTATTAGGACATATGAAGTATTACAAAAGTTTATTGGACGGAGTTTCTCTAAGTAATTGAAGTTGAATGGTGTATCTAATATAGACCTCTTAAAAAAGTTCTAAAAGTGTACCTTTACCATTTTTAAGAAAAAAGTAATTTTATATTAATAATAATAATAATAACAATTGAAAAAATTTACTAGAAAATTACTAAAAATAGGAGGATCCACAATTGAAACTGGATCTATATTAGACAACCCCGGAGTTGAGGTCTTAGGAATCAAAAAAGAGTGTGTATTATTTGTTGGTTTTTAAGAAGAAATTTATTTCCTTTATAGTTGTCATTTTCATAATTTAGGGTTACATTACTTACTTGTTTTTCAATTATATATCTTAATTATTTATTGGGAGAGAGAAATATGTGTGATGAGTAATAAATAATCAACAACATAATACGGAAAGACTAATAATTTTATGAAAACAACCACTTTTATTTTCGACAACAAAACAACCAAATTTATTGGTTTCTTTAATTTGTAACAAAAAAACTTTAAAACAATTAAAATAAAACCGAGGGAGTAACTATTTATGAGTTTAATTAGAATACTCGTAGTTGTAAAAAAAATTATATTTATTAACCAATCAAAAACTATGGTATGCATGACTATTAATGTAGTTGAGAAAATAAAATAAAACATTTGACATAGTAAAATATTTGTTACACCAAAAATTAAATCCATTATTTATTATTGGAAGTTCCTAAAAAAGTTAGTATTTATTGGTGGAGGTGATAAATTGAAGGAATTGATTGAGTAATTAAAATTAAACCCTTAATAAAACATTAAAATTAAATCCTTAAAAAATTGTATATATATAAATAAATTGGGAAATCCATCGTGAATGGTAGGATTTGGATGGGATGGGATGGGATTATCTGCAATTTCACTCACCTCATTAGCTAGCATAGCAATCTTTGAAGTCTGAGACACCCACCGCCATGACATCATTCATTCATTAAAACATAATAACATAACCCAATCAAGCCATAGCCAAACGATCGATCCCCCCCACAATCAAACAACCTTTGGGGATTGACGCAAGCGAACCGAACCGAACCGGAGGAAACAAAACAATCTTTCTCCTTCTTCGTCGTCCATTGTGCTGTCCTTGGGTTTGCAGAATTCCATTTCCCTTTTGTTTCTCCTCCACCGTACGGTACCGCACCGTACCCATCCGCTTCAAATCAATGCGTTATTCTCAATATCCAACCCTAATGCAATTCTCCCACAGTTTTGTTTCGCAACTCGCAGAATCGTAATCGGTATTTCAATACGATACGTTCGTTAATTTATCGTCTTTCTTTCGTTGAAACTTGATAACTTGTGATTCATTGCCTCACTTTTCCCCTGAGAATAATACTTGTGTGTAAAATTGAACACGCCATTCCTAAAATTCAGTTTCAATTGCGTGACATTTTTACTTCTTGTTTGGTGCTTGTTGAATAGGTTTTATATTGAGTGGATAGTTCGCTGTTTAAAGACATCAAAATGGTTTTAGTAGCCCATCAATCACAGGTAAATACAATATTTTGGCCTGCTAGTAATAGTCAATGTCAATTGGAGTTGCTTATTATTATCAACAATGGATGCTGACAATTATTTGCAAGCTAAATTGTTTAGATAATGTTCTGTTGCACCATCATGTTCTCAAAGTTTTGTTTCAATTCTATTTTTACATTTAGCATAGCAGTGTCCCAGTGATGTTTTCTGGCGCCATATATTCAACTGTTATACTAGTTATTAAATATTCTGAAGATTAAAGTTTATTTGAGAGTTGAAACTGTATAAACCCCCCTCATAAAGTCAACCTTGATATTAAGTTTAAAAAGTTCTTTGCCAATGTTTAGTAGGTGTTCTGTATTTGCAATCAGGACGTTCCGTGTTTAGGTTTCAAATGCAAGGGTATACGAATCGTGAACTTTGTGGGTAATTGGTTTTTTTTTTTTTTTTCTAGGGCTTTTATGTGACATTTTCCTCAAGGGATTTGCCATATAGCAAAAGTATGAAGTTGAAGCAGTGTTTAACAAAGCGTCACTTGATTGGAAGAGCTAATTCGCATCACATGTTAAAGAAGACAATTTGTTTAAGGTGAGCATACTGTTGTGTCCCTGTGATGGGAATTAAATGTGGCTTGTTATAATCAGGACGCTAGGTCTCTATTCTCCCAACATTTTTTTTGAACAAATTTAACGTGAGAGGCGAAGTTCTTTACAATTTCTTTGTTGGAATGATAATATTTGGCAGAATCAAATTGAAGTGCAGCACTAAAGAGCCCCCTTGAATGAAAACTAAAAACTTACAAGTCTTAAATCAGTACTATATCATCTTTAAATCATAAATTTTCCATCAGAAGTTTTTGGGTAGAATTGGAGTTAAATATTGTGCACAGAAAATACTATTTGGGGAGATAAAACACTGTAATGTATGTACATATTTTTTGCACCAATACGTCTTATAATTTTTTTTTATTATTATAATCCCAAATCATTGATATTAGTTTTGTTTCAATACTTTTAGTTTTCAATTATAGTTTTCAGTTGTATGTCATAGGATTATTGTACACAGAGAAACTTCCTTGAAAATAAAGATTATATTTATTTCTGCATCATGTAAAGGATTGCGTGTTTCCAGTGTAGGGCCTCCTCACATTCGTGGATCCAAGCTTAAACCTTTGAGGATTACAGGCTTTAAAGGCAGCGACCAAAATTATGATTCGGTAACGAGAGCCAACGAGTTGAAGGTCCGCAAGACTTCTGTTAGACTAGAAGAGAATAGGGCAGTTAAGTCAGAATCTCCGAAGGCCCACGATGTTTCACTGTCTTGTGCCTCTGATGCAAGTGAGAGCCATGCAGCATCATCTGGTATTCATAAACTTTTTAAAAGTTGGTTGACAGTTTTGCTCACGCCATCATCAAATCAAGGAGTGGAGGAAATATCAGGAGAACTGCCTCCAGGGGCTTTACCAGAAACTGCACAAGGGATTAAAAGGACTGAAAAAGGTCAGACATTGAAGGCAGTGTGGTCTAATATTCAGGCTCTGGATGCAACAATAAAGATTCCTCTCTTAATATTGTAAGTATACCAGTTTGTCCATTTGAGGATATTTTGCTAACTGCTTCTCCTTACCTCATTTATGTTTACTGTACTTGATATTGGTAAAGAGGATGTTTACTGTCCTTATATAGCAAATGCATATTATGTTATTGAGGTCATCAAGTTAATTTCCCATCTGGTCGCTTATGCGATTTCTCATTTCATTTGTTGTCAACTTGGATTTCTTTGTTGAAGCAAAATTTAGGTTATTAGAGTTTGCTGGAAAAAAAAGGAGGTATTTATCATGTATAGAATATCTTAGAATTTGAGATGAGCCTAACTCAACCCTACAAAACCGGCTTGGAAGGTGAGGGTTGCCCTTTCATTACATATATTTTTGAGACCATATCTCTAGTCAACGTGGGACTTGGGTTTTTCCCAATACATCCCCTCACGCCCAACACTATTGAGCTTGGTGTGTGGACAATAATGGTGGGTGGCCCGAATGATCTAAGATAGGCTTTGATATCATCTTAGAATTTGGGTTGGGTCTAACTCTACCCTACAAAACCAGCTTGTAAGGTGAGGGTTGTCCTTTCATTATATACTCTTTTTAGACGATATCTCTAGTCAATGTAGGACTTGGGTTTCTCCCAATACAATACAATTGTCATTTAAGTTTTGAGGTAACATCATTTCTCCCAATTTCATGCCTTTTATACATGAAATTGTGTGTAAAAAATTGATGAATTTGTTATTCACGCTCAAAAGGGTTTTGGAGCTCCTATGAGGATCTGTACCAATAGTTTTTTCAAATTTTATGGGGTGCGTTTTACGGTAGGCACTTATATTTGTTTCTTCTTATTTTTGTTGAAACAACACCTATCAAGTTTCAAGTCACCGTCTCAACTGTGAGGAGATGGAGGACTATGAGTTTTTGATTATGGGGCGACATTGATGTCAGAGTTTTAGACGATTTTTTTATGGGAATACTCTGCATTTTTATTGTTTGAACGACATTTTTATCTTTAGAAGCACAAAATTCTGGCGTATAAAAAGTGTTTAGTACGTAAAAGTGTTTTTGATCTGAAGTGTGTTTTAGTACTTATATATATATATATATATGGACCACTAGCATTATATTCTACACTACATGTAACTCGTTTTTGACGTTCCATTAAGCTTATTTTGTTTTGAAATTATGTCAGGATCCACATTGGACAAGAATGCTTGCTTTTTTGTTTTTGACGTTCCATTAAGCTTATTTTGTTTTGAAATTATGTCAGGATCCACATTGGACAAGAATGCTTGCTTTTTTGTTTTTGACGTTCCATTAAGCTTATTTTGTTTTGAAATTATGTCAGGATCCACATTGGACAAGAATGCTTGCTTTTTTGCATTTTCTAATTCCATATGTATCTGCAGTGCTCCTTTCTTCGTGGCTGTTAATGCAATTTATGGTGCTGAAGTTTCCAAGGAGTTAACTCCGTTATGGGTGATGGGGCCATTGACGGTGGCTCTCTACATCATGATAGTGCGGGGGCTGTGTGCACTCTATGTCTTCAGCTTCAAGCAGACTGTCAAAGTAACAAAGAGTTTACCCTCTTACTGCATGTTGGCCTACAGCTATGTCTTTTATGGCAAGCTCAAAGAAGATCTCAAAGCTCGTATTTTGCTGCCTATATTGAGCATAAAAAATGCAGATTATAAGCAACTGACTAGAAAAAAGTTGAAAGAATTGGCAGATTGGATAAGAGAGAGGTATCTTGATTTTGTGGAATCAATATGGCCCCATTATTGTCGGACAATTAGATTTTTGAAGAACGCCAATCTTATATAAATTTGAAGATATTCTTTATGGTAGTCTTTTGGGAGAGGGTTAGAAGAGCGAAAATGGTGGTGGTGGGTTCCGGGAAGCTGATTATGTTTCAGAGCTGGCCAATGCCAATTTATGCTGGGGTGTTGAATTGTATGGCTATACCAGTAAAGTTGTGTATTAGAATGGTTTCTATATGTGATTGGTCGTTTTCATCCATTCTTTTCAATCCTAGCTCCACCCTTCTTTTCTTGCACCAGAGTTTTGTGGGGCTTCTATATCAGATTGGCTTTTTAATTGGTAAACCAGAATTTGGAAAGTTTTGCCTGTAGAATGATCTGATGCATTAAAGGAAGATAACAGATAACACAAATTTGTTTCTCTTTTAATATTTTCACCTACTTTGATCAATTGTGCAGTAAGTCGTACTGAATAATATGTGTCATGATGCAACATTTTGTTATATAAAATTTTTAGAATAAGAGTACGGTGTCTTTAATTCAGGGTGGGGGATAAGTAAATCATGTAACAACTCTTTTGGACCAAACAAATATTTAAACCTTGTAATTGTGCTTTACCAAAATTATCAAATACATTGTCAGTAAATGTTTTTTAATAATGGGAAATTAATGTCCACTAAAGTAATAAACATCGAACTTGCATTAATTTCATGACAAAACTAACTCAAGCAAAAAAAGACAAATCATATGAAACTCAACAATAAAATAAAGTCAAAAACTAAAACCAAGAAACAAAGAAAGAAGCAAACAAATGCTAGAGTGTTTAAGATATTCAAGCTCTAGATTGATTCAAATGTTTAATGGGGAAGTTAAGTATATATACGAAGTTGACATTCTCTCGAGGACCTTGTGTGCACCATCTCCTAACAGCTCAACAGAGGTGCAATACCAATATGTTGAGCAAAATCATCGATGCCAAATATCTAATTTTAGTATAGCTGATAAATAGAAATAACTGCAAAAGAAGAGAAGAAGACTCCTCTCGTGGCATGAGTGAGCAACTTCAACCTAGAAAAAACTGTGAACAAGCACCCTGCTCCTTTCCTGTAAATGGTTAAGATTGGAATGTTAGAATTCTTTAAACATTTGAAAGGAATCAAAAGGGTTATTTAAGCATTGCACTTAAAAAGAATTCAAGCAAAGCAATAACAATCTGTGGCCTAGTTAGGTTACTACTATTAGATTTGCTAACACTTCTGTTGCATAGTAAAGATAACATGGAAAGAAGGGGGAAAAATGTTTATTAATTCTTTCTCCATGACAGCATAAGTTCATATCAACCATGACAGTAACAGATGTTATAATAATCCCTTTACTCCCTTTGATGCTTGTTATCCTAGGATTCAGCTATGTTGACTAATTGCTGCTTCATTCTTTTGTGCAAATGAAAACAATCTGAAACATCGTATTTTTGGGAGGGGAAATGTAGCTTATTTCTGATGTACACAAAATCAAAATGTAATTGTAATCATGGAAAGATTATATTTCAGCTATAACCCTCTATTATCAACAATCTTTCAGCTACATCACAATAAATTATCAGGCAGATACTTTTCGAGTCCTTTGTTCTAATTTTTTGGACCAAAAATAGAACTCACAAAATAAATCAGCAGCATATGTTCAAAAGACCATAACAAATTACTCAACAAGTTATTCAACATCCTCCTACCTGTAACAAATTTTAGAAGCTGGAACATATAAAGTAATTATGATTTATCTTTTTCTACTCAATCCATATATCTACTTTGATAAAATGAAGACAAAATTACACCAGAGGACCTTCAAGTTATTTATTTGTAACAAGTTGGACCTTTAAATTTTTTTTGTAACAAATAGGCCCTTTAAGTTACCTAACGTTGACACCGTTGGCCTTTTTAGTAAAATTTCATATCGTCGATTACATCAAAATACACCAAAATATGATTAGTTGCATCAAAATACATAAGCTAGAGTAATCACAATATATAAAGTAGCATAACATCAAAATATATAAGCTAGGAAAATCACTAAAAGGGCCTATTTGTTACAAAAAAAACTTAAAGGTCCAACTTGTTACAAATAAATAACTTAAAGGTCATCTGGTGTAATTTTGCCTAAAATGAATCTGTCCAAGTCGGTTGATATGTTTCAGTTGCTGCTTAACTTGTTTCTCGTGGTAAAATAATCAAATTGTTGGAGAGGAATTGTAGTAAAATAATTAGACAATTTATTATAAAACATACATTCATTAACATAATTTCAAACAAGCAAACTATTGGAGAGGAAGCGGAACTTACTTTCAACAAGGGGAAACCAAACTTTCAACATAGTTTTGGCTGAAACACCACCGCCATGTTTGTTTGGTGATTCTAGGTTTCTTAACTGTATTGCCTCGCCAATTGTAGAATATCAGTGTTGAAACCATTGTTGTGGCATCTAGTGTTGAAAATATCAGTGTATCACTGTTCTCAAAAAGGTGTAATGGCTTCAAACGACAATTAGAATCCTTCTTCCAGTCACAAAAATCAGAACCTATATAAAGACTCTGATAACTGATTTTAAGAAATTGAGTCCAAGACTCTTGAACTCCAAATTCTGTCATCTTCCATATAACCAAATGGGTTCTCTCAACATCATAGGAAAAACAAAAGCAGTCCACTAACACACGAATATGTGGGACAATATACGGCGACCCATCAAAACTCGGAGGAGGCAAAAATTTCATGCAAGTCTCAGTAGACAGATCAAATGAAGTAATCACAAATTTCTTAAACTGAATGGTGTCAATGTAATTGGGAAGGGACAACCAATTAAGACTACCCCTAAAATCAACACCATAACCTGCATCAGTAACATAAGGATAAGGAATTAAAGGCAAACTTTGAATATTCCTCCAAACATTATGACCCAAACTAAGAACTTTCACCTCAGTTCTCACTCTAGTTTGAGGAGGATTACCGACGGAATGCAATGCCACCAGCTTATAAGTACGGGTTGAATCATCATAACCAAACATGTAGTCGAAAAAGGATGAGGATCTTGTGTCCCTACTATAATCACGAAAATAGCCTAATTTCTGTGACACTTCCCTTGTGGCCGGGTTCCAGAAACAGAACCAAGTGGCTTTATAATCTAAACCTTTCAAGCAGATCAATCCATTGCAGGAACCAACCATGTGTTGACAGTCTTTGTCTTTCAAATGGTAGCAAGGGCCGTTTGGAAGGGTAATCAAAGGGTTCTCGAGTGAGTAAGCGAGAGATGGGGAAGGGTACGACACTAGCATCCCCTAAATAGGGTTCCTTTAAATATATTGCGAATTGAGGGTTTCTTTTTGATCGCTTAAGGTGTAATCGAACAAAGATAGGATCAGAAATTAATGATTTCAAAGACTTGCTTACACACCTTATTTTCAGAAGAGATTTAACATCAAGAAATGATAGAATTTCTGCCATGAGTTCGTCGGGGAATATTGCTGAAGATGTTGGAGCCATCAGCTTATTCCGTTGCCGCCGCTCAGAGTAAGATGGAGGGATATTCATCAATGTCTTCCTCAGCCCCCGCCCGTGCTATTGGCCTCGTCAATGTCTTCGGCCTGTCAATGATGCTCCGGATACCCCATCGTACCCTACCTTCTAGCACGCTATCCATCTCAGCATGGAGGTGCTCCATCTCTGGTATACTCTACGAAACACACAAATATAGTAATTAAAATAGTGAAAATTTTAAAAACTGTTAACTTTAATCACAAGTTAAAAATGATTGATACCTGTCCCAGCTCTTCAACACTAGGCACGGGGTATTTGGTGTCAGTAGTTTTGCTTATGATGTTGTCTTCGACGTTTTGATACACTGAGAGGAAAAGCATGCACGAGTACACTGAGAGGAAAAACATGCACGAATAATTTGTATATCGACTAAGGTAAGTGCTCCCTCGTTTGGGGTACCTGGTTACCCCAATTGTGTTTATGTGCTATTTTTTATGTGCTATACGAGAACTATTGTAGGAGCAATGGACCGTTTGGGGTACATGCAAGAATACTAGTTTATTGTTGTATTATATTTTAGTTTTAAAATGAGTTTGGTGAAAGAAAGTATAATTCATTTTTCAAATTTTTCGCAACTACATTTTTACCGTAAAATAACTATAGTAAAATAAGGTGTTACATTAGTGGTATGAGAGCCAAATGCACGAGCGGTGGAGGAATATACAATGATGACGATGAGTTGCTTGCAAACAGAGTTTAGGATCCATGAGGCGACGATGTAATTACATCGTAACCAGAGAGGAAACTGAGGATAAAATTCCGCCGGAGGAAGAATTGTTCCATCAATGAAACTGATCTTGTTCTTGGAGCTAAGAACGCAAATCATCGCACACTTTCAAGAATTGTAATTTTCTCCATTGGAAGCTAGAACATGAGTGGCTGGCTAGGACTTGGCCGGGATTATCGAACTGATGGAGGTAGAAACGGTTCATGTGGTTGATGATGATCTCCGTGGAAGGGGAATTGAAGAAAAAAACAAAGAATCGAAGTATCGATATGAAGAACAGTAAAGGGGAGTTTGTGAAAACTTAATTCTCTTCTTCTGATACCATATTGAATCTAATACACTTCATAGAAGGGAAAGATGAAATTCATTGAAAATGAAATTGAATGAATACAATGAGAACCGTGATTGATCTGATATACATCAGTTCTAATCTAACGAGTTGGTGCTCAACAAACTTCAACAAACTAAACTAGAAAGTAAAACTAAAAATAACGAACTAACGTAAAAATGAATTGTGGTGAACTAGAGGACTAAAATGTAAATAAATAATAGGAGCTGGAGACTTGTAATACTGATAACAACTTAATTCTCACAATAGCTCATGCGATCTAAATGAAAAGTGTCGAATCTTTGTAGTCTAACGAACAAAACACAATTCAACTGATCACAAGTTAATCCTCATTGCTGTAGTAGTTCACCTGATAAATTTGAAAGGTCAAATCATAAATCTCAACCGATCATGCGATCATGCGCAAATAGTCATTTTTTGTAGTTTGTTTGTTCATTATTTTATTATCCCCTCTTTATTAAGACATAGTGGCATCTTAATAGCATCTTTTGACATTTTGGTGGGAAAAAAATTTTTCCCCACCATTTACCAATATATCCTCTTTTCAGACTCCCATCTGTTTTACCAATATACCCCTACTCTATATTTTTTGGACCGACATACCCCACTCTATATTTTTGTGCCCTACCATTTACCAATATACCCTCATTTTGACTCCCTTTGTTTACCAATATACCCCCACTATATATTTTTGGACCGACATACTCTCGACAATTTTTTTTTCAACAACACTATTTTTTTATCCACTTTTGGTGGGAAAATTTTACTCCTACCATTTACCAATATACCTCTCATTTTGTACCACACTCCAATATACCCCCACTCTATATTTTTGGACCGACATACCCTTGACAAATTTTTTTGTCAACACTCTTTTTTTATCCACTTTTGGTGGGAAAATTTTATTCCCACCATTTACCAATAATATACCCTCATTTGTACCCCATTTTTTACTAATATACCCCCACTCTATATTTTTGGACCGACATACCCCACTCTATTTTTGGTACCCCACCATTTACCAATATACCCCTCATTTTGTACTTCACTATTTACCAATTTACTCCCACTCTATATTTTTGGACCGACATACCACGATAAATTTTTTTTTTTGTCCAACACTTTTTTTATTATCAAAATGTACCCTCATTTTTTACCACTTGTTTACCAATATACCCCACTCTATATTTTTGGACCGACATTGTTGTCTCATCCCACCAAATTATTATTGTTGCCTCTTCGTCTTATGTGTGTTACTTAGTCATGTATGTGTTATAGTATTGTACACTTTACACCTGGCTACTTTAATTTTTATTTTTTATAAGTCTCTTTATGTGTGTTACTTAGTCATGTATGTGTTATAGTATGATACACTTTACACTGACTACTTTATTAATCAATTTTGGGAGACATTTTTTGATAACATTAATTGTAAATAATGCAAACTTTATGTCCATTATTAATCTAAAGAAAAATTAAGGCCCCACAATTTTTTTTTGTCTAGCACTCATTGTTTTTATTATCAAAATCATTTTGGTTTTTTTTATATATCGCCAATCGTTTACCAATATACCCCCATTTCTATATTTTTATACGGACATACATTCAGTAGGCGCATCATCTCTCCTCGTCATCGCACGCGGCATGTGTGTCTAGTTATTATAAAAGAAAAACTAGCGTAGGAAATTAAAGAGGATTAGGATTTAATTAGGACCGAATTAATAGATGAAGTGAGTAAATTTGTCCTCCTAACATTTATCCAGCTCTTCTGGTTTAATATGCTTCGACACGTAGTGTGCTGCCAAAAATCCAACATAATATAATAATAATAATACAGCTTAAAAGCCATTAACAAAGTCAAAATATTATTAAAGTATCAAATCGTATCATAATAGAAAAGTAGTATAACAAAGTCAATGCTGAGGCAATTTGTAGTTATGTCCCAATCGTAGTCAAACCACTCATTTTAAAAGTTTATTGAAAGGAATGATTGATCTCGATCAATTGGGTTAGTGTTATTATTTATTATGTTTGTACCTCTGTTACGTGGTTTGATTAAACATTAATCTTGACGACATAACAGAGGTACAAACATAAATAATAACACGAACCCAGTTGATTTAGTCCTAAACATTGTTTAATCACAATCTTGTGACTCTTGTCCATTGGTCTCGTCAATAATGTACCTTCTCCCTTGGCTGCATCTCTTGCAATATCCTTAAAAAAAGTTATATATATCACAATCTTGTGACTCTTGTCCATTATTATTATTCCAGGGTAGTTAATCTTCCCGTGACATTATTCCTTTTAATTCATTTCCAAACTAGACTTCAACTCAGATTAGGTGGTGGCCTTAGGACTTGTATTGTAGGCTATGAATCAAAATTCTTTGTAGAAAGGCTATACTGAAGGCTCTTTTAGCTGGTTCTAGGCTTATGACCTTTGTTTCTTTTCTTTCTTTACAAAGAAATTGTAAACTTAGTGAAAAGTCCTTACAGGCCTATCTATATACGTGTTTACTTTAAATTTTAGAATGTGGGTCGGGCTTAACTCATGCCTACAAAACCGGTTTGTAAGGTGAATGATGTCTCTCATTTATATACTCTTTTTCAGACCATATCACATTCCATGTGGGACTCCAGGTGGCTGGAGCGTGACCAGAGTGACCCAATAGCGGGTAACCCAACAAATCTTGGATTGACTCTGATACTATCTTAGAATATGGGTTGGGCCTAATTCAATCCTACTAAATCTGTTTGTAGAGTGAGAGGTGTCTCTCACTTATATACTCTTTTTCAAGTCATATCACATTCGATGTGAGACTCTAATAGTTTACTTAATGAGGCAGCTTAAAAGAATTAGTATACAGTAGTATACAAAATAAAGAGAATTTGTTATTTTTAAAAGAGTTTAATGATCATAGAGGATATTATTAATAATACACACTTGAGAATGCCTAGTGATTGGATGAGTTTATGGCGGCTTTGTATTCCTCAAAAGGTGAAGTTACTTCTTTGGCGGGTGGCCTGTGGTTGTCTCCCGACTAGATGTAATCTTCAGACTCGTCATGTATTGTGCCCTAGGATGAGAATGAGTTTCATGTGTTCGTTGGTTGCCGGCGAGTTGAGGAAGTTTGGCGTCATGCTGGCTTGTGGACGGTGGTCCGGGAGAAGGTACAAGGCGGCAGTGATTTTAGTGCGATATTTTTTTCTCTCCTTAGCTGTGGCAACGCTCCCCAATCAAAGGCAACAACAATGATTTTGTGGTGTATTTGGAAGTGGCGAAATGAACGTGTTTGGGAGCATGTCGACCGACCCGTCGGTATCTCGGTTCAGATTGCTATGGAGGTCCTACATGATTGGGAATTCGTTCATCGTTTACGTGGTACGGGCCCGGTTGCTCATCGCCCTCCAGCTTCTTCTACTTGGGAGAAACCAGTACCTGGAGAGTTTAAGTGCAATGTTGATGCGGCGGTTTTGAGACAAGGTATGTATGGCTTGGGCATGTGTTTGTGTAATGATAAGGGAGAGTTCATTGCGGATAAGGCCATCAAGTTTAGTAGAGTTCTGACCCCGCAAGAAGCTGAGGCAGCTGAAGCGGTGGAGGCAATTCAATGGCTTAATGAGCTAGGAATCCAACGAGGCACCGTTGAACTGGATTGTCCAGTGATGAACGGTATCAACGGAAACCATCTCATGACTATTGAAGTTGGCTCAATTATTCAGAGTTGCAGGTTCTTGTTATTTAATTTTCAAAACTATAGGTGTAGTTTTGCTAGGCGACAAGTCAGTATTGTTGTTCATACTCTTGCTAGAGCATCAATTATTTATGCTTGTTCCACGGTTTTTGATTATATTCCAACCTATATCCGTGACATTATTTTTATTAAAATGAACTAATTTGGTTTCGTAAAAAAAGAAAGTTTAATGAAGATAGATTTTACTATTACACAGTTAATAATCACTAAATGGAAGACTCCATTACTATAGTTAAGTGTGAATATAATGCAAATATTTTTTGATTTTGTGACATTTGTTAGACATTTATTTTGTGTGTATACTAATACACACAAAACTATAGCAGTTGAGTCTACGATTCTTAAAGAAATGGAGAGGATCTCAACTTATATTTATATTAGCTGAAATAAAAGTCAAAATTTTTTAACGATCTCTACAAAAGTTTATGCAGAGTAAAGATCTTCTTTATTATTTTTATTACTATAATTTTGAGAAAATAAATACAATAAATGAGGTCTAAATATCTTCTATAGTATAGTAATAAAAGTAATGAAGATGATCTTTACTCGTTTATGCGACTTGGCTCAATTAATTTGAAGGATGCAGCTATGTATGTAGATACCCAACTTGTATTATAGTGACCACATAGTGGTTTTGGAGCAGAGAAGCGTGAGCTAATGGTCCACCCTGGTTGAGTACAACAATTACTGCTTCCTTTTCTATTGTCATGAGTGGGACATATATAGCAAACCCAACTCAACTGGACATTCTCCAATGTAGCTTGCTTGCTTATGCTTGAATCCTGGGAGACTCAACAAACAAACAATGGTGGAGTCAGGAGTGGTATAAAAAGTCAGTACTACTGAAAGCTATGTATTAAGCAGATAAGATATGTAGCACTTTGTCTTCATGCATTTTGGATTCTATTTGTAAGGAATCTCAATATTAATAAACTCTAGCAGCAATATTATCTCTTTATTGAACCTCATTAAGATGATGATGATGATGATACACCAAACCTCACATGGTTGGTTTGGTTTTGACTCCATTGACTTCATATATCAAGAATGAAACCCCTCTCTAGTGCTCAATTTGTTTGCTATATTTTAAAAACTGAACTAACCGAATGATTTACCTGGTTAAACCATGAATCACCACCATTTGCGGTTCAGTTATTTGAACGGTTCGACCACAGTTTCATCCTGGTTCAAGTGGTTGAACTATATCCCGAAGGTCTCACTGGTTCGATGTTCGATCTGATTTTCAAAACATTTTCTTCACATATGAAGAATGAAACCCCTCTCTATTGCTGAATCGGTTTTGCTACCAGTGTTTTAAAAACGGAACCAACTAAACGATTTAACTAGTTACATTATGAATCAACATCGTCTATGGTTCAATTATTTGAGCAATTCGACTGCGGTTTCATCTTAGTTCAAGCGGTTGAGCTATTACTCGGATGTCTGAATTCCCACTAGTTCGATGTTTATTGGTCCGCTTTTCAAAACATTGGTGCGAAGTATTCAATAACTTCGTATAATTGGGTTCGAACTCGAAACCTTGTTTGAAGGATTCGAGCCAAACGCCACTCGGACCAATGTAACGCTAGCGTGTCCAACACAAGAATTGACCAAAATTAATGTGGTTGTTTTCTCTTCTATGTTTTCTTCTCATAATTAATATGGAAGTAGGTAGTTTAGGTTGAGAAAAACAAATGTCTTAACCCTCTAATTAGTTTGATCATAAAATGAAGATGCACACATATGGAAGATGACAAGAGACACACCTAACATTGTCCTCTGCTTCACCAATTGATAAAGGCAGGAAATAAAACAAAAACAAAAAAGTAAATTCTAGAAAGAGAGAAAGCCTAAACGTGTGAGAGTTATATGCATTATTTTTCCAATCTATCATTATGAAAAACTCACTAACTTTCTCATATATCATCATGCACCCTTGAAATCTTACGCTGCTTGGTTTTCTCTTTGAGATAACTTGAAGTATATTTATCATGCCAAACAGACAGTGATTCCAGCTGCACCGTGCACGTATCTCATGCTTGAATATTCTTGGCAAGCAAAATCCTAGTATTCATATATTCACATAATGTTTTTGTACCAATGTAGTTGACAAATTTTTAAAAGTTAGTAAAATGATAGATACTCTTGTAAAGTCAAATCATACTTAGATTTTTTTTTTCCTGAAATCTGAAAAATTTCCAAAATCTTCTTTCAATATACTATGGATTTGTACACTGGCAGTGTGAACAAAATTTATGGGTAACAAAAGTGGCCAACTCGTGCCACTATTTTTCTCAGGCACTAGAAGTTGTCTTTCCTTTCATAGTCTCTATTGTTCTATAATTCATTGAACACAACTTATCATGTTATCTAATTTCCATATAAGTCCCTTAACACAAAAGCTACTAAAGAGTCCTAAAATATTGCACTTCTTATCTAAAACAGAATGAGTGTAAAAGCACCAAATAAATTAGTGAAACAAACTGAAAAGGTAAAAAGGCATATATTTTTAAGATAAATATATAAGTTGAACTTTTTCATTCACCACATAACACATTCCATATCCGTATCATTGTCAATTATATTATTAAATAGAGTAGGTGGAGCTGCTACAATATAACTATTTAAAGCCATATCATAAATCCTCCTACAACATGAATCTGTGTCACTGTCTTCCTTTATTTCCTATTCTTCTTCTGTTACATTAAATTTTTTTACACTCCCAAAATTTGAGTTTTCTTAATAGTAATGGAATAGACTTCCTTTTTTTAGAGAACAACTTTTGAATCATTTGACTTTTGTCTAAACCTTTGTAATGAAACTCATGTAAAACATTCTAGCAATGAGTTGCAATTTGTTGTGTCATTTCCTTCTGTTAGTGTTCATACTTGATACTGCTTTTGTTGCAACTCTAGGAAGTGATGCTGATACAACAGACTCCAACTTGCTTCTAAGGATTAAATCAAAACTTGTGGATCCATTAGGAGCTATGAGCAACTGGTCTCCAACAACTCATTTCTGCAGCTGGAATGGAATAACATGTGGAGTTGATCAGAAACATATCATAGGCCTGAATCTATCAGGTTCAGAAATATCAGGTTCCATTTCAGTTGAGTTAAGTCATCTTATTTCTCTTCAAACACTTGATTTGTCTTCAAATTCCCTTAATGGTTCCATCCCTTCAGAGCTTGGAAAACTTCAAAATCTAAGAGTATTGCAACTATACTCAAATTATCTCTCTGGAAACATTCCTTCGGAGATAGGTAATTTGAAGAAGTTACAAGTTCTTAGAATAGGTGACAACATGTTGACAGGTGGCATTACACCTAGCATCACTAACTTGAGTGAATTGACAGTTTTGGGTCTTGGTTACTGCCACTTAAATGGAAGTATACCAATTGGGATTGGTAATTTGAAGCATTTAACATCCCTTGATTTACAAATGAACAGTCTTAGTGGCCCCATACCTGAAGAGATTCAAGGCTGTGAAGAGCTACAAAACTTTGCAGCATCAAATAACATGCTTGAAGGAGATATTCCATCCTCTATAGGGTCCCTTAAAGCATTGAAAATTCTCAATCTTGCAAATAACAGTATTTCTGGATCAATTCCTATATCCTTGAGTCATCTTTCTAACTTGACATATCTGAATTTGCTTGGAAATAAACTAAGTGGAGAGATTCCTTCAGAGCTTAATAGTCTTACCCAGCTTCAGAAGCTAGACTTTTCTAGAAACAACCTTTCTGGATCAATACCTCTCCTTAATACCAAACTTCAGAATCTTGAAAGTTTAGTTCTGTCTGATAATGCTCTGACAGGTAGCATTCCAAGCAATTTCTGTCTTAGAGGTTCAAAGCTTCAGCAACTTTTCTTAGCTAGAAATATGTTCTCTGGAAAATTTCCCTTGGAGTTACTCAACTGCAACTCAATCCAACAATTGGACCTATCTGGTAATAGCTTTGGAGGGGAAATTCCATCCAGCGTCGACAAACTGGAGAACCTCACAGATCTTGTACTTAACAACAACAGCTTTGTTGGATCACTACCACCTAAAATTGGAAACATTACTAACTTGGAAGGTCTTTTCCTATTTGGTAACTTCTTAACAGGTGAAATTCCAGTGGAGATTGGAAGGTTGCACAGATTGAACACCATTTACCTTTATGATAACCAGATGTCTGGACTCATACCAAGGGAGTTCACAAACTGTACAAGCTTAAGAGAAATTGATTTCTTTGGAAATCATTTTTCAGGTCCTATTCCAGAGACTATAGGTAAGCTGAAGAACTTGGTTCTTCTTCATTTGAGACAGAATGACTTGTCTGGTCCAATTCCACCAAGCATGGGATACTGCAAAAGTCTTCAGATATTGGCCTTAGCAGATAACAAATTGACAGGTTCAATTCCACCTACATTTGGTTACCTTTCTGAACTTTATAAGATTACCCTTTACAATAACTCATTTGAAGGACCTCTCCCTCACTCACTATCTTCTCTCAAAAATCTCAAAATCATAAATTTTTCACACAACAAGTTCAGTGGAAGTTTCTTTCCTCTCACTGCTTCAAATGAATTGGCTCTTCTAGACTTGACTAATAACAGCTTCTCAGGTCCTATCCCTTCTACTCTAGCCAATTCTAGAAACCTCGGCCGGCTCCGACTCGCCTACAATAATCTCACAGGAATCATTCCTTCTGAATTTTCCCACCTTACTGAGCTTAACTTTCTTGACTTATCACATAACAATTTAACAGGTTATCTTCCACCTCAACTCTCAAACTCTCAGAAAATAGAACACATTCTACTAAGCAATAATAGATTGAGTGGCAAAATACCTCAGTGGTTGGGAAACTTCCAAGAACTTGGTGAGCTAGATCTCTCATACAATAACTTCACCGGAAAGGTACCTGCGGAACTCGGTAACTGCTCAAAGCTACTCAAACTTTCTCTCCATCACAACAATCTATCTGGTGAAATCCCTCAAGAGATTGGAAACCTTACTTCTCTAAATGTCTTCAATATGCAAAACAATAGCCTCTCTGGCCTCGTTCCTTCAACAATTCAGCAATGCAAGAAGCTATATGAGCTAAGGCTTTCAGAAAACTACCTTACAGGTACTATACCAGTTGAGCTAGGAGGGCTAAGTGAATTGCAAGTTATATTAGACTTGAGTAAAAATCACTTCTCTGGTGGAATACCATCATCTCTAGGAAATCTCATGAAGCTAGAAAGACTTAACCTTTCTTTCAATCAACTTGAAGGAAAAATTCCTTCTTCGCTTGGTAAACTCACAAGCTTACATGTGTTGAATCTCTCAAATAACCATCTTGAGGGGCAGATTCCTTCAACCTTTAAAGGGTTCCCAGAAAGCTCATTCTTGAATAATAAGCACTTGTGTGGTTCGCCATTAGTATCTTGCTCGGAATCAACAGCGCGTGGAAAGGTGCAGCTATCAAATACACAAGTGACAGCTATCATTGTGGCTATTGTGTTTACTTCTACAGTGATATGCTTAGTTATGCTGTATATGATGCTGAGAATGTGGTGCAACTGGAGAAAAGTTTCAATATCAAATGAAGATGGTCAGAAGAAAGAGGAAGAAGGTAAATGGATATGTAGTGATCAGAAGACAAGAAAGGGAGAGTATTGGAATATGAATTCCTTTGGCTTCATTCCTTCACCAGATAAGCAAAAGCATAATTCAGTGACAACAACTTGCTTCTTTAATCTCAAAAGAGAAGCTTTGGAAAATACAAATATATAAGATCTTTGAGGAACTGTTACAGTACTGGCACATTACCCAATGCTGAGTTTCATTAAATATAAATACTTGTCAATTCAAAACGGGATTACAATTCAGTCATCTTTTTCCAATTTAAAAGAGTCCTTGTAGATTTAGTTTTTTCAATTAAAGGTTTATTTATTTGCAAAGAGTTAAGTACCAGACAAACCATTAGACTTCATCCAAAGCTCTCCCGTCCAAGATGGTTATCAAGATGAGAAATATCAACCAAATGGAAAAATCAAGCAAAAAACAAAACCTTCATGAAAATTTCGAGCCTATATGCTTTATTTCTTGGTTAGAGAGTAAAGTTCACAGTACTACTTCTCATCAAAAAATAGTTCTCGGTACTATTATATAACAACAAAAGGCATTATACAACAAAACAGCATCATTCCAAACAACTAGAGACTAAACACCCAAGTCCAGGGACAGTGCTTCTTCCAAAAGTCTACCATACTCGAGCTTAGCTTCTTCAATTTTACGTCTAAGCCCTACCACCTGCACAATCATATTCTCTTTAATTAATGACTCAAAAGTTGAGTGCCTACCAATGTATTTTCTGATGCAAACTTATAAAACAAACAGGCATGGACTATACAAAAAGTAATAAATAACAATTGTTTCATTGTGCGACAATTACCTCGAGATTAAGTTCCTCATCTGTCTTTTCATATGCAGACAATCTGTAAGGAAAAAAAGAGAGGATAAATAAGATCTTTGCATTGAAATCAAATATGACTGACTAAACAAGTATACTCACTGTGCATTGAGATTCATCCTTGCTTCCAGTAAGTTCGATAATTCTTTGTCTGCAGCAGATGCCGTAGTCTACCAAAAAAAAACACGCGTGAATTAAAAAAGCCACTTTCGAATGATTTACATTGACTTAGAAGTTAGAACAAAGCTACAAGGGCCAAGGCAACCATCCAGAATTGATAAATGAGTAGTTACTTTAGAATAATACTACTTCAAGCAATAAAAGGGATTCATAATTTTCTCCATGCCCAATAATAATGACAGTACTATAACATGCAATACATCAAGAAAATAAGGATAAGCTAATAGATATTTATAATAAATAATAGAAACAAAAATTACTAGAACAATATGTTCAGTTTCAAAATTACTAGAATAAATAATTTTCTCCATGCCCCAACATGTTCAGTTTCAACATTACATACAGAAAAACTAGTAAACACTTGTACCTCTTGATTGCTACCAGAAACTCTTACATTCTTTTCCTTTCCTTGCGGTTTCATCTTATGATGGTCGATTAATTCACGTCTTTTCCTCTTAGTAAGAGATGCTGAACCACTGGTAACAGAGTCTAGCTTCTCACCTAAGTTCCTTTGCTCGGATACAGATACAGAACAGTTGCTCAATGCAACTGGCTTTTCTATAACAGATAGTTGCTGCTTTGATGAATCACTATGCTCCTTTTTCTGATACCCAATCAGATGACAATGACGATCCCTGCAAAATTTTAGCAAGGGTGGTGTAAATAGTAGTCTATATATAGATCCAGGCCAGCATTAAAAAAATAGTCAAACTCTTATTTCAAAATCAGAGAAAATGCCATGAACAGAACAGAACTAGTCACTAGCATAAATATTATACCAGTATTCCCCCTGCATCTCTATCAAGCGCATTTCGAGCTTTTGAAATAGGGAAGTTCTCTCAAAATCTTGTTTATTATGTGTTGGCTCAATAAAATCTGCTCGCAAGATTCCTGACATAAGAGTTATAATCCTCTTTAAGACCATCATATTACTAAGATTCAGAAGTTAAACAGAACTAAATATTGCTATAAATAATATGCAGTTTCTGCTTACCAACAACTCCCCCACCCCTATTCTTCAAATAGCTCACAACTGGCCAAAATGGCTGCAAATACAAATTTAGCAATAGATCAAGAAATGCACGAACGTGATAAATTTATGCTCCATTAAAAGAAAATAAATATATTAAAATCTTTTGAAATGTCATTTGCAGGTTTTATGGTACAATTAATGCAGTTTGATAAACAAGTAATTTCCTTTTGATAGCAATGTTGCCAATTTCCCTAGGAGATGGAGAACAAAACTTCCCTTATTCTTATTTACATATCAAAGCCATTTTTTATTGTTTCACTTGAACTTTTCCTTAATTAATCTCCAACCCATAATCAATGAGTTATCATCTATTTAATGAACCTTTTCATGTTGGGGATCTCTGTTAGCAACAATTACCAGTATCAGCCGATTTTTGTGATATATATTGAACCCGTGTATGTCGACTTTAGGAGCTTCCTTAAGAAATCCAATTGTTGTCACAAATATTACCTGCACAGTTAATTCAAAGAGAGGAAAAACCAAATCAAATTATAGCTAGCACTAAAACCATTCATGCACAGATGCACTTACACATCAGCTTAAACTTCTAAGATTATTGGTCAGTAAGTATAATGCATATTTAGCTCTTTTGAGCTTAAACTTTTCGACTGCTAAGAAAGGCTCAAATGATTTTATATTGATAACATAGCCAAGATAATTTTCCCAAAGTAAAAAATCAACAGTTAGACAAAAACCTTTTCTGAACCAACATTGTTGGGTGCATACACGATAATCTCAGTATATTGAAGATCATCTGCGATGTTATGTAGCTTCACAAATTTCCCACGCAATTTAATTCTAAAACATTCTGGCACTCTCAAGTACAATATGGACAAGTAATCCTGTTGAACATGAGAATGTTATAAGTCTTCTTGAGAAAATCAGACTTTTATTTTATATAGCCATTTATGGATATAATTTTCTAAATCAAGCATACACGTAAGGAATAACGAAACCGGTTAGCAATGTGTTGCTCATTCAATATCTTCTTGCCAGGAGTTGTATCAGTCTTTTTGATATCTCCAGCAATACGAATATCCTGCAACCAAAATATCAGAATTCCTTATAAGTAATGAAAGCATGATTTTAAAATAGATAGAAAATAAAAAAATGTAAAACCAATAACACGAGAAGTACAACCTCAGGATCGGTATCAAAGTCTAGTTCCAAATTCCCATCATCATTGAACCATAAATTGAAGATAATAATTTTAGTACCATGATATTCCATGTCATTGAACTGCCAAAGAGTGAAGAAATATTAAAAGAAAATCATATAGAATCTTTGGAGCAAATGTGTTAACTTACTGGGCAACAAGGATTTATTTGGTCATATTTAATATCAATCAACTTGTAATAGGATTTAATTATGACCAAATAAATCCTTGTTGCCCAGTAAGTTACACATTGCTCCAAATAAATATGACCAAATAAACCTTTCCACTTCCTGTAACCGACTCTTGGAGTAGTAAATATAGCCTCAATGGCAAATGAATAAAATACCAATCAATCATCACAAATAAACTCCTCTCTACAATTCTCTCTCTAATTTCTATCCATTTACTCTTATCTCCGAATTCTATTCTTATCATTAGAATTCCTGGTATGAGTAGCGGTTCTCTTCGGTAATTTTACCCTAGAGATCCAAAAACCGTTACACAACTAGCCCTCATATTTGATTATCATCTCTCAGTAGAATGGTAAGAATATAAACAAAGTAGATAAAATGTGATTATATGGCCAAACCCTAAAATTCATCAGGATATGAAGTCATCAGAGAGAATACCATATATATAAATCAAAATGACAACTCTACTGACTTAGGGTATACGGCATCAAGGATATCTGTATTCTGGTTTACCTTATGATTGTGGTTTCCTTAAGGGTGTGTTTAGTAGTTTGGAGGGGAGGGACGGGAAGGACTTCTGACTAATAGTAGTAGTTCATTAGTGATGAAAAGAAAAATTAACCCTCAAACCCCTTTAAAACCTATATGCACAAAAGGGGGGAAATGTCTAAAACTAAAGTAAATTATATGTTCACTGAAAGTAATTTATACGCACAAGGTTATGGTATCCAGAACAAACAATGAAACTGAAATGTCAAAGTATAACAATCATTCAATATGTTTGGAAAGTAGCAGCTAATTACTATCAATGATAGGAAAAATTTAGAAGCTGACTTGTTTTATAAGTTCTGTTTCTGATTGAAATGGAGACCACCGCAGCATCAAGGACAAATTAGATGTAAAATGCTCTTGGCCATTTAGAATTTCCAAGCGTCCATCAGATGTATTATAAATATAATTTACCTGAAAATAACATTATTACCTAGTTGCATCAATAAAATATTAGAGTAGAACCTTCATTAGTAAAAAAAGTGATCATCAGAAGGAGAGTACAAGCAATGCTTCACAACATCATGATGGTTGACATGATAGGAAAAATGCTGGGAATAAGGCTCAGCATAACCCACTGGTAGTTTGGTTCTTAACTTTTAAATGAAAGTGTTACTTTTATGAATTGATTAAAACAGAAAATAGATACTTAAACCTAAACTTCAAAGGCATTAAGTCATAAATAAACAAACTTTGAAGGGGTTAAGTTATGTGCAGTTGCCACACCACATGTTTTGGTAAAAATCAGCATCCAAAAGAAAATTTAGTGTTATAATCAATGAACTTAAATAGAACTGAAAGTAGTAAAAATGGGAAATACTACTCACCATGGGTACTACAATTCTGTCAAGCTGTGTGCGCGTCAAGAATGTATAAGACAGAAGTCCAATGCTCATAGTAAATACCCTGATGAACACAGAAAATGGAAGAGTAACTTCTCAGGCTGTAGCCTTCAGAGAAAGAAAGGTCAAATTTAAAAAACCAGAATTTCAATTTCAATATGCATATTAAAGTAGTCACATTATGTCAATATATTAGTAGGAAACAAAATGCCCAAACAAACTACCCCCTCTGGTCCTATATATAAGAGAAAAATGCACTATTAAGGCTCATTGAATAACTGATGCAAATGGTCTATAACATAGACCATGATCTTAAAACTGCACCTTTCTCTTATATATAGGACCAGAAGGAATATAACATAAAGGCACGTGAAACTTATGTTTTTGAACACATACGTATCATTCTGGTGGCAGCTGAATACAATTGCATCTGCACCTAGTCTCATACTACCAGTCTTGAACCCATTTCCATCTGCAAGGCCAAAATGAAATATAAATATGAAAGGAAATGCTAAAAACTTTGAATAAAGAATATCATAATCCTTACACTGTCCAACTGCAACATTTGACTTCTTATGTGAAAATCCGAAACTCATGAAACGACGCATTGCTTCTGGATCCATTCCACTACCATTGTCTGATTGCCAAGTGTCAGCACAAGATCAAAAAACTATAATATATGACCAAATCACCATACTCAATACTTATAATACACATATAGTATATGTGTAGGTACCAATGT
Organism: Oxytropis ochrocephala; assembly: GCA_020916435.1. NCBI lineage: Eukaryota > Viridiplantae > Streptophyta > Magnoliopsida > Fabales > Fabaceae > Oxytropis > Oxytropis ochrocephala. The sequence goes on along the minus strand of CM037088.1, from coordinate 16,097,127 downwards.
TTCAGAAGTAAGAATATGCTACACAAGATACAGACGTAGGAATTTAAAATACAATTGCAAACTATCAATTTCCTATAATTGACTATTAGATAAGCAATATACCTTGAATCAACAATGCTGGACTTCCATCCTTTGGATTTAAAAATTTATCCACCAGAACATAAGTAGCCCCTTTTTCAATCTATGTTATGAACAGAAGTCATTAATGCAATCCAGAACGAGAAAATGACATGCACAAGATTAAATGACGGTTAAAAATGGCAAAAGCACACAATGGTAGAAGTGATCGACATTAGGATTTAACACTAATACATGCAATAGCATTTAAAGGATGAAACATTGGAAAAATGAAGCTGACATCAAAGTCTAGTCCAAACTTTCAAATGAATTTTCATAGTTCAAGCTCAAGAAAAATCACCTCATCAAATGCATTATCAAGAAGCTCAGCTATGGCTGCAAACAAAATAACAGAGGTTAGTACCAGCTCATGAAGAGAATTACAAAGGTAAGGCATTTAGAAGAATCATTCAGAAGAGATAAGTTCAAAAAGAGCTTTACACATACCGCCAAAAACCCACTTATGTGAAGTTGCATTTGAGTGAAGGAACAAGGGGTGGACATGAAGATAGTTATTTGCAGCACCTATAATAATAACAAAATAAGTACACACAATGAGTCCAGAAAGCACAAACACCATTTGAACCTACAAACTACAAGCTTAATACACAACTTTGACACATAATTTATCATTTAACTCTTTATCTCTCTACTTAAATAAACTTTAATCACTTATTGCATGTATGAAACTCATAATAAAGAAGCATTGACAATCTAAAAAGCAATCAATTTGGGACAATTTCTGCTAAAACAACAAACAAAATGGGACTGAGTGAATGACTTGAAAAAAGGGGATTACGTTGGGTGTCAGCTTTGGAATGAAGCCTATTATCAAAGTTTCCAGCTTTCCAAAACTTCCTACAAATTGGTGCTTGTGAAGAAGAAGAAGAAGAAATGCCACTGTCATCAACTGTCAAATAGCCTAGCTCCGATGCACCTGTATCACTACGGCATGTACTTGGACCACTAAAGCTTATATTTCTTTCAGCTTCAGTACCAACTTTTCCACTTTCATCATCATCATCATCATCATCATCACTAGATAAATACACAATTTCACTAACATCCATGATCTTTATCCCTGTTTCACCAAAGAAAATCATAAACAGAAATAATCAATTTAGACTAGCTAGCTAGTACATTTTGTTACTTTAGAATTCCAGTGCATGTACCAGAAAGAAGAAAGAATACTTAGTTAGTGGTGAAGTAAAAACACAACACAAGAGGAAGAAGAATGCAATGAGCATGAGAGAGAGAAACGTACAATGAAGGAAGAAAGGAGTGAATGTCTCTGCTCTGCTCTGCTGATTCTCTGTGCTTCAGAGAACTTGAAGAGAGTACTTGTAGAACAAGGTGCTGTTTGTCCTGCAATAATTTTACTAATCAAAACTAGTTTTTAAAAGCACTTTGTCTTTTCCAGTGCCATTTTAGAACATTCAGTAAAAAGGCTTCTTTTGGAAATTTCTTTTGACTTGGAAATTGGAATTTCAAAATTACAACTCCATTTTTAGTATTTAATTTAGTTAATTTTATCATTTTCTTTTCCGTTAGTACACCCATCATTTTACAGTCAGCATTGCGCGTATATCTATTCATGTTTGTAAATATTAACATTTATAAATGCGCGTATCCGATCTCATTTATAAGAAAAAATGTTTGTATATTATTATTCAGCAAAAAAATTCTAAATTTTTCTAGCCGCAATAAAGTCGTGTTTATCTTCTATCATGATTATTTATAATCACAAATTCTTTATTTAATATTTCCTTTAAAAAATAGTATTACATTCCTTTTCCAGATTTAATTCTAAATGTTAGTCAAAAAAAACATTAATTGTTTATGTTTGTTAGTTACATTTTACTTTTTAAAAACAAAAATTATTTCTTTGGTTAAATTTCACTTTTGGTCTTTTATCTGTACTTTAGATTTCACTTTGGTCATTTATCTTTTTTTTGGTCTGTTTTGGTCCATCATCTTTCATTTTCGTTTCATTTTGGTCTTTGCCGTTAGTTTTTCTTAACGGACGTCACGTTATTAACTAACTACTGACGTGGTGTCTTACGTGTCACTGCTGACTTGTAATTTTTATCTGATGTGGCACAGAAGAGACCAAAATGAAACTTAACAAAAACATGAGGGACCAAATTGACAAAAACACACAAATATGAAAAATCACCCCAATCTTCTCCGGCGAGCCACCACCACCCTCTCCTCCTCAGTCCACCGCCACCCTCTCCTCCACCGCCACCACCACCACCACAACACCAAAGTAGAATCCTAAATCCCAATCTTAAATCCCTAAATCCCAATTTTAAATCTCAATCTTAAACCTCTCGACTCGCTGAGATCAATCTTAATAAATCCCTAAATCCCAATTTTAAATCTCAATCTTAAACCTCTCGACTCTCTGGGATCAATCTTAAATCCCTAAATCCCAATCTTAAATCCCTAAATCCCAATTTTAAATCTCAATCTTAAACCTCTCAACTCTCTAGAATCAATCTTAAATCCCTAAATCCCAATTTTAAATCTCAATCTTACCTATCTCTGAGGTCAATTTTAAATTTTTATGTTTACTTGCCTCTCGATCAAATTTCGAATTTCTTTTCTTCAAGACATCAGAGCGGGGTCAAAAACCTATCGACTAAAAAAATAGATTAAGATTACATTACTGATCTGTACCTGAGAGTCCAACGGATAGAGCGGTCAAGGTGTAAGGTTGTGTTGCTGACTGACCATACGAGAGCGGCGCTCTCGTGGGTTGTACCTGCAAAGAAACTCGGACGCCCAAATCAGGGTGAAACGAATCAAGGCAGGAAAGTAAGTAAGGTATCGAAAGTGTAGCTTTTCATGAGGGTTTCCCTCTATTTATATGGGTAGGAGGCGCTTCGTGGCCATCAGATTGGCAGGGTTGATTCTGGTCGTTGATTGCGCGTCACAACACACTTCCTATAGCTAGGCCTTCCAGGAGTTTGTTTGGGCCGGCCCTGGCCCACCAAGTCCAGAACAATTACCATTAATTATTTAGTGAAAAACAACCTCAAACGACACCTGAAAAGAAGAGTATATTACTCTTGTCAAAAAAAAAATTACAGTTTTAGGTTCATTGAGTAATTGATGTATCTAACCTATATTATTGACCAAATACATGAGCTATTCAATAAATGTAAAACTGTAAATTTTTCTTATAATAGGATCAGAGAGAGTATTATTCAAAATTATTAAAACATTGACTACCAAAAAAAGTTATTAAAACATTAAATGTGATAATTCAGATAATATTAATATTAATGTCTTTATTGAATATTGCTCCATAAAAAATGTCTTTAATGAATATGCTCATTCAATTCATGTCTCACTTAAGTCAAATGATATTGTTGCATTAGTATTAATGTCTTTTTTTAATCAAAGTGACACAAATGACTATTATACAATTGTCTCCAAGAGAATTTGAACTCAACACCTTAAAGATATAATGCTAATTCTTACCACTGAGTTAGCATCATTAGAATTAATGTCTCATTTAATTCAAATAATATTATTACAGTAGCATTTACCTCTCATATTATAAAATTAATATCATTTAATGTGTTCAATGTGTAATGAAATAGTAGTATTTGCTTACCAAAAAGAACTAATTGTAGTATTTACCCTTCATATGTTAGACTTGTTTGGTAAAATCTATTAATTATACAAAGTAATAGGCCCCTCAAAACCAAAATGTTGAGACGTCATCCTCTGAGCAAAAGTTGGAGAATATATTAAATGCTAGGCCAACATGGCACACAATATTTACAACCTTTCAATAATGTGTGGCAGTTACACATTGTTAGGAAAATCTCAATCCATTTTATTTATCAAATAATTATTCTCAATTAATACACATATTTGAAATTGTTGTGTTTTACTTAAAAAAGTTTTTTAAAATAATTTATTCAGCATTTTTTTAAAGATTAATTATTATAATGTTATGTTTATTTGAGTTATCAAATAAATTTACGTTTATAAGATTAATTGTTAATTTGGTACAATATTATTAGTATATTTTATTATTATTATTATTATCACTATAATTACATACGTTTTGTAAAAATAAGTTATTGAAACTTTAAATATTTTTTGTGTCCAACCAAAAAAACATGAATGTTAATCTAAAAAAACACATGAATATTTTATTAGCTGCATGAAGCATCAAAAGTTTTGGTGCAATGTTTTTTTTAGTCATGGCAAAAATAACAATTTTTGGTGCAATATAATAAAATGTTTGTTTAAAATTATTTTAGTCATGGCAAGCATAATAATTTTTGGTTTTAGTCTCTGCAAAAAAAAATTGATTTCAGTGCCGGAAAATTATAAAACAATAACCGCTAATCTTCAAAGTGTTTTTTGTTTTTAAAAAAGTTGACGTGGTTTCTTTTTTAATCCTTGCAAATATACAGTTTTTTCATGTTAATCCCTTCGATTATATCTAATTTTTTATTTTAATCCCTAGCCACGTAATAAAACAAGCCACATCAATATTTTTACGCCCAAAAAACACTTGAGGGACTAAAAGTGGTAGTTTTAGAACTTACAGGGATTAAATAGAAACATATTTTTCAAAGGGAGCAAAATCAAAATTATTATATTTACAGAGACTAAAATTATATTTAAACCTTATATGTTTTACCCTTTTTCTTTTCAATTCTCCTATTAAAAGCTTTGCTTTAATGTTTTAATTTGAATTGAAAACCGTAACCCAAAAAAATTGAATTAAAAAATGTTTTATTGCCATGCATTGAATTCTTACATTAAAATAATATCATTGATTTTAAACCGTTTCAATCATAATGTTGGAATAATGTAATTATTATTATTATTATTATTATTATTATTATTATTATTATTATTATTATTATTATATACTGAATCGTTAGAAGCATAGAAAAAATCAAGTATTCATTTTTTATCATTCAATTCACACTATGAATTGCTTCTCATGAAACACTCTCTCAACATTTACATTTTGTCTATATATACAAGAAACTTCTTATGCACACCTTTGTACCATCTATATGATAGAATATTTGGGATGATGCATTAAGGCTCCTATTTACCATGTTGTGATTGATCAAGGCCTAACCCTTCCATTCACACATGTCCACCTATCTCACTATTCTCTACTCAGTGAACCATAACCCTTATCATTGTCATCAAGATCATCTCAAATTGATCCATGTCATCAACAACATCCTACGCATGCACTTTTGTTTCTCATCACATATTACCCAAACGCAACTATACCACCACTGGTGGTCCAACTGCTCCTATGGTATGGAATGGTCCTTTTGATTCTCACTTCTACCACAACATGGAACCGTAATTCCACCCCTTTTAAACTTTGGTTCCCTTCTTTAAATTTTTTATCTCACTTTTTATTACTATTTCACTTCCCTCACCTCTATTTACTCATTCCCTTATAATCCAATCACTATTATTTATTTTATCCTTTATATCTGATTCATGGGTTTTTTATTGTGTTAATTAGTTCATATCCATTGCAAATTTATTTATTTTTCTATTGTCAACTTCTCATACTCATACTTACAGGAAAAATACATATGGTAATCTATCAAGAGCCCAAATTGGGATCACAAATGAATCCATATCTGCATTTCTTTTTTCTATTTGAAAGATAGCGCGCACATGCAAAAACAATCTATCGGTAGAAGGTTCTATTATAGTAACCATTTTTTTAGTTATTATTTTTACTAAATGACAAAAATTAACAATGTTTGTAATTTGTTTTTGATGTGTGTTTGACAGGTATTGTGGATTCAATTGAAAGTAGAGATGCATCATCGAGGTCTAGGATTGGTTCTGAAACATGAGTTGAATTCATGGAGTAGTGTTAACAATTTTTTCTTCTATTAATCATTTAGCTTATTGGTTGCGGTTTCTGTTAGGGCGCATTATAACAATATGTCATTGTCATCTTATTTGTATTTGTTTTATTTTGGGTTTGTTTAGAAGATCACCAATTGATTAGATGGAGATTTTTTTAATCAAATAGAAAAGTTAAATTTTCTTACAGGTTGTATATTTATTTGTATTAAATTTTAGGTGTTATACTTTTTCCCTTCAAGCATTAAATTTTCTTAAAATTAAATACAAATTAAAATACACCCTTCAAGAAAAGTTATATTTTTTCTCATAAAAAAACAAGAAAATTTATATTTTTTCCCTATAGGCGTTAAATTTTTCTATGAGGTCTTTCTCGATCACAAGGTTGGAAACTATTTATTTTAAACCATCAAGTTTCTGCATTTTCCTATCTCTTTCCGTTCATAGGTATGTATCTCTCTATTTTAATATAAAATTTAGGCTAAATTACACTTTTAGTTATTTATCTTTGACCAAAAATTTCAGGGAGAATAAAATGACTCTTTGTTATCAAACTTTACTAATTTAAATACAAATTACTTTACTTCTTTCATTTTTTTTCAATTTATTTATTTTCGCCACAAAATAACCAAAATTTAATATTTTTGACGAAAAATGTGTCCCGTGCATCGCACGGGTTACATACTAGTATACTTATTAGATAGGGGATAGCGGATTAGCTTACAATGAATAACAGATAAACTAGTGGATAACCAATGATGTGTTTGATAAAACTAGTGATTAAACTATCTGATAAATGTAAAAAGACATAAAAGAACATGTTTAATCAATATAAAATATGACTAAATATTTATAAATTATTATTGCTATAAGTTTATGGTAATCAAGCTAGACATTTAGATATGTAGAAGTTAAAATTTTTAAAATTTGTGTTTTATTGTACTAATTTTTTATTTACCAATTTCTACAAAAAAAATTATATTAATTGAAATATTAAATATATAACTAGATAAGAAAGTTGTCAAAGAAAACTACATAAGAAAATAGTTATATAAACATATAATTAAGCATGTATTGCATATGATAATCGACATATAACGATAGAAAGACGACTATCATGTGGAAATGCATGTAAAATTAGAGATTTAAAAGATTTTTAGTTTATTAATTGAGTGTAGAGAAGGAATTTAATAAAAAGACGAGGGTAAAAATAATAAAAAATAAGAATTTAATATTATATTAATTATTTGTTTCTCAAGTATACCCTTACTAATTTAGTTTAAAAAAACACAAACAACGTGTGAAAAGTATAGTACAGTATTATTGAAATTATTAATGTCTTTATTCGTAAGGCGGTAAGGCCTAGTTCTAGGGGCAGATTTAGGGGGTGTTTCTCGTGTTCCCGGGAACACCCAAACATCATACCTTAGACTCAGTGACGGTGCTTGGAAGAATTTTTTAGGAATACCTATACTAAAATATATACTTGCTTTCTCTTAAACTGACGTTGGTTTATGATTGGTTTGGTGGCAAAGTTTGTTTTGTAAAAGTTTGAGAATTCAGGTTTGATTCCCTTGTCACATATTCTTGGTTTTTTTCGCTATTTTTAATTCAAAATATGAAAGCGGCGTTGGTTTCTCGGGAACACCCAAACATCCTGCCTTAGACTCAGTGACGAGGCTTGGAAGAATTTTTTAGGAATACCTATACTAAAATATATACTCGATTTCTCTTAAACTGACGTTGGTTTATAATTGGTTTGGTGGCAAAGTTTGTTTTGTAAAAGCTTGAGAATTCAGGTTTGATTCCCTGGTCGCATATTCTTGGTTTTTTTCGCTGTTTTTTAATTCAAAATATGAAATGTTAAAAAAGGAACAGTGGGGATCGAACCTGTGACTTGTTATTCTATAATGCAACAACTTACCGCTGAACTCAACTTCAAATTCATGAACATTTTGGCGATAGTTTTTATATATAGATATATTCCTTCTTATATTATACTATGTATGTTTAAAATTTAAAATAATCTGGGGGTTACCGTGGCAACTCCAGCTCCTAAAGGGCTCCGCCCTTGGCCTTAGTGGTAATGGTAATACATCCCAAACATCCTGTCACGGTGGTAATACATCCTGCCTTAGTTTCATTGAAGGAAAACCATCCTGTTTTGGTGGTAAAACATTTTGTCTTAGTGCCCCTGCCTAGTTCAACTGGAAAATACCGAAATTGTTAGGCTAAATATCATGTCTCGGGTTCGAACTCGAAACCTCATATATAGTTGTGTGTGTGAATTTCTAATGGTAGTGGCCACTTCGTTTAAATACCAAAAATCAATGTCCCATTCAATTCAAAGAGTATTATTCCAATGGTATTACTATTTACCTCTCATAATTTTAATTTTTTTGGGTACAAGATGATAAAATTTTAATATTATTTAATGTGTTTAATGTTTCATTAAATAGTATTTACTCACAAATAATAAAATAGTATTTACCCTTCATATGTTACTATTAGTATTTCTTAATAATAAATCTTTGTTTACCAACACGACATGGTACGGTATAAGTAATAGATACTCAACATGGTACGGTATAAGTAATAGATACTCTGACTCCTTAACCATTTGGTTATCCAAGGTGTTACCTCAAAATTTCGACAGTACATTAAATGAAGCTTTAAATGGGGCTGACTTCACATTTAATATTGTTCTGTGGACCATAGGTCAATGTTCAAGTCGATGCACCATGATTTCGACAGAAGGCGATAAGAGCAAGGAGAGTGCAAGCGATCTTCGACAAACTTAGCTCTCAAAGCCATGAAGCAAGGAATCTTCGACAAGCGAAGACACAACACTTCGACAGGGTTGGGTTCAACATTTCGTCAAGCAGTTGACAACGGGTTAGTCGAAAGTGCAGAACAACAAGGTAGTGGGCGGTTACTCTCCCGTAGTTTTAGGAGGCAGTTACCCTTTTCCCCACGATAGTTCCTAGGAGTATAAATACCCCTTTGTAATAGGAAACAAGGGTCACCACATTCTACAAAAAACTCTGGGAAACTCAACTTCCAAGTCAAAGCGAAACACGAGTGAAACAGATCCTTGTACGTGTTGGTGAACCATTTTTCTTTCTTCATTTAATGCAAAGTTTTTACTTTCCTTTTACGTTTGTTGCATTTATTGCTTTTACTTCGCTCTCAAGTTATTTCTTTCTACCATTCTCTGTTCTTACGTACTTCAAAAAACACAAACTCAATGGCAATTGTCAAAGAGATTTTCTAGTTTGATCTCACAGTCTCGATATTGAAAACTAGTGATTGTTTGCTAAAAACACAAAGAAACAAATTGGCAATGCACACGTGGGACCTTTGCCATTAATTTTGTGTCTTTTCTATCAGTATACGTGTTTGTATGCACTTGAGGAGTGGTAGGATGGTACGCACCAATTCTAACAACGCCTCTAGTTCCAGCCCTGTGATATCACAAGTGCAAGGAACAACGGTAGATTCTCGCCAATGTCCAGTGTTGGAAATGTTACAGGACCATGGCCCCAAAGAACATCAATAATCGCTCCCACGATGTCAATGACCAATGCCGTTCGACATCGTCTATGTCCTTGCCACAAAGTATAGGATCGCTTTCTAGTCCTTATGTGGCAACAGGAATAGTTTGGAGACACGTTTCTGCAACATGAGTCTACCACCATACCCTTTTGGGGTATATGGCATGCCTTTGGAATGCCACATGTCTCGACCTTTTCTCCTTCACACGTCTCTTCTGAGGGCGTGCTCGGTCGAAATCCTACTGCATTAACCAATGTGTCCTTGTTGGCGTTAAGACAGCAAGTAGACGAGAGCAATCATGATATGGTTAATATGCTGACTCAACAAATTGGTACTGTGTTTAATCCTTTGATTCATAACACAAATACCAGTTACCAAATGTTAGCAAACCAAATGGGTAGGATTGCAGATTTCTTTGGGGCTCCTACAGGAAACAATAGGCAATTACCCAATTGTGGGAATAATGCGCGCCTAATACCCCACAGAGATCGATTCATCGCCAAGCCCGAGCGATTATGGGCGAACAACGAGGACGGGAAACCACGCCCCCGAAGTAGTTATGGTAAATCGAAACCAAAATGCCGATGAAGTTGTTCGACAAGTGCAACGAAATAACGCTTGCGCCAAGACAACATAGCCACTTTGGTAGAAACCATAATGGCGCAGAACGGCCTCAATGTAGGTTTTACAGGCCTAATTTCATATCGCCACCGTGTGAATATGTCCTACAGTGAGAATTGCCAAGGGTTGGAAAATCCCTAAATTCACTAAGTTTGGGGTGATACCAATGAGTCCACCGTCGAACACATTGCCGGTATATGATCGAGGCGGGGACATAGCCCAAAATGAGAGTTTGAAAATGAAATATTTTCCAAACTCTCTAACTAAGAATGCCTTTACGTGGTTTACCACTCTACCCCTCGGTTCCATGTACACATGGGGCGATTAGAGAAGGCTTTTCATGAGCGATTCTATATGGGCGATCGAAAATTAGTCTTAAAGAATTGGCGGTTGTTCGACGTAAAGTGCCCAAGCCATTGACGACTATCCGAATAGGTTTAGGCTATTAAAGGCTAGGTGTTTCACACAAGTGTTCGAACATGAGCTTGTCGAAATGGTCGCAGCGGCCTTGATTATTCAATTAGAAAGAAATTGGATACCTCTCATTTTGAGAGACATGGCCCGATTAGCCGATAGAGTTCGACAAGTTGAAAGGCTTAAAGAGGAAAAGGCTAGAGTGAATAAGTTCAATAGAAAAGAAAACTCGGTTGGCTTTCACAAGAAAGAAAAGATAGCCTATGTCGATGAGCAATTCGACTTTGCGTTTAGTGATGTCGAATCGAGGAGATAGACGTGGTTGAACTTAAGCTGGTCCTCCCTATGCTTGTAAATTATTAAGGCCTGCAAATGGGAATAATCCCGTGGAGCCAAAGAATGATAGATTTGTGCCTAAGACATACACTTTTGATGTTACTAAATGCGATGAAATCTTTGATTTATTAGTAACTGATGGCCAAATCATAGTGCCAAGTGGTTCGAAAGTTCCTCCTCTCGAGCAGAGGAAGAAAAAGGGTTATTGTAAGTTTCATAATTTTTGGGACATACAACTCGACCGTTGTGTTCTTTCAGGACATGGTTCAGAAAGCAATCGAAGAAGGAAGGCTCAAATTTGGGGACAAGAAGAATAAAGCACCTATGCAAATCGACGCTGACCCACTTCATCAAGTGGAGGCTATGTACGCAGAACCAGTTGAGATGAATATCAATATGGTGGATGCTAAAATGGTGGATTCTCCAAAGCCTATCAAACCTTCTGTTGACAAAATCAAAAGTGTTGTGTAAAAAAGGGTGTCATTGCAGACAAAGATGTCACTCAGGAAGAGTATAATGAGAAGGTACAATCTGTGTACCCCGAACCCAAGATGTAGTGCCGTGTTCGACAAGGAGGCAGCTAAAAGTGTCGAATGCTGTGAGGTTCGACAACCTCTAAAAAGGAAATGGCCAGACAAGAGGCCAAACTTTAGCTTTAAAAGAGGAGACCTTCCTTACAAGGTCAAAAGTTCAAACAAGGCTTCAACAAGCAAACCACAGTTTGCTGGCAAGAGTGCAGTCAAGAAGGAATTCGTGTTATCTGCCTCTGCTAAGCCATTTATTCCAAGAGCAGATCTCTCCAACGAAAAGTGGATACATGCTGGGTGTAGACACTATAGGAATGCTGCTCAAAATGCTGAAACGGTCAAGCCACGTACAGGTGAGGCCGCAAAGTATAATTACAAGAATAATTATAAAGGGAAGAATCCCATGACTAAAACCCAATGGCGTCGTTATCAGCGCTCGAAGAAGAAGGCAAAGACTTGTCGCTTTCGACGAGAAAATGCCGAGAAGGTTCAAAAACGCCAAGAATATGACCTCTAGAGCCGTGGGAACGATTTAAAGTAAACATAGGTGCCGCAATCGTGTAAAGGTTGGGAATAAGGCTAAGGAAAATCTCTTGTGATAGAGGAACCTAAGAGGCTGCATTGGAGAGAATTTTTCCTCCATTAACATCATGAAGAAGAAGAGCGCCGCTCGACATGGATGAAAACGTTACTCGCACTTCAAGACTCGAAGCCGGGTTCGACGTCATCCGCAACGCGTGGTGTCCATTCCGCCTAGTGAGTATGACGCCAGCATTCTGACTCAAATTATGTCGAAGAAGACTTCATTGGAGATATGGCTAATCACAAGCCAATGTGCTATTATGTAATGAACAACTTGCGTCGAAGAGCGATGGCCACTTTCGAAAGGCCAGACGGAAGCATGCAACACCATCCAAGCCTTTATGACGCCCAAGCCAAAGTTAATGGTGTGGGTGTCAATAAAATATTGGTCGATGGAGGTGTGCAGCATTGTTAACTGATGCCTCAAGCAATGCTGCAGACAATAGGGATGTATGATACAGACCTTAGGCCCCATAATATTGTGTTGACTAATTATGAGGGTAACCGCCGGTCTTTGGGGGTCGTTGAAGTGGAAGTGGTGGTAGGAACCGCATCGTAAGGACTACCATGTTCTTTGTCATCGCTCTGAAAGCAAGCTATAATCTGCTCCTTGGGAGAGAGTGGATACATGGAGTAGGAGCCGTCCCTTCAAGCCTACACCGGAAGTCGGTAATGTGGAAGGAAGATGGTCTTGTGGAATATGTTGAAGCAAGACAAAGTTACTTCCTTCTGCCGACGTAAATAATGTCACCAAGGAAAATTTCGAAAAACAAATGGCGAATATTGCGCCATGTTCATCTTCTAGTCAAGCATATATCTCTTCGGATAATGTGCTTTCCTCTGTTTCGCTTATACCCAACACATGGTTTTGTGTGGGAAAGAGAGGTGATAGAAGGTGCAAATGTCTATCCCGAGGTGTGTTACCTCATCAGGATGGGACACCGATTCTTAAAAAGTTTTTAGATGTCGCGTGCCCAATGCTTCAGGATAGAAGTACGGCTTACATGGCCGAAAATAAAGTAAAACGGCTTTGGAAGCCGAAATAAATCAACAAACAATGGTCGCCGAAGCCATAACTTCATCCAAGAAAATGGTGAAGTCATAGATGGCAAGCTTGATTGCATTTATGATGACGAACCATTAGGTTTTGAAAAAGACCCTAAAGATTCGACAAAGCGCATGCAAGCTCAAGATCCAAGTGGAGGAAGTGGATTTGGGAGATGGCCTAGTCAAAAGGCCAACATACATTAGTGCACACCTCGATGCCGCCTTCAAAACCCAAGTTGTTTCACTTGCAGGAGTTCAAAGATTGCTTTGCTTGGGAGTACAACGAAATGCCCGGTCCGAGTCGAAGTGGTGGAACTTCAAATACCTATTCGACTGGGAAGGAAACCGAAGAAAGCAAACACCAAGAAGATTTGCTCCTCCAATATTGGCTAAGATCAAAGAAGAAATAGAGAGGTTGTTCAAAAGCAAATTCATCAGAATCGCTGTGTATATGTCGATTGGCTAGCTAATATTGTTCTGTAATGAAGAAAAACGGAAAACTTAGAGTTTGCGTGAGACTTTAGGGATCTAAATAATGCAACGCCTAAGGATGAATACACAATGCCCGTAGCGAAATGCTAATAGATTGTGGCAGGATTTGATTATCTCAAGATGCTAGATGGCTACTCGGGGTATAATCAAATTTTTATTCTTTGAAGAGGGCGTGTTAAAATGACTTTTCGATGTCCGGGGCATTGGGTGTTTATGAATGGGTAGTAATGCCCTTTGGGTTAAAAATGCTTTGGTGCCACTTATCAAAGAGCAATGAATTCTATGTTTCATGATTTTATTGATGATTTTATGCAAGTATACATAGATGATGTGGTGGTCAAGTCATCCTCGTAAATTGGTCATTTAGACCATCTTCGACGCTCTTTCGAACGAATGAGGAAATATGGATTGAAAATGAATCCAACCAAATGTGCTTTCTACGTATGCGTGCGCAGGTGAATTCTTGGGTTTTGTAGTGCACAAGAAAGGCATTGAGATCAACCAAAATAAGACTAAAGCAATTATGGAAACAAAGGCTCCTTCGACCAAGAAAGAACTTCAGTACCACTGGGAAAAATCAATTTCCTTCGCAGATTTATTTCAAATCTAAGTGGCAAAACACAAGCTTTTTCGCCATTGCTGAGGTGAAGAAAGAAGATGCATTCAAGTGGGAACAGGTTCACCAAGATGCTTTCGACGCAATCAAGTCTTATTTGGTCAAACCACCAATTTTATTGCCTGTTATCGGAAACAAATTGCTAAAATTGTATATAGCAGCTTCTGATAACACAATAGGTAGCATGTTAGCACAAGAGGATGATAATGGTGTCGAAAGAGCCATTTATTACCTTAGTAGGGTTTTGATTGATGCTGAAACTAGGTATAGTCCAATAGAAAAACTATGCCTTTGCTTATATTTCTCTTGTACAAAATTGAAGCAATATATAAAGTCAGCAGATGTTTATGTTTATTCGCACTTTGATGTAATTAAACATATGTTGTCAAAACCAATGTTACATAGTCGAATTGGAAAGTGGGCTTTGGCTTTGCTAGAGTACAACTTAACGTATCAGCCCCTTAAATCAATCAAAGGACAAGTGGTTGCTGATTTCATAGTGGACCACTCTGTTGTCGAACATGAAATACATTCGTTAGACATACGTCCTTGGAAACTATACTCGACGGCTCAAGCCATAAAAATGGAGTGGGCATTGGAATATTAATTATTTCCCCGTAAAACATTCCAACGAAGTATAAATTTAAAATTCGAGACTCTTGCTCCAATAATGAAGCTGAATATGAGGCTTTAATAGTAGGCCTTAAAATTTTACTCGAATTGGGAGCAAGCCATGTCGAAGTAAAAGGTGATTCTCAACTAGTTGTCAAACAATTGACAAAAGAATACAAATGCATCAACGAACACCTTATTAAATATTTCGTCATTGCCAACACGTTGCTAAAAAGGTTTTCATTTGTACACCTAGAACATTTACCACGAATTGAAAATCACGTGGCAAATGAGTTGGCACAAATTGCCTCAGGCTACAAAGTGTCAAAGCAAAGCCTAGCAGAGTTAATAGAGATAAAAGATAAACTAATCTCGGAAGACTCTCTTTATAATAAGACTCCTTCGACGCTATTGTCAACACCAAAAATTGGGGGGGCAATAAATGCAAATGAAATACACGTCGAAAAACGCCACATTTTCGACGATGTTGACTTAGCAGAAATTTTTGCTATTGACAATATGGTTGATGATGATTGGCGAAAACCTATTGTCGAGTATTTACAAAATCCTATAGGCAACACTAATAAAAAGTAAAGTACTGAGCTTTAAGCTACGTGTTAATTGGAAACGAATTGTACAAGCAAATTCTCGGCGGGTACTATTAAAATGTCTTAGTGAAAATGAGGCATATTTAGCGCTTCGACGATACACACAATGGAGCATGTGGCTCACATCAAGTAGGCCACAAGATGAAATGGTTGTTATTTCGACAAGGAATGTATCGCCAACCATTTTAAAAGATTGCATAGAATTTGCTGGTGGTCGCTAAGAATGCAAAAACATCTTGGAATCCAAAGATGTACCGCAAATGAATTGCACTCTATAGTGAAACCTTGGCCATTTAGAGGTTGGGCTCTAGATGTAATTGGAGAAATAAAACCAACGTCGTCGAAAGGCCACAAGTACATCTTGGTAGGAATTGATTACTTTACTAAGTGGGTAGAGAAGCGGTACCTTTAGCCAACGTTGATCAAGAAGCGATGATAAGGTTTATTCAAAACCATATCATTTACAGATATGGAATACCGAAACCATTACTACGCACCAAGGCAATCGCTTTTTACCTGGTCGAAAAATGGTA
This sequence comes from Oxytropis ochrocephala, assembly GCA_020916435.1. NCBI lineage: Eukaryota > Viridiplantae > Streptophyta > Magnoliopsida > Fabales > Fabaceae > Oxytropis > Oxytropis ochrocephala. Next base: position 16,081,184 of record CM037088.1, on the reverse strand, counting down.
GATTTTGTCTGCTGAAATTGGTTTCAAGTTCACGACTTCGACGCCATACTACGCGCGCAAGCCAACGGTCAAGTAGAGGTCGCAAATAAAATCATTATTAACTTGATCAAAAAGCATGTAGGACGTAAGCCTAAAAGTTGGTACGCTTCTCTTGACCAAGTGTTATGGGCTTGTCGAACGTCGCTAAAGAGTCTATAAACACTACTCCTTACAAAGTTAACATTTGGGCATGATGCGGTGTTACTCGTTGAAATTTGTTTACAATCAACAAGGATTCGAAACAATGTGAAATTCCCTTTGATCACTATTGGGATATGATGATTGATGAATTAGTTGATTTAGACGAAGAAAGGTTGTTAGCTTTAGAGATGCTTATTCGACAGAAAAGAGAGAGTAGCTAAAGCCTACAACAAAAAGGTGAAGTTAAAAACCTTTGAGGAAGGAGAGTTAGTGTGGAAAGTCCTATTACCTATGGATAAAAAGATAGAGTTTTAGGCAAATGGTCACAGGGTGGGAAGGCCCATTTCGCGTGTTGCAATGCTTTTCGAATGGCGCTTATGAAGTCGAAGAGCTAGGTGACGAAAATAAATCTCTTTAGAATAAATGGCAAGTATTTAAAGCGATACAAGCCGCGTAATCGAGATAAAAATTGAGCAATTATAAATAAACGAAAATTGTTCATAAATGGCAATGTGTAAAGAAATGTCAAAATTACATAGCCATTTTTAGAATTCTAAACTATTACAGTCTCAGAAGCTCGACAAAGTGGCCTTATGCCTCTCCATAATGCTAACACTCAAAGAGATAGAGGTGTCGAGAAGGTACAGCTCTTTGTCGAGGTCGGCGAGAATGGCTTGATGCTTGTCAATCTTCTCCAAATGCTCTATAGCTGCCAATGCCTTGGTGGTTTTGGTGGACGAAGAAGCAGCACTCATTCTGTCGACGATCAGGCCCTTCTGATGCTTAGCGTTTGACAGTTTAAGTTGAAGTGTCTTTATCTCTTCGTCAATACGCGCAATTTATGCATCCCATTCAGCGATTGCTTTCTCATCGTTGGCTGCTTGGGTTTCGAGAGCCTCGATGTCATCTTGATCGGCCTTGAGAGAGGCGAGCTCCACTTCGCAGAGTTGATTCTCTTGAACCTTGCGCTTGGAGGTGCTCGACCGTTGGGTGATTAGAAGAGAAAGTTGCTCAAAAATGGGGCCGAATTCCATGAAGAATGAAAGGATGTTTTGAGGAGGGTCCAATTTGGTGATCTTGTGAATGAGGGATTTTACCTCAAGATACACAGATGGGTCATTCTCAATGGTTGCCACCAAATCCCCTTCTAATACCTTCGTCTTGGTGTGGCGAAGGTGCTTTCGACAAATCTCCGATTGATAGAACTTAGAGAGTTGTTCAAGAATCGCAAATCAAGCGGCTCGACGAGCTCTTAAGACTCAACATGATCTTCAAGGTCGCCAAGGATTCGTCTTCTTTAGCTCACCAATTCTTGATCGCTAATGTGTGTTGTTGGATGACTCTTTTGGCGAAGCACTTTGATCCGCAGCTCCTCCACTCTAGGCTCCTCTTGTTCTTGATCGATCATATTTTCTTCAGGAATTTCGACGGAGGTAGCCACTGCTTCCTGTCTTTCGACTTCTGGAATGTTAGGCTCTGGAACTTGGACGTTCTCTTCGACAACCGCTTCTACTCCCACATTTGGAACAAGCTCTTCGAAAGTAGGAATCCTGAGGTCGCAAAGTGCACGAAAAACCTCTTGTGATCACGCCCTGAGGCGAAGAAGGGAAAGGAAGCATTGGAGCCGACATTTCCCGTTCGGCAACCTCAATCAAAGACTCAACGCCAGGATCCTCGACGAGCATTCCCACCCACATTTCTGATAAGTAATACTATTTAAGTTAGAACTGGGAAGGTGAAGATCAAGAGGTGCGAAATGACGTCGAAAGGAAAGTTACCTTATGTACCTTAAGCCTCTTAATTGGAGGAGAAGAAGGTGATTCAGAAGGCTCGGTGATGGTGATGCCTTGAGCTACCCTTTGAGATTCAGGTAAAGCCCTTTTCTTCGACCTCTGAGTGAGAGGAATGTTGTCATCACTTTCAGTGTCCTGCAAAAGAGATCAAGTTATGGTACAGGTGATGCCACAAGAAAGTGAATGATAAAATCGAAGAGAAAGGTCGACGTATATACAGTACCTCAGAGTTGGAAGGAATAACCAATTTCTTTTTGGCTTTAGGCTTTTGAAGAGTTTTAGCCGTTTGGGTTGTCACCTGGAGGAAACTTCCAACATGAGTAAAAGCCATAGTCAACAGACAACTTGAGATAAGTGGAAAGTGCCATACCTTTTTTGGAGTGTTGCCTGGAATGGGATTTGCTGCCACTTCCTTCGTAACAGGGGGAGAAGATTTTGATGTGGTAGCTTTGCCCACCTTGACCTTCAACTTTGTTGCAGGCTTTTCTGAAAATGTCGAAAACATTGGTAAACAATTGGAAGTGAAGCCAAGTTATAAGTGGTTAAGACTTAAAAAGCTTTGAGTGTCGAAAAGTGTTTACCAGTGTTGTTCGAAGGGAAAGCTGCTACCAATTTCTTCACAATGTTGCCAGCAAAAGTATCAATGGCTTCCCCAGCAGCTTTGGTGTAGTAACCGGTCCACCATTCATGAAATTTTTCAGTACATGAAAACCTTGGATTGAATCGAGAGGTTCAAGTTCAAGGCTTTGTAGTGAAATCTCTTGAAGGCTTGTTTATAAGCCGCCTCGATTCTGGACTCATAAAATCTCGCTTTGTGAAAGCATAATCGTGCAGGGAATTTGACAAAGGCAAATCGCTTAGCAAAATAACTTGGGAAATATCTAGTAATTCCCAAACTATTTTTTGTTTTGCAGGGGTGAGCCTAGTGGAGAGGGATGAAGGAGAGAGGTAAGCTTGCCAAATTCGGTTAACTTCCTCAAAGCAGGATCATGCAGAGGAAGAAGGAAATGGTTGTTTAAACCATGCTGGGCCACAAGACCTTTGGAGAAAAGGAGCCATTGAATCTGTAAAGGTGGTACAGTTCAGGAAAATTTTGAAGTAGACCAGAAAGGATTCTTCGGCAGAAAGGGTTGCTTGCTTAGGCCTAAACTGCGCCAATCGAATCCCTTCAGTCTTCGCTTAGTCTCCACGATTAGTCGAGCGGACTTGGGGATATACAAGTTTAGTCGAGACTCGAAAGTAGCCATGTACCACAATCGCAAAGAATGCCATAGTGGGCCAGAGGCCAAATATTTGGTGGCTGGTTCATTCTCTTTCAATTCTATAACAGCATAATCAAGTTGCTGGTAGAGAGAGCCTAAAATCAACTTGGCAAGGTTGATGTCTTCTCGTTCATGGAGTTGACATGCCAAGGGGACGTAAGTTTTGGAAACTTGGAGGGAGCGTGTGCAGAAGACGAAAATAGATAACCACAGAGTTAGAAAGGCTACATGTTCCATAACTGACACTTCCTTAGTGTCAAGCCTATGGTGCTCAAAGAATGTGTGGGCAAAGGTGGCATTGGTGAATTTGAAACCGTATGAATAGTCGGGATGTGTGGGATCGAAGGTCTCTCCTAAGGGTTTGGACTGTAATGGCACCACAAGCAGAGTGGGAGATAACATGCCACATTTCGGTGAAGGCTATAGGTGGTACAGTCCCAGAAGCGCATAGCGACCCAAAAGTAGGTGCTATCGTATTTGGGCCCATACTCAGAACGAGTTGGATGAGGTCGAAGATGCCTGTTTTTTCCGGACTTTGGCTTTTTAGCTTCTACTTTGTCAAGCCGGTTTATGTAGTTTTGTTGGTCGAGCCTAGGAGCAGACCAAAAAGACCCTAGAAAGGTTAGTCGAAACTCTAAGTGAAAAGGGGTTTCAAAGAAAGATTCTAGGTTGAAGGCGAACATGGCTAGGGAAAATCTCGAAACTTCAGTAGTTTCCAACAAGATGTCGGGAAGAGGACCCAAATAGGCATGAGTATAAATCTCGTGCAGGCGGATTAATACAGGTTTGCCACTTTGGGTAGAGCGCTCGTCGTTGATATCGGGTTCATCAACAAAACCCTCGAGGGTTTGGCGTTTCAGGTTCGTCGTTCCTCTTTGAACTCCCGAGTTGCGTAATTCGGCAGCAGATGATGAAGCCATAAGTAAGGAAAAGTGAATACAAGGTGGAATCTGGGTGTAGATTAAAGAGAAAAGACGAAAGTTTGAAACTTTAGTGATTTCGGAATTTTTTGCAAAACGCAGAGAATGGAAAGCGCAGAAGAACGTCACAAGGTTTCAAACTGAGGAAAGAGGAATTCAAAGGGTTGTAGCTGTTTATATATGTTTGGAAGTGAACAGTTATTGACACGTTCGCCATAACTCGCACGTTTGCGACGTTTGGGAGACGTGATGGCCCACCAACTATGCGACGTGTGCCAATAAAACGGTTCGTTTTACCTGCGCAAATAATGATGACTGTCTTTTCGACCACTGTTGAAGTGCAAAAGGCGGTAAAAGTGACCATTGCACAGTATTCAAAAAATGCCTTTTCTTAACTCCTTTCCTTATTCCGTCGAAAAGCATTTTTTGGGGGGCAATCTGTTACCTCAAAATTTCGACAGTACATTAAATGAAGCTTTAAATGGGGCTGACTTCACATTTAATATTGTTTTGTGGACCATAGGTCAATGTTCAAGTCAGTGCACCATGATTTCGACAGGAAAGGCAGACAAGGGCAAGGAGTGCAAGCGATCTTCGACAAACTTAGCTCTCAAAGCCATGTAGCAAGGAATCTTCGACAAGCGAAGACACAACACTTCGACAGGGTTGGGTTCAACATTTCGTCAAGCAGTTGACAACGGGTTAGTCGAAAGTGCAGAACAGCAAGGTAGTGGGCGGTTACTCTCCCGTAGTTTTAGGAGGCAGTTACCCTTTTCCCCACGATTGTTCCTAGGAGTATAAATACCCCTTTGTAATAGGAAACAAGGGTCACCACATTCTACAAAAAACTCTGGGAAACTCAACTTCCAAGTCAAAGCGAAACACGAGTGAAACAGATCCTTGTATGTGTTGGTGAACCATTTTTCTTTCTTCATTTAATGCAAAGTTTTTACTTTCCTTTTACGTTTGTTGCATTTATTGCTTTTACTTCGCTCTCAAGTTATTTCTTTCTATCATTCTCTGTTCTTACGTACTTCAAAAAACACAAACTCAATGGCAATTGTCAAAGAGATTTTCTAGTTTGATCTCACAGTCTCGATATTGAAAACTAGTGATTGTTTGCTAAAAACACCAGCAAACACCAGGCCGATGCTATGGAAAAATACTTAGTGGGAGAGATCAATCCCTTAAATGGATCTCAATAGGGAAATTAGTATCTACAGCTGCGCAAGCAGAGGATGCCTTGGTTTAATCAAAAACAAATAAATATTTGTTGTTTGGTAAAAATTACCTGGTAGTAGATAAGTTAGCATACAGAGAATAAACTAACTTATTGAATTGGTAGCAGATAACCAACAGCAGATGAGATTGCAGATTGAATTTAAAGCGGTTAATAAAATTAATGGTTAAATTAGCTTATAAATATAAAATGGCATAAATGGACATTTGAATTAATGCTTAAATTAGAGAGCATATTCATTTAATTAAAGTAATAAAGTTAAAAATGAGAGAAAATGAAATGCTACAAACTATAATTTAAACGTTATTTTAAACAGCTAGTGAAAAAGGCTATAAGTCGGTAATTGACTACGAGTTTATAAGTTTTTTTTGATAAGCAATGTTAGTAGGGGAGAAGGATGTTAGTTTCCGGGGTTTGAATCCAATACCTCCTACTTGCACCCTGTTGGTGCACTCCTTTAGTATCCTTTAGCTCGTCAACTGAGCTACCTACTCGGGATTACGAGTTTATAAGTTAGTCACTACAACTTGAATAGTTGACCTTGTCGAACAACGCCAAAATTAAAATAGAGGAACCAAAATTGCGGATGACCTAAATTGCAATTAAACTTTTTATTATTATTATTATTATTATTATTATTATTATTATTATTATTTTATTTTGCTACTAAATACTCACTTTCTCACTAGTAGATTTACAATATTGTGTGTATCTACATAATAAAATATTTATATATCGAAATATTACTCTTAAAATCTCTATTAATATTTTGATACATAATTAAAATATTAACTATTTTTTATTTTAATGTATAAAATAAAATATTAACCAAAAATTTGTATACACACAATATTGACTTACATGAATATATCAAAATAGTATATTTTTTTTCATCAAAAGTTATGGCACTGTACATGAAAATATTACTGGCTAGTTTTTTTAGAATTATTTTGATGTTCTTAAAAAAACTAATTTGGTGTATAATAGCTAAACTAAACATAAATTTACTGTAGCATATATGATGAGTACTGTGCATGTAACTTTTTTTGTAGATAAATTCATGTGTATCTCTTTTTCTGATCCGGATTATTTATAATCACAAATTATTTATTTTTAAATTTCTATTTCATGTTAATATTTTAATATTTTCCTTTTGGTATAATCGGATATCCTCTACGCGCAACTGCAGAGACTAATCCCTCGACTAGCTTCAATCGTAGCTCCTCAACTAGCTTGTGTGAAATGAAATTGGTTGAAGCACCAGAATCTATCAATATCAACACTTCTCTCCCATTGATTACCCCCCAAACCTTTCTAGAATACACCCTCCCAAACCTATTTGCTTGACCTAATTCAGCCTTGGTCACGTTCCCATCACAAGGACTATGCACAACCTGAGTTTCCTACTCGTTGCTTCACAAGCAAAAGAATAAACTATAAGCAGTTTCATGACCACAATCTTCACTTACTGTGATCACTCATCAACCTTGATTTTCATGTTAAGCAAAATCCATACATTTTTTTTGCTTTACTTCTAGCCTTCCATTCCATGTATGCTTCATTGTAACTTAATTACAACCCATAATAGTTTTATATATTCAAAATTTAATTAAGCTCATTAAGAAAGTAATGATTTTCCTCATCTCTCTATTATGCATGGTTCAGCTAGCCCTGAAGGATATGAAGTGCATCTACTTTGACTCATGTGCCTCAATATTTACTTGGATATTTGAATCATGGCTCCTTAAAGTGTTGAACTTGGCAGAAGAAGAAAAGGAATTATCTAGCAGTGTTAATTCGTCTCCATGAGGTAAGGAACTGGTGGTGCTGTGGAAAGAAGATCTTGCACTTGCATGCCCATTTGACAAATTGCTCAAGTTGGAAGTTAAAGGGTGGTCATTTAAATTAAGCACAGTGTGATTGAGGAATGGTTGTTGTTTTGGGGAGGGAATAACGTAATCTTTCTTGGTTAACATTTGAACTATTTCAGACATGGATGGTCTATAAGTAACAGAAGTTTGTGTACAAAGAAGACCAGCTTGGAGCGCACTTGATGCCTCTTCTGATACAAAATTTTCATGCAGAGAAGGATCAACCGATGCTGTGATTTTGTTCGCCTTGTAATTCTTCCACACCTGATATCAAAGAACAACAACCTATTAGCTGCTAATTAATTAGTACTAAGTGAGAATTTTAAGGTACGAGGTAATGTAAATCTTACACAGTGGAGTTCTGAAGTTGACCCTTGTGTGTAAACACTGTTCTTTTTACCACAGACAATTTCAATAAGCATCACACCAAAAGCATAGACATCTGCCTTCTCTGTCGGTTTACCTCGGCTGAGACACTCAGGAGCAACATATCCCCTGTCACATGCAATTTGCAAAAGCTTTTCAGTTTTAATTGCATGTTTTGAAAACATTAATAAAAAACAAAAATAAAATAAAATCTACTTACAATGTCCCCGCAAGTGAAGTGTTAAGATGAGATTTATTGTCAGCAATAGAACGAGAAAGACCAAAATCAACAATTTTTGGATTAAAATTCTCATCAACTAGAATGTTGCTGGCTTTTATGTCTCTGTGAATAACCTTTGTTCCAGACCCTCCATGAAGATATGATAAGCCCTCAGCTATCCCACATATGATATGAAACCGCTGCTCCCAAGTCAGAACATCTTCTGAGTCCTTATTGAAAAGGATTTGATCAAGGCTTTTATAGGGCCAAAACTCATAAACCAAAAGGCTTTCAGGACCATCAATGCTGCAGCCCAAAAGTTTCACAACATTCTTGTGTTGAATCCCATTAATCAAATTGACCTCATTGAATAACCCATCTGTCCATTGCCGCGTATTAAAAAACAATCGCTTAACAGCAACGGTACTCCCTGAGGGAAGTGTTGCTTTGTAAACAGAACCAATTCCTCCTTGGCCTAACTTGTTCGCGGGATCGAAAAAACCTGTGGCATTCTCAAGCACTTCATACTTAAAACCAAAACCAGCTGTGTAGGCAAGATCAGGTGACGCACCAATAGGAATGTTTCCTGAGAAGAGTAAGATTAGCACATTAGAGCAGACAAAAACACTATACTATATATGAAAAAATTACCATCACTATGGCTTCACATGAATTAAGTACTCTACCTTTTCCATGCGATGCTTTTCTCTTCCTTATAAGAAGTAGTACACCAAGGATTATAAGTAACACAAAGGCAATTCCCGACAATACACATGCAACGATTATCCAAACCAAATGGTTTTCTGTAAACAACATTGGAATAGAAAAGTAAACATTAACTATATATAGATACCAAACAATACTGAAGTCTGTTGTTATAACAAATCAAAATAAAATCAGAAAATATACAACAAAACAACTTTCTTTGTTCACTGTATTACAAATCAAAGTCAAATCAGAAAATAAATACACGAAATTGGGAAATTTAGGAAAGGAAAGCAATATACTTAACAAAAATGGCAAAAACAGAAAACATGTCAATCTGGTATGATATGAACCGGTATGCATTCAAAAAGTACCTAGGTGCACCCAAATTGAGTACCCAATTATTTGGAATATGTATGTGGTGTCTATCCGACGAGTACCGGGTACAGCGTATGGGGTACGACGGTTCAGATACTTCGAATTTCGCCTTCATTTTTCGAGTACCCATACATCTTATACTTCATAGGTTGTAAAAGCGGTAGTAGCATGGTTATCGGGGATTGAAAAATTAATATGGCATGCCAAACTACCTATGAAGCACCGACACTTCAAATTAAAGATGTGTCTGATGTCAGACACATCTCGTGTCAGACACTAGCATTGATACTAACACTTCAATTACTTCCATTTTCTCAAAATTATTGTAAATGTCTACATGTAGTGTCCATGTTTCATAGTTAGCAACATTCGTAACCAAAATTGAAATGGATCCTTAAGCTCTAAGAACTTCATAGTAAATTTCTAAGAGAGATGTTCTAAAAGGGGAACTTGCACCATTATAAACCACTATACATGCATGTCAAAGCATCATAGTCATTCAGATTCATAATATAAAGATATTGAAGTGAAGATTGATTACTACCTCGAGGAGCAGCCTTGATGACAGTTGGTTTAACAACACCATTATAGAATTTACGTGTGGAATACCTCAAAAAACAACCAGTAAAGAGACTTCTACCATCAGAAGCAGGAAAACAACTCTGAACTCTTTTCCCAGCTTCACTCAAACATCTTTGACAACTCCATTTATCAACTGTCTCCCAACACTGCGCCAAACCAAAAACCCCTTTTTCTGCATCAACACCAAACCTATTTTCCCCCGCACTGTTACTCACATTCGAAATCACCGACATAACCCGTTTCGTAACCAACCCAACCGATCCCCCTTTCTCCGTCGACTCACACACGTGCGTATCATGACTGGGGTCCAAGCTCTCATCAAAGAAAGTATAGTTATCATAACGAAGAAAACAACCGTCGAGGTAAATTCTACCGGAAACCTTGGGTACACAACGGGATAGTAACTGTCTTGCTTGTGTGAAACACGTGTTGCATTGTGTGGAATTGAGATCACGATGACATTGGGCTAATGCGTACATTGGACGCCAATTACCAACTAACGATTCTGCTCCCCATCCTTTTTCTTTCACCTGAAACGACACCGCATCCATAACTGCCATTAACGTTTGCATCATCTTCCCACCACCACCACTTTCTCCTGGGTATTGATAAGAACCACACGTGACACCAGTCGCGTGTATCTCACCGTCAAAGCAAATCACAAATGATAACAAACATGATATTATTATTATTGCTCGTATAAGAACAACAATCGTGTTGAATTTCTGCATTTCTTAATTAACCTTTCTAATTAGGAAAAGAATGATTTATTGTTTTTCTTTTTCGATATTGATAAAAAAAAAAAATGAAAATTAAGATACAGGATAGCGTAACCTGCAAATTGGATTGTTATACCTCCCTATTGCCTTTCTCAACATTTCTATTGAGATTGATAGGGAGGGACTGTGACCGACCCTCCCGTCATTGGTTTTCTTCGTTAATTTTGTTAGGGGCATGATATTTTTATGTTTTTCTTATTTCCAGATAAGAGGAAATAACGATCGCCAGATTATGATTATTTTTTTAGGAGGGAACTAACTAATGAACTGCTTGGATTTTCACTTTTTGCCCCTTATTTTGGGAAAGTGGTCCACGGAGCTAAAGTCGCACTCGCATGCCACAGAATATTACACATGGTACGAAGTAATATAAATCTTACACCGTGGATCTTATATATATATATGGTCAGGGCATATAAATCAAAGAATATGGCTACGCAGATCATAATTGTCATACACATGCGGTTTTGGATCATATTTGAGCAACGTCTTCTTTCTTAGATAAATAGTGAATACAAATCAAACTCTTACTCTCTACTCACAAAAAAACAAGTAACTCACAACAACAAAAACTCTCTCTCACTCATTAAATTCATGTGTGCATAGCATTCTGAAGCGAAAAATGGCATTTACAATGTACTCCTACTACATGACTCAGTTTATGATGATAATCTCAAACCCAATTGGCTGTCATCCATGCGAGCATATAGGTCAACATTCCTGTGCAAAAGGAAAAGCAACAGATAACAAAATGAATCACACTCCAATTGTCATAGAATATATTTTAGATTTTCTAAAATGGAATTGATTGATGAAATTTTTTTTGTTTACTAGTTTTGCATAATACATAGCTTGTAATAATTCGATCATCTATTATCATAAGTACCTGCAAACATTTTCAACCTCATAGGCCTTGTTGCTCCAGACGATGTTAACTCCGCTGTAAATAAATTATGTAAAAACAGTCACTTGTATTTTTTGCTTATCAAAGTCACTTGTATGTATGAGACCAAAAGACAAAGCACTAATTACCTGATGATTGTGAATCACAATTAGAAGTTGAATTGAAGTCAGCACACAAACAAACTTGTCTAATCCCATCAGAACCAAAACCACAAGTCCCCCCAGTTGCTTGACACGCCCCACAAAACTCATCACTCCCTTGCACCGAATACCTAACACGAATCCCATACGACCAATCACCTGCCCCACCAACTCTCAAAGGTGCCACACTATAAGCACTACTATACCCTTCGCACTCAAGTTTCGTGAGATTAATCCCCTTAATAGCCTCATAAGGAACCGCACAACACTCCGGTGGGCCTGACCCAAAGAACGACGAGCCCAATCTTTTATGGCCCATTGAATCCCAAGCTGGACAAGCATAATAGTCTTCACAACCCATACCAGAAACATTTCGACAAGGTAAGTGTTTTCCCGGGAAACCTTGAAACAAAGGTGAACGAGGTGAACAAGCTATTAGCATGAAAACGTTGTCGGGTGCTGGGTTCATGTATGGGGCCCGCCATGGTTCAACTAAGAAACCGTTGCCTTTGTTTCCGAGGATGAGATTGTTGCAAGTTGACATGTGAGGTTCGTGAAGGGTTAGAGCTTGATAAGCGTAGTCGATTTGTAGTACTCTGTAGGAACCGGAAGTTATGTGGAACATGAGAACGTTGTTTATGCAGTAAAGTAGGTCACGGAAACCTGGGTGGCCACAACCATATTGGAGTGCAAATGGATAGTCTATTGTTATGTTTCCACAGTATGATCGGCATGAATTGTTGTTGCTGTGGCTGGAAGCGGAGATTAATGGGATTAGATATGCTGCTGATGATGATAGAAGTAGATAATAGAGGGAAGGGAACAATTTGGCCATTGTTGTGTTGTGTTGTGAGTGAAGCAGAGAGAGAGAGAGAGAGAGGGATACTTTGCTTTGCTTGGTTACTTGATGAATGTGCTAGTTTATTGGTGTGGGGTGGGAGTGATTTTTAATTGGGGTATCTTTATTCTCTGGCGGTGTTGTTGTTGTTCAGGAATCTAGATGAATTGTGTTTGGGTTTTTCCTACACTTTATGTTGGGGACAGAATTATTTGTTTTCTTTCTATTTTAATGGATGGATGGATGGAGATTGGGACCGCTTTCGAAATTCTGGCTGACTTTAGTATCTTTTGTGGGGATTGATAAAGGTGATTAGTGTTTGATTGGAAAATACAAAAATAATAAAGAGTAGTAGTAATTCTTAGGTAGAATGGAATTTACTATCTTGTCCTTTAACATAGATCGGATTGGAAAATATTGTTTCGCTCTCACTACTGCGTGCGACTCTCCCTCTTGCTCTGATCTCTCTCGCCGGCGACGACCCTCCTTCTCCGACCGCATTCTCTCTTTTTCTCTTGCTCGCGCGACGTTTCTCCGCTAGCTTATACTCCCGCCGCCTCTGCTCCAATCTACCTTGTCTCTGGTAATTTCTTCTCTGTCTCCTCCACCACACAGATTGATTCTCCCCTCTAAAAACCTAATTTTGATTTTCTCCTCTATTCTTTGTTCCCCCCCTCTAATTCACACTTCACCTCTATGGCCTCCAATTTGTAATGTCCAATTTTTTAAAAAACAAGTTGTTCTGATTCTGAACTAGTGGGATTTTCCATGTTCTTTGTTTCCCCATTTGTGGAAGAAACGAATTTTCTCCTTGGTTTCCACTGCCCAGAATTGAATTTCCTGATCTCCCCTTTGTTGCCCACGGCCGCGGATTAAATTTTCTGAAAAACTTGTAGAAGATATTTCTATAAACAAGTTGTTATAATTAAATTTGTGTTATTTATTTATAATGATGTATGATTTTAATTTTTTTTGCAGCCTCCTAAGTCATGGAATCTACTGACAACTCAGAAGCAAGTAGTCAACCAACCGTTCCATATGTACAGAATTCCTTACATATTATTGCTTCAATTCGTTTTTATTTAGGATTATTAGCATTATTTGGTGTACTGGATTGCAGTATGCAAAGGATCTGAATAGTGAACCTAGAATTGTCTTAGTAATTCCACAGCTGCATTGACATGGTTAATTTAATTTATAACTCAATTTATAGCTGAATTGGTTCACCATACTTTCCTTAAACAGGGTTCTCCTCCAAGACTAGCTGGTATGGTTAACGGGGGAACAGCAACTGTTGTTGGACTATTTGCAGGCATGTTATATGGTGGTAGCAAGGAGGCAGCTGCTTCTGTTGTAAGTTTATGACCAAATGCTCTAAAATGCCGTTTCAATTGTAATTTCATAGTGTATTTATGTATTTTTTTGATAAGCAATCTCAGTGTATAATGGGCAACACAGAGAAGTTCATTAAAGTTACCGATAAGAGTGCTAGCAAAAATCATTTTTCTTAAGGATAGAATTACATATTCTGTAACTCTGTGGGTTTGGGTTTGGCTTTCTTATTGTTAGTCGTGGCCATGATGAGAAGTTCGACACTAGAGCTATGATTTCACAGTTATTTGTTTTATGTGTTTTCTTAGAATTACTGTTTCTTGCAAACGTAGTTGGGTTGGGTCTTAGGTAGAAGAAGAATATTCATTATAGCAAAAAAGAATTTTAACCTCTCCATTCCTGGAGGAGTCAGAAACTGTTAAAGTTAGTTGTGCTCAAACACAGTATTTTATATCATGTATACTTTAGCAGAATCAAATAAAGTAATTGCTGACTTTTTGCTTAATCCTTTTTACTTGATACGAATGTTCCGGAACTAGTAAGTAACATAGTTACATAGGAAAGTAGGTATAAGTGCAAACCCATAAAGTGAAGAGATCATAAGGATGCCACAAAGATTATCCAATCCCATTAACAGGTTATTTAGCACAAATTGCTTCTTAAACCTTGTGTACTTCAAGTTACTTTTACAGTTTCAAGTTACTCTTTTTCTTTTTTTTTGGTTTCAATTTAGTCCTACATGTTCCAAAACCTTAATTTTGATGCATAGTGTTTGACCATCTACAACGAGAAATGTATGTGTGCGGCAAACACAACTCTATGCATCAATTGTTCCAAGAAATAGAACCCAAAACTGATGCAGAAAGCAAAATGCAGGTCAATGATGTCATCATTGTTAACGTTTTAGAATATGTAGAATTAAATTGATACTGAAAAAAATGAAATGACCAACAAAGTAAATTTGCCTTGATTTTACTTTGTTGCTCTTTGTTCTGCTTGCTGCCATTTTCTTCCTAGTTTCCAAAAAAGGATATCCATATCAGTTCTTTTTAGATTGCTTCTTTCGTCCCATGTTCTAGATCAGATCATCTAGTATAAAGTTTATATTTTTTTTTCTGCTACTTGCATGAACTACACATTTAATTTTATCTTTACACTGTAATGTTGTATTGCTGTTTAGCTTAAGGAGATCTTTACTCTTCCCCTAAATCTTTCTAATGAGAAAGAACAATTACTAATTATCCCCACCCTCCGTTGGACAGGTATTTGATTGATGGAAATCTCCGCCTATGGCGTGAGTTGGTTAGTTGCTACCGAAATGTGCTCAAACTTTACATCAAATTCCTTCGCAAACATTTGTTTAGATAGAAAAGGAACTACCTATATTGCATGGACATGGGTACAGTACTGGGTATGGGTATGAGATAGAAGTTTTTTTTAAAAATAAGGTGCATATACGCAGAGAATAAAAATAGGAAAATTAAAATCTGAGTTTGATATTTATGTACGGAAAATTTTAAAAAAAAGTTTAGGCAAAATAGCATCCGGGGTCCCTTAACTTATTTTCCATTTTCGCTTAGGTCCCTTAACTTTAGAAGCTAACGTTTAGGTCCCTTAACTTATTTTCCATTTTCGCTTAGGTCCCTTAACTTTAGAAGCTCACGTTTAGGTCCCTTAACTTTTAAAAACGTTTCATCGTAGTCCCATTTAACGTTAAAAGCTAACGTTTAAGTCCCTTAACTTTTAAAAATGTTTCATCGTAGTCTCATTTAACGTTAAAAGCTAACGTTTAAGTCCCAGTTGTTGTTAGTTTAAAAACGTTAAATGGGACTACGATGACACGTTTTTAAAAGTTAAGGGACCTAAACGTTAGCTTTTAAAGTTAAGGGACCTAAGCGAAAACGGAAAATAAGTTAAAGGACCCCAGATGCTATTTTGCCAAAAGTTTACTTATATAGCAAAAAACAGGGAAAAAAAATATAATCAATTAAGGAAAATATCAATATCAAAAAAGGAATGGAAATAACCTGATTTTTTTTTACTAAAACACAGACTTATATTTATATATCAAGTACCCACGAGTACCGATTAAGTACCGGTACTAGATACGAGTATGATACGGATATGTCTTTAATTTTGAAGTGCCTATACTTCAGAGGGAACTACCCTCACAAACATGATAGTAAGATTTATCTTCTTTTCTTTTGCTGATTATACATTTTTTTCTTGCCAACTATGTAAACATATCTTATCACAAATAACTGGCAATCATAAGGAGTTTCCCATGTTTTGCCAGAGCAAGGACGCAGAAGTGATGTTGAAACTTGGGAGCACAGCAGACAAACGAGAGCAACATCGATTGATGAGAGATGCAATGGAGAAACGGTTCCTTCGAGTTGCAAAAGGCTCAATAGTTGGAGGGGTACGCCTTGGAATGTTCACTGCTGCATTCTTTGGCATACAAAATCTGCTTGCAGAGAAGCGAGGTGTGCATGATGTTTTTAATGTTGTGGGAGCTGGATCAGCCACTGCTTCAGCCTTTGGTTTAATAAGTAAGAAATCATACTCAATGTAGCTCTATTATGTTACCAAGGCTGTATGATAAAAACAGTTAATTGCCCTGTTTAGATATCCCAACATGGTAATTATTTTTTATCTTGTGAAAGGATTCTTTAGGTTGAAATATAAAGTAGAAAATGATTAGGTGTGTCATAAAATCCTGTTTTCCTTTAATGTCAGTGCCAGGATCACTCCGTTGGCGAGCTAGGAATATGGCGCTAGGTTCGGCACTAGGGGCTGCATTTTGCTTTCCTCTTGGTAACGTGTATATCATTTCTCAAGTATTTGAATGATTTACCTTGCATAGATGCATCTTGGATATGTGGATATTTACTGAAGGTAGGTTCTGCATCAATTGTTTGGCAGGTTGGATCCATTTGAAGATGGTAGAAATAGCTAATGAAGAGAATCCGGCCGCACATCCACATTTAGGTCACAAAGAAGTGAAGGGTGGGGTTAGTGCTGCAATTGAGAGGCTTGAAGGAAATCTAAGAAAATGAAATAAATTGTTTGGTGTGATACCTCTCACCCCTAGGCTATCACGCCTTGTCATTTTATTCTCAGAGAAGTGGCGTAATCTTGCGTTTGACAGCGGGCCAAGCACTTGATGGAAAAACTAGTGCTAATTTTGTTGACTGTTTACTTTACTTGGTTGCGAGAGGAAATTGAAAAGAGATGAAGAGGTAAGAAAAAGAGAAAGAAGTGAAAATATAGTAGATTTGATTTGATGTATTGTTTAGTTTTTTTCGATACAATGTATTTTTTAGTTTAAAAGAGAGAGAGAGAGAGATAAGAGAAATAATCGAGGTTAATTTTATAGGACAAAACTATCCTTAACTAAAAAAAGACTAATATACAATTTTATATTATTTGAATTTATTTATTATCAATATGATATTTATTTATCTCAATATAAGGTTTAATTGCTTAGTTGGTCCTTGAACTCTTTGGGAATTTTTATATAGATTTTTGAACTAAATAAATTTGTAATTTGGTCGTCTACTTTCAATCTAATAAAAACATATGTCAACAAAATGATTTTATTAGACACATTCAAATTTTGCCATTTGTTCAAAATTAAGGGTAAAATTGTCATTTCACTATAAAAACAAAACAGAACAGCTTTTACCAAAAAAAAAACTGTCATGTTAGGCTGATGTGCTGACGCTTGTCAGATTTAACTTTTTTCCGTTTTTTTTTCAAAAAAATACCTTTTTCTGACCGTTTTTTATTTGTTTTTTTATTTGTTTTTTTTCCAAAAAAATTACTTTTTTCTTTTTGTGTTTTTAGCGAATATTTTTTCTTCTTTTCCAAAAAAACCTGTTTTTTAACTTAAAAAATATTTATCTTTTAATTTAATAATCTACTCAAATTACAAAAATTAATCAACTTATACCTCTAACAAATGTTTCAAAATCTTTATTTTCAAAAAAAATCAATTATTAATTTGGTGTTATACTCAATAATTAAATAATCTATTAAAATTAACAAAATAATCAATTTTTTTCATAAAAAATAAAATCAATCACTTTAACCATTAAAAATTATAAAAAAAAAAAATTAACCACTACAAAAAATTACAAAATAAATTAGTCACTATTTTTATAATCTACTCAAACTACTAAAATTAATCATTTTTTTGACAACGGCAAAATTAGTCTCTGTAACAACTATTATATTTCAAAAAAAGTCGTACGTTTAACAAAAGTTTAAAAATTAGTTTTTTTCCTTCAAAAAATTAATTTATTAAATTAACATTACACTCAATAATTAAATAATCTAAAATTTACCATTTACTATAATCTCTCTATTAAAATCAATGAATTTAACCACTGAGAATTGTAAAAAACTTTAACACCAAAAACTACAAGATAACTTTTTATAATTAAATGAATATGATTAAATTATATAAAAAATAAGTCATAATACGTGACAACGGGAACGATAACGAAATTAATTAAATGAATATGATTTAATTAATATTAAATCATATAGAAAAATATGAGTTAAAATGTCGCAACAGGAGCGACGGACAATGAGAGTTACAACGGAAGTGGCAACGAGAGAGAGAGAGGTAAGGAGAGCGCTAACGGGAGTGCCAACCAGAGCACCAACGAAGATGCAATCGGAAGGGCCAAAAGGGATTCATATTTACCTCTAATGTCCAAATACATTATATAGATCAATGTAATTTTCATTGTCAACGGGGATGTATATTCCACTTTGAATTTCAAATCATACATTTAATTTGGACATTGTTCACAACTTATGAATATATTCCAAATTAGTATTATGACATTTTATAAGGGGTATAAAAATGACACATAAGAATACACCGACCATACAAGATCACTAAATAGTGAGGTTCAGTATAGCAAAATATAGAGCGTGGTAAAATACTAGTTAAACTTTAAAATAATGTTTAAATATCCTTATAAGAGAAAGGGAAAGTGTTTTTAATTCGAAACGAAAAAAGTGAAGAAGGTTGTTCTTTCTTAACCATTCTTTTCACTGGTCTTCGTGTTTTTTTAAAGTTGTGATATTCAGTACGAAACGAATCTTACGAATAACACTGTAAAATAGGATTTATAACACAACACCCTATCGTCCGCCGGTTAAAAAGCAGTAAAGCACTAATATGTTTCTTTCGTCTCGTACCGGCAGTCATTTCCCTTTTTTATTTATTATTGTTGTACTCTTATTACGTTTCTTATCAAAGAATGGCTCTTTGTTAACAAATCCAGAAAGGGTTATTACGTTTCTTATCATAACATGTATTATTGCTCTAGAGAAAGCAACTTGCAACTGCCATTGTTGCCGACTAACTAGCGAACACTCGGTTACTGAAATTGAGTTCTATAAATAACATTACATTTGCAAGATCCATATGATGAAAATAATTAATGAAATAATGTTCGCATTCTCTCTATTCTCTTTTCCTCTGTAAGTTTTTGATTTCTGTCATGGTATCGATATGACAAAACTTCTTGTTATGGTGTCAACAAGTTGAACAAATCATCAAAGCACACAAACTACATCACTTGTCAATTCCTTGGCATTGATGTTCATGAATATGGAAGGTAGTGTCGTAAATCATGTTACATCTGAATTCAAAGCTTGGGAACAGCAAGATCAACTCCTCACAGTATGGCTTGAATCCACAATATCCAATTATATGCTTCGACGCATTGGGTCAAAGCACTTATGGCAGCTACGGGGCAAGATTCATTCGTGCTTCCAGTCGCATATACAAGCAGGAATGCAACAAGAATCATGCACATTTCCAATCGCATATGCATGCAATTGCTTACATCGGTTGTTACTTGTTCAAGGGTGGTGGTTTCTTATATACAACTCTAGGTGGTTCTTTGAAAGTTATAGAAGTGAGATTCAACTGTGTGCATGCAGTTCCCTAGATATTGAGAGATCAAAGGGTGTGCAAAAATTCTTGAGAGAATGTAATCTCAATAGTGATAGCAAGGGGCCAACACGAACTCAAAGAGACCAGGCACATAGTGCATTGAGTTTGATCTTGTAATCTTTTCACATAGTGAATTGATTTTGTCATGACGTATTTGTTAAAGCGACTGGACACGAAATTCTTCGGTGTTCGTCTTTCGCTTCTCATGTTTTTTAATCATTTCAATTATTTACTGTTACTCTTTTATTGTTCGCATGCTTACAATATTTCTAGGGGAGCATTGCTATTTAGTAAGAATGGTTTTTGTAAAAAATGTAAAAAATACACTAGAAACTAAATTATATAGCACACCAACTAACACTACACACCAAGTGCATTGTTTTGTTACTCCCTTATTCTTAGGTTTCTTTTCTTACTATGTCATTTCTCATTTCTAGGGTTATTTGTAGCGAAGAAAACTATCCTACTCAATGGAGTGAAAGAAAAAATGCAATAAACTTGGTCCTCTACAAAGACGACAACAGGAAGTTGAAAAACTCAACTTATGGCCTACACGGACAACAGTCCTCTCTAATCCCAGGAATTCAAGAGAACCAAGAGTTGAGTCGAATGAGAAAAACCAAGATTCGCCGGCTTCAATTTACAAATGGAAGCATCAAAAGCGAAATATTTTGATGCAATTATCTTTGATCAACAATGTGCGCACCAATACAACATATCAGCTCTGAATAAAATTAAAAGAATACAAAATTTGCAGAGCAAAAACCACAGCTTCTATTAACTTGTAACAATGGGTGGCAGTAAAAGCAAATGAACAGTGTATTCTCCTACCAATATTTGATAATAACCCTGAATTGAAGTAACAATGGAAACAACTCACTATATAGAGTGAGCATTCAAATTACTCTCATCTGCCGCTGTTACGAGCTTAAATAGCATTGCTCATTTGTAATGGTTGATTGCCGAAAATCTTTGCCCCTTTCTAATTTACCTTTGGCCGCAAGATACCACTGAACTTCACGTTGTTAGCGGTGCAGCTCCTGTAAATAATCCTATGAGATATGCATTGTTCCTAACCTGTAAAGATTCAGGAAGATTCAAGGTGAAAAATTACCGTATTATATTAAGGAATCATGCTATAGCTACATCAGGCTAGACTCATTCAACAGTTGGCAGCCACAAGGATAGAATCAATTCCCCAACGTGGAATCATCATATGTTGTACACAGAAACTGTCAAAGATAAAATCTATATCCAGGTGCGCCTTGTCTAACATCATATCTAGGCAGTGAGTGAATTGAGAGATTCTGATGTAACCAACTACTGAGTTGGAAATTTGGAGGGAAAGGGCATGTGAGTGATGTTGATTACTATAAAGGTGGGCTGGAAGGAATGGTGAGGTAGGCTGGAAATTGGTTAGGACTTGGGAGAGAATTGTGCACTCTCGATCTCGAATCTAACCAAACATGGTTTCTTAATTCTTCACTATTTTATGCATCTCCTTTTGTAGTTCCAGTAATTGGGATTTGCTATCCTTTTTTTTTCGATACAGACCTGACTACAGTATTTTTTTTTAATCAGTAGACCTGACTACAGTATTTTTTTTTATCAGTAGACCTGACTACAGTATTAATCCAATATGTTTTCTTTTTCCCATCTTCTATGATTTCTGGTACCTATCGGACTACTATATGTCTACAAAAATTTATATATTCTGCTGGATTTGGTGGGAGCTATGAAGAAAAAAAAACACCACTCCTCGTCTTCTACCAAAAATTCTATAAAAGCTGTAGTGAATATCTAAACCTCCCATACAATGTCAGGAAAACCTAGCAAATATGTACCTCCCCATTGTTTTGAAAGGCAACACAAAAGTCAACATATGCAACAGAATAACTGCATTTCAGAATTCAGAATAGAACAGCCATCACAACAGCTAAAGTTTTATTTTCGTTACAAAATGTCATTGCTGACAAGAAATTAATAAGAGAGAATATATAAAAAAAATTACCATTAACTTCGCTAGATAATGCATTCACTGGTGCCTTCTTTTCTGACTTTTTCACTGCCTGGGCTGTAACCATAAAGGTTGTTTATTAATAATGAAAAGTGAATAAAAAGGTCTTACATGTCTGGTTTGAAGAAAATGCAGAGTATCTTTCCTCCTAAATTATTATATAAATATGGTATGCAACTTGGCATAAAGACATGTATGAAAATACTGAACACCATAATCAGTATGATCATCGGCCAGACACCAGGCAGATACCTCCATCCATAGCATAACTGATCATACCTTTAAATTTTCTTTTCTTATTAGCTCTCCTCCTTTTCCTTTCTTCCTGTGTAAGTTCTGCTTCTTCCTTAACATCACCCTTACCATCAAAGACCTCCTCAGGGGCCAACATAGCAGCATCTGAAACAGCCACAGGAGCAATCTACACATGGAAAGTATAATACACTATAAGTAACAAATAAGTGGAACTGTAAGAAGCAGAAATAAAATATTGAGAAAGAACAGCTTTTTACTTCTTCCATAGCCAGAGCAGGCACATTAGCTTGAAAGGACATGTCCTCTATAACCTGCCCAATTCAATTCAAGGCAAATAAGAAGACAGAAAATTTTCAAATGTCAAGCATATTGTCTACAAATAGATAATAAGACTGTTGATGTCATACAGGTTTTGGAGCAAAGTTAAAATGAGAAAGGGCATCCAGCTTCAGACAGAGTCTCTTAAACAGCATGCTAGCCTGATTACAAGTAAAAGTCACAGATTCAGTGTATAAAGAAATGAAGCATATAATTGGAAATGAAGCTAATAACCGAAAGAGAAAGAGATTGAATAGTAATAGCAGAAATGACACAATGCAATCAAGAGTTGCACCTCATTTTTTAGTTCATCTTTGAATGACAATGGAGCAGAAGTTGGGTCTATCTTCTGAACATATTCTTGCTGTCAGAAGAAAAAGAACTGAGGTGAATCACAAGTGAAGGAGAAAATGTATGACAACACCTTGATAATTAATAAAGGGGGAAAAAAGAAACTGGAGGTTAATATGGTATCCAATGTTGCAATACAGAGAGTCAAGAAATACAAACCTCATAAATTTCGGCAAGACCCTGCTTGCTTTTATTATCATCCTGTATTCATGGAAATGACTTGTACAAGTTAGTTAAATACAAATATAGATAGACAATAAGTTGAACCTCAAAATCAATTTATTTCAGTAGAACAAGACTTACCAATTCTTTAACTTCTCGCGGCGCTTTAGATGGCAATTTAGGAGCTCTTTGAACATCATTAAAATCCCCCTAAAATAGATGTGTAAATTAGGAACAACAGATAGCGTTTCTGTTCTTTGTGTGTGCATGTACATGTGTCTCGTGCATTACTCAGAAGTAAGTCAATAATTACATGATGCCATTCATATAGTTTCCAGTTTCCACTCTTGGGTAAAAAACACAATGCATTATAGTTGAAGCCCAAATCGTGTCAGTTCGGAATACTAATTTACCTCAATAATCCTTTTCTGAATAATATCCTCAATTAGAGCAGTGACCTCCTCGGTGATTACAGGAGCAGGTCTCACATTATGATCAAAGTCAAGATCAACTCCCAATGCACTATTCTTGGGTCTCTTTGCAGCAGTTATCTATGTAAAATCGACAACCAGTAATAATTTAATAACAGATTAAACCAAATGTTCCTACATGAAACCTACAAAAAAATCAGTTAAAAATTAAGGAAAATTTTGTTACCTCGCCCTGCATTGTCCAAGTTTTTGGCTCTATATTAGCTTTCTCCATCTCCTCTATCTTTGACTGAAATTTTTTCAGTTGCTTTTCATGGGTAGAAGCGGTCCCATTCTTCTACATACGTTATAAAAAAACAAATATGAAAGCTTAGTTTCAAATACAAATCTTCTTCATGATCATATACATGTGAACATGGGGAGAGCAGGAGAGTGATACCTGTTTGTCGATTTCCATGTCATCTTCATTACCAGAATCTTCAGATTCCTTGATTTCCCTGTCATCTTCATCACCAGAATCTTCAGATTCCTCAGATTTCTGAAGAGCTTTTCTTTTTGAGCCATTTTTCTTATTACCTCTGAAGAAGTCTTCATACCTGAAAGCAACAGATGAAAAAATGAACCCCACATACATATGTAAAGAAAAATACTCCCTCCGGTCCACAATATAAGATAAAAAACTGAACATCTCACATACTAAGGAATGACATTGAAATCAACTATTATCATTTAATAAGGCTAAAAGTTTGTCTTATTTCCAAGATTGTCATTTTCATTTAATGATGATTTACACTCCTAATTAATGATAACATTATTAACTACACCACTTAAATAGGGGTAAATTTGGGATTGATCATCTAATACACCTCAAAAATGGTGTTTATTTCTTATATTGTGGACCACCAAAACTCAATTTTTTCTCTTATATTGTGGACCGGAGGGAGTATATTAGTAAGAAATATCAAGGAGTTATATAATTAAGCGGTGGCAGCCAGCCAATTTCATAACATGTTGCAGATGTCAACATTTACAGGAAGATCATTAAAGCAAATATACCACAAATCCACAACGCACAATCCATGGACTAAATAAATTAAAATATGGGGAAATAGTAATAAAAGCCGGCAGCCAACTACTATTGCCAAAAAGAATGAACGAGTTTTTCTGCTTCTACAAAGCTTAAAAGTAAATGGCACACACTTAGCTTACTTGATTTCCTTCAGAGCACTCAAGCTGCAATTGAGATTTATTACAATAACAACAACAACAACAACAAAGTCTTTTCCTACTAGGTGGGATCAGCTGTGTCAAATGTCAATCAAACTGATCCATTGGGTTCTGTAAAAAACCAAATCTTCAAAGAGATTATTTAGGTCTAGGTCCAGTTTAACGATTCCGCTAATTTTGTTGATTTTCCTCTGCTTTAAACTATTAGGTTATCTTCCTCTGGATCAACTATTCATATATTCTTAAATGGAAAAATTAGGCATGATTCAACCATCTTTTCTTCAATAAGTACTTTGTTGATATTTTTCTCAGTCATCTTGCTCCCACTACCTCAATTTCCCAGTCTGTCACTGTTCACACAGGCATTTTATCAACCAAAATTCAGTATCATTAAACATTGCAGCCTTATGGAGATGCAGTATACTTGTTCCCTTAAGCTGAAGTAACCATTTTTCTATCACAAATAACACCCGAACCAGTGATTTATATCCCCCTGAAGCATTCCTCTATTACATCTACTCAGCTTGACACAGTGATTTATATCCCCTGAACCTCTGTCACGTTGTATGGTAGAACCAAGATACCAAACTATGCCGCTTGTGGTATGGTATGATCTCCAATTTATATCCTAAGTCATTCTTAACATGCATATATAGTGGTACTCTCTTGATCAATGTAATTTCCATTTTGCAGACTAAAAAGAAAGGGAATATAAGGGAAGAAAATAGAACATGTGGAAATCATGATGGCATTGAGAAGACTACAACAAATAAATCTTGGACTTATATGGATGTTTATGTTTTGATACAGAGGATAACAAACTCCAAAAAGCCAGCTACTATGGCTTGACTACAATAGGGAGTTTCATGTTCCCCACCTAGCTAAGATGGTACTCTTGATCCAGAAATAATCTCTTTGGATTAAGAAGTAGACGATCCGGAAAAACGGCGATGGACATATTGGCTGCTGGTAAGTGATACAGAGAACAAAACACTAGGTTGACTATAAGCATAAGGATGGTAGTGATAGTCTGCACTTAACACGGGAGTTCCAAGGACTATACCCAATCAATGGGGAACTCATGCAGATATATAGTGGAATCATAAAAAAAGACAAACAAGAACATGCAGCCTTCAGTGGGATAAATTAATCAGTTTGCTATAGACTGCATATCATGTTGCCACAAGTGTTAAACATTAAAATCACAATTTCATATGTAGACCTCCTGGTTATAATCCATTACTTATCACAAGAGTGTTATCCGAGAATAAAGCATATGCATGTGATATTCAAAGATATATGAAGAACATAGGTCATTAAACTTAAGTGAAGCAAGTTAAATGTTTTCTTTGTGCATTACTTTGACCTACAAATGAAGTTATGGATTTAGTTATATAAAAATTGATTAAGTTGCAAGCTTGGAATAAATGGAGGTTCAAATCTTTTTACAACATTGTAGGAGAAGAATAAACAAACACCTTGCATTTCCTGTGCCATCTGCTTCTTCGTCTTCCTCATCACCATCTTCCATATCAAACTCACCATCCTAGATAAATACAATGAGAGTGAGTAAGGAAACAATTCAAAAGAAACAATCAAATATAGTACCAAATAAGAACTTAACAAGCACCGAACCTTATCAATATGGATTTTACAGACAGAATTAAAAGGAAACATGAGAGAAGGAAAAACAGAAAATATATAAACATTGAGATACATCAATCAACAATTAAAAAACAGTGACGAATAATAACCAAACTAAGCAAAGAGGAAACTCACCTCATCATCTTCACTGTCTTGGTCTTCATCATCTCCCTTCTCCCCATTCTCGAAATTATCTTCCTCCTTCTGTAAGTACTCACCCAATTCACCTATTTTCAAGAATTTATCCTCAATGCCACCACCTTCACCTTCTTCATCTTCATCCTCACTCCCTTCTTCTTCCGCTTCTCCATCTTCTTCTTCTTCTTCGCTTCCTCCTTTTTCCTCCTCATCAACTCCTTCCTCATCATCGTCCTCATCAGCTTCATCCAATTCCTCATCAAAATCGTCACTTTCTTCGTTCCACTCATCTCGATTATTTCCCTCCGCCTGATTGGCAACATCAGAAGGAACCTTCAGCTGTGCAATCTCTTCAGGGTTATTGACCAGCTGTTTCAGTCGGCGGCGAAGGGTAGAAACAAGAGGCTGCGATTGGAGGTCAATTTGCTGCCAAATCTGTTCTGCATCGAAACCGTCGACGAGGAGTTGATCCAATGGCGATTTTTGGGAGAAGGGTCTGAGGGAGGAGAATAGATGTTGAGATGCAGCTCGAGTAGTTTTGGATAGCTCTGGGTTCGGTACAAGCCATGATGGTGGTTCCGTTGCTTTCAGGCGCTGTAGGGCTTCGACGCCGGCGTCGTTTGCGTTTGCCATGACTTGTTCTTTCAGTGATGATGAGTGGGGGTTTAGGGTTTTAGTCCCGCGAGAATTTGCTACGACTAAACTCTGCGTTTTGACAGGGGTTCGATTCAACAGCGAATTTTAAACTCCTAAAAAAACAATTTTTTTTGACTAAAAAAGTTTAAATAAATCCATAATTTGTATTTTTATTATTATAAACAAAAATTAAATCCATATTTGTTAACAAATCATCTCAATGGTTTTTTCATTGGATTTAAATGAATCCATAATTACAGAACAAAAAAATAATTCCATCTACAGCCAAATTTACAAAACAGATGTTCTCTATTCCGACTCGGATTATTGTAGGGTGAGAAGAAGCTAAAAAAAAAAAAGAACAAAGGATAATTCCTGGTAGAATTTCATGACTTTGCGGATGACTTGTAGGGTGAGAAGAAGCGAGCTATTTGGCGTTGCCGTAACGACAAGCTTTGGGAGGGACGATGCGAATTTCCCAGAATTGCTATTAGACGTACATTGGATTATTTGAGATAATGGGAACAAGCAAGTAAGGAGGAAGTTGGTCAGCAACGACAAATTCACAACTCGGACACACCGCTGTGGCAGCCACCACCGTACGGTCGCCTTAAGTGCAACATTGATGCTTCGTTGTTCAATAACGAAAGTTGTTTTGGTTCTGGCTACTTCATTCGGGATGCAACAAGGTCTTTCATCAAAGCCATGACCAAACTCAACAAAGGAACTCATTCACCGGTAGAGGCCGAAGCGTTCAGTTTATTGCAGGGCCTTTACTGTAACGCCCCAAAAATAATCGGTTAATTATTTAACTAATTAGAGGGAATTAGCTTGCGGAGAAATATTAGAAATAATAATATGGTATCTAGTTAGATCTAGGGAGTGGTGTTGACCAATAATTAGGTGGTGAATGTATTTGAAGGGGAGTGTTTATATAATAAAGAGTGGTGAATGTAATTTAATTGAAAGGGGTGATATTGGTAACCCCGGGGTGGTGAGGAATGGCCCAAGAGCCCAAGCCCAAGACTTAGGCTCCTTAGGCGCTAGGGTTAGGAAGGATGTGTCTCATTTGATGAGAAAAGAGGAAAAGAAAAGGAAAGGAACGAAAATTGAGAGAGTGAGAAGAGAGAGTACGGCGCTAAGAAGGGAGAAGGAAGAGGAATCATCTCAAGTTTCGCCTGGTAAGAGTTCTATGCCGTTTTCTTCTCTTTTCCATTGTGTTGTATCATTCGATCCTTACTCCATTGTATTGATTCCTCGTTGATCAAGAAGGTGAGCGAGATTACGGTTTCGAAGGAGGAAGGAGACGTTTCGTTCGTGGTGTTGCTGGGTTCTTGCACGTGATTCTCTTAACCATTGCGTTCCGGAACATCAAAAAATTTAAGGTAAGGGTGAGCGTTTCGTTTAACATAATTGGGTATAGGTAGGGTTTTATGGGGTTTTGTGAGTGATATTGTTGATGAATTGATATTAATTATGATGAGTTGATGAGATCGAAATTCCTACTGAGTTTGCTGTTGTTTGAGTGATTGATACATGCTGATGATTAATTGATGAATTCGATGATTCTTGATGAATGTTTGAAGGTTGCGTGATGAGTTTTTGGTGATTCCCTTGGGGTATTTGATGTATCTATTGATGAATCTTATAATGAATATCTTGATGAACAAAATCCTGTTTTGAAATCTGAAATTGAGTTGGGAAAAATATCGAAAATTCTGAGTTTTCTGCGTTTTGAGCTGTTTCTGCCTACCTGCGCCTCGGTCGCGCTCGGGTCGCGCCTCAAGCGCAAGAGTGATGCTGGGGCTGATGTTGTTGTCTCTCGCGCCCCGAGCGCGAGTCCCTATTTCCCACTTTGTTGGTCTTTGTTTTTGTCCTTTATTTTTGTAAATTGAATATCTTTTGAACTAGGAACCCGATTGAGGCGTTCTAAAATGCGTTGGAAAGCTTATTCAGAGGCCTAACTGAATATTCTATTTTTAAGGCAAAATAAATCGTTTATTGTTGCTGTACTTATTAAGTAAATGGTGCTATTTTATGAAAATTGTGATACTATGTTTATATAAGTGATTTCTTGTGAAATGTTATACTACTAGTGTTCTAATTGACTATGGCTAGACTGTGGTTTACCACTAAGGCCAGAAATTCGTTATTTGGTGTATTTTCTCTGTTTGGCTACCATGTGAACCTCACCAACTTTTGAGAAAATAATTTCTTCCGGAGTGGCCAAGGGCCTGTGGTGAGTTGTAACAGTGGGAGAAATCCCATAGTCAATCAGGATACTATTTTATAGCACCCTAAACCAAAAGATAATCTGAAATATATATATATATATATATATATATATATATATATATATATATATATATATATATATATATATATATATATATATATATCCTCTATAATGATGTTGGTGTGTACGATTATGATGATTTGCGGTGAATGTTCACTATGAGTATAATTATGATGATGTTGTAGTATGACTCGTGTGAAATGTGACGAGTTCACTCTATGAGTGATTATGACGATGTGATATCTATGAGTGACGAACTGCGACGAATACACTCTATGAGTGTTTTATGATGATGATGGTGGGTATTTTGATGAAATGCACATGTGTATATAGTGACTCATGGCATGTGCATAATTGTGAAGAATAGGCTTCGGCCTCCAGTGAAGAATAGGCTTCGGCCTCTTAATTGTGATGAATATGGTACCATCATGCATATGCCCTGGTGGGGGTTGCATCTTCATACATAACCATGTCTGTGAATTGATGTTGTTTGTGATTTGAGCCGGTGCTGTGTGATTATGATGTGGTGATGATGACAATATTGAGCGAATGCCTGCTCCTTTTTTTTTATTAGTTAAGTACTCGATTATGTTTTATTGAAATTCTCACCCCTTCTGCTTGGAATGTTGCTCTATTGTGGCAACGCTGTAGGTAACCGCGAGTGAAGGTCTAGCTGCCTTCTTTGTTAGCTGTCGGGAAGTCTGTTTGTGTCGCTCTCTGATACCGTAGCACCTAGGGGGCGTATTTTGGGACTGATGTTAAATTACTTAACTGTATGAGGTTTATTTGAGGATTATGAGACGTGTTTGAGTGGACTAGTGAGTCAATGTTTATTTCCGCTGTGATGAGATGATTTTTTTTTAAGTTTTAACTTTACGATGTATATGTTGTTGCACAACCTTAATGGTGCATACGATGAGTTTAATTTAACGAAGACGTAATACTTCTTTCTACTACTTAAATAATATTTTTGAACAGTGGAATACTCTGATAATGACGTTGGAAATTAGGGGTAGAAAGGGGGTGTTACATTTACTGGCTTCGAGACGAAGGCTACCACAACGTGGACATCGAAGTTGATTGCAAAATGGTTGTAGACGCTCTCTCAAATGATAGTAGAAATAATTCTGATTTTGGGGGTATAATAGAAAGATGCAAGAAGGTTCTAGGCACCACAACAAGCTTTAGGATAAGCTTTATGCGGAGACAAGCCATTAATCAAGTAGCCCACTCTCAAGCTAGGGCTGCTAGATCTTATGCTAGCTCCATGGTTTTCAATTATGTTCCAAGTTGTACTATGACAAGTTATTTGGATGAAATGAATTAATCTGCTTTTGGTAATAAAAAAATTCCATAATTTCACATAGAGGAGAATGGGAATCGAAGAGGCCGGTGAAGAATTGTGAGGGGATGTATTGTTGCCGAATTAGGGTATGTTCGTGATGTAATAGCTTTGCCATTTAGGGTTCGTTTTACCTATTTGGTGAAAATGATGTTTTTTTGGTCAATTGTGTAACATTTCACAAGATAGGCAAAGGCCACAACATTGCACACACTAATAGTGGAACCACGATGTCCATAAGTCATACAATCCAACTGTATACTAGGAGGTGAAAGTGTTGTTTTGTTGTCCTCAGACTTGGCGTCTGACTTGGGCGGAGTTGAGCCCATCTTCGTTTGGTCTGTAATATTTGCACCCCTCTTTATCTTTGATACTATCTTTTGCTATTAGTTAATCATTTTGTTTGAGCCCACGTCTCATGTGTGGTGCCTTTCAATTAGTCCATCTTGGATTGTATGGTTTGAGTCTTGCCATTATCAATGAAATCATATAATCTTGACCAAAAAAACTAAATGACGTACACACACTATCACATCTTCACACAACAATCAGACGTTTCCATGGACTTAAAATTGCCGATACAACCAAGAATGGAGAACAATAGGTAGTTTAATGGGTAGTTTTTTATTTAGTACAAACAAACTCATATCATTATGTTAAATGGTCTCGATACAAGTTGGAATCAAATCAAAAACGTGGGAACTAGCATACAATCTTGATGCCCGGGCTAGACTATGAGCGCAAGATTTGTTTGTCTCCTAATAATCTAATTTGAAAGCTTGGAAAATTTGCGAGAGCATGTATACAATTTGATAATAGCGTACCAAACTCAGTATTTGGCAAATGATCTTTCTTCAAGCCATGTACAACTGGTAAACAGTCCAACTCTATGGAAATAGATGTGAGACCCAATTCCTCCAACCAAAACACAGTTTGCCAAAGCCCCATTGCCTCTGCCTCTTGTGGTGTTAGGACACCCATGAACCACATGCACCAAAGCCATACTTATTTTCACCATTAAAAATAGACTCTAGGGACTTTGCTTTAGGTGGAGAGAGGTGATCCATATACTCATTACCATTGTGGAGATATCTCCACCTAAAACTTTTAGGTAATGAGTATATGGGTCACCTCTCTTATATATTATTCGGTTAACTCATTCTTAGTCGATGCGAGACTAACCACTTACACTTGAATTTTCAATATAGTGTTTACATACGCATGAGAAACTTGTTGTCTCTTTGTTGTTTCTTATTTATTGTTTCTTTTTTGTTCATTCTTCTTTGTTAAGAACCATCACCACCAAGACCAGCATAATTATGCATATTTATAATCCAAGGCCAAATGTAATCCTAGAATTAGTGATCTATTACATGCAAAAAGTAAAAGCAAAATGAATTCTACTTGCTTGTTTTGTTCAACTGCTAATTTTCCAAGAAAACAAACAAAAAATCATGATGTAATTTACTAGTACTGTACATATTTGTCAATGTATCAATCCAAACTTCCAAATACAATCCCATTTGTTTCCCTTTTTCTACGATTAAAATTGATATTCTTCAGAAAACAAAAGCTAGTTTAATCCAAAGCTCAAGTCATGTCATAACTAACACATTGGTAAGAGTCAGGAAACCGCGTTGACAACACATTGTGTTTAAGCTTCATGATCAAAATGTAGATGCCATAGCAGGGAATATGCAATAATGCCATTGAAAAGTAACTGCAAAATATCCCATCAACACTTTATAAGAATCAGATACCTTACAATCACTGTCTAGAAAGTTTTCAAGAAGAAAAGAAACTGCATACCTTAATGGAGCATATGGGTATGACAAGTCAAGAAATGTATATGGCCACCTGATTTTCCATGACAAGAAACTTAGTATTAGACAAATAGACAATACTGCATATTATATATATAAAATGTTCTCAAGATATAATAGTTAAGCGGAGAAAATGAGAGTTATTAATTACCAGAGTTTAACTATAGCATGAATAATCCATTGGAAAATCACATATGTAACTGTCCACAAGCAAAAGTATCCTATTCGAAACCAAGGGAACCTCTGAAGAGAACAAAAACAATGGTAAGAATTGGAATATTTGCATGTGCATGTGTCCTGGAAATTGGTGACAATTAAATGCAATAAAATTTAGAAACTCACCAGAGAATTTAAAGCTGTATCACCTAGCAGAAAAACAGCATTGATGGTATGCATACTAATGATCAACTGCCACATCATAATAATAATAATAATTTGTTGACATATGATTAAGCTCTTAAGTCTGATCTGTAAGTCAAAATTACTAAAAAGAATCACAAATCTATGAGGCAATAAATGGTAGTACTTACCAAAGTTATGTTGTAATCTTTGATTGTTAGAAATGGAACAATAATGAACCAGAATACACAATCTGTGAACATTACAGCACCTGCATTCATCTATTCACAAATAAAGAAACAAAAATCAATTATGTAACTTATATTTGAAATTAATCATTCTCATATCTAGTAGTGAGAATGCAAAGTTTACCTGGAATATTATTTGAAAGATATACCCCCACATGCCTGCATGTTGGCGAACAATATGTTGTTGCAGAGCCCTTACGCCTTTTTCATGGTTGGATGGATTAGAACTCTGAGGCAGTGTTGAATCATCATCATAAATTCCTTGTTCTGTATCTCCATCCACATTGTTAACCTTATCACCACTCGCTTTTTTATGATGCTGGTAACATCCATGCATGGAGAGTAAAGATCCTAGCTACAATATTTGAGCACAAGTGAGATTATTATACACTATATATAGCTTATAAACATGATGAGTAACAGAACTAACTGAAAAAATATATATTACCCCAAAATAGATTGTCACTGAAGTAATAGTCCACCTGTTTCATACCCCAACAAAACAAAATATCAAAAAAAAGAAGTTAATAATCAAATGCTAAAAATAAAAAAGAAATGCATGATAAGAGGTGAAAATTGAAATATGATTATGAAATTGAAAGGGAATGAAAACTCACTGAGTGTAATAATAGAAAATGCTTCCTCCATCAGAAGTAGCAGTGAGAATGAGAAGCACTAAAAGCACAAAAAATGCAAAAACTCTAAAAGCCAAAAGCCAAGCAGGGTGAATTCCTTTTAAGCAAGGTTTCCAAGTTTCATCTTCATACAAAATTGAAGATGATTGTTTCTGAATTTCCATGTCATCATTTCTTCTTGTTGGCTTCCATAAAACCTCATACTTCAATATAAGCAATAATGAAAAAATTGCTGAAATCATGATCCATATGGCACAAATTAAAACCCTCCAGTTCAACCAGTAACTTAGTGTGGTTGTATCTTTAGTCATAATTGGATGCCAAGTGCCATTAGAAGAACCTGTTACAAAGTGCATTGTGTTTTCTGGTTCTTTTCCAAATTAACTACATGGAAGAAAACAAATGAATGAGGAAAATGTCAATTGAAGAATGAACAAGTATAATGTTCCTTAATGATATTCCCCATGAAAAGAGTCTAATGAAAGAAAACTAGAATACGAGAGAACAAGAACTATCCTATTCTATTTCTATACAGTCAAAAGGGAAAGTTCACATGGGTTTTGATGCATTTCAAAATGGGACTATAGAAAGAACTAAAAAGTTAAAACTCTTGCCCCATTTTGACCACATAATTAATGGTTTAATTAATTATTATGAGATAGTAATGTGGAGATTCTTAACTTTGGAGATAGATTTTCCATTTTTGCACAGAAAGACACAAACCGACAATATTAATTGTCTGTTAATTACAGTAGTTAAGAAAAAGAGGCAGCTAGGTAAGTACTGTAAGCAAAGAAAAGGTTGCTAGGGATAAAGCAATAGATGCTTTGCTTATTTGCTTTGTAAATAGTAGAAAACAAGTTAATGTGGAGCACAAGCTTCTTCTCTTACTTTTCTTGTTATCCAACCAATATCTGATATTGGTCTTAATTTACAGAACCCCATGCAATTTTTTTTAATTAGTCCTAAGTCCTAAACCCAAAGACATGCATGCATGTTTATGTGAACTTTTCTTGGGTTAAGAATGTTATTATATTTGTTTTTTTTTAACGACAGAGAAAGACAGAAGAAAAGGACCGGAGCAGGGTACAAATGTATTTGGATTTTGCATTGGAATGCTTGAAGTGAAGATGCTTTGTGTATTTCCAAGAATGGGTTTTGCTTCTCACATGAGTCCTGACTTGTGCTGATAAAGAAATAAAGTGTTAACTAACAGAGAAAGGGGTGACACAGGACCAAAAAGAAGAGAAAGAATAAAATAAAATAGATTATCTTGGTTGTTTCATGCTATTTTCTCTTACCCCTCTTTTTATGAGTTTTTGAAAAAGATTAATAAATTCACATTCTAAGACTAGCTTTATGATATTGAGCTTTTCCAAATATATTTAATTTTTTTCTTAATACATGCATATTAGTTTATAAAATAATATTAATTATACATATTACTATTGCATCTATTGAGAAATTTTTTGATATTGAAATTATTAAAAGTTTGTTTGGGATCTATGTCATAAGGTAGATTGAATAGTCTTGACTTGATTTCTATTGAAAATTATTTTCTAAAAAACTTTTGATTATGAACCAATTATTAATGATTTTACAAAACAAGTATCATAGCACCAAGGGAAATCAGAGTCTATTTCCGCTTCGTGGTTGCTCCAAGTTAGTTACATCTAGTTTCAATTCGTTATTTCTCTGTCCCTAGAGCAAAGTGCCATGCGGACGTTGGGAGCTTATTAGAACCCCTCACTTCTCGACCTAATGTAATAAGGAGACAAATATATCTATTTCTCTTTCTTTTGGGTACATTGGGGTTGGAAAAAGAACACAATTTCAATTGTCTATAAGTATAATGTACTATATATCTGTAAAAATTGATTTCGTTCCTGAGTTTTTCACACATCAATTCAATAAAACATATATGTATGCGTTCACAACAATCGGTTATGCCGCCCTTAATAGTGTGATTAGGCTGGTTTAATTCCTCGGGGCAGCTATGAGAACGACAGTTCTTCCTTTACATATAATTGGATATGATCTCTCTGAAGGCGACACTGTGATTCGATCTCAAATAGTATGACACTCATCATCTCCAAGCAGGGAGAGGGAGAAAGGGGCAA
Organism: Oxytropis ochrocephala; assembly: GCA_020916435.1. Lineage (NCBI taxonomy): Eukaryota > Viridiplantae > Streptophyta > Magnoliopsida > Fabales > Fabaceae > Oxytropis > Oxytropis ochrocephala. Next base: position 16,045,712 of record CM037088.1, on the reverse strand, counting down.
TGGCGACATTAAATGAACGCGAGCCTACTTTATCAACATGGATCATCTCAAAGTCACCTTCCTGCAATATGATACAAACTACTGGTTTAATCTCGGTTATGATTTATACACATCTACAAATATAAAAAAAGTATGTTATACGATTGATTGATCAAAGCAAATTAATCAACATTCTTAAGAGAATATGTAACTAAAGGGAAGGAGTAGATCTGGTGCTTTTATTTTATCCTTCTCTGTCATTATGTTTCTATGTAATAGAAAGGTAATTTTATTACCTATAACAGAATACAACCAACAATATTATAATGGTAGAAACTAGAAACTCAAACAACTCTTATCCCTCAAGGAAATTGTAAAAACAAAAAAAGAACGACGGAGAAAAACGAAAACTTTCTTACCATTCTACCATTTGGTGTGCTTAATGGGCATGCTGAAGAGTACTCAAAACTAGTCCCAGGAAGAAGTACTGGCTGTTCACCAACAACCCCAATCCCCCTGTCATATAGAAAATATAGTACACATGTGATGTTGAACACTTGAACTTGAATCTCCAAATGTTTAAAACTGGTCTTTATTTACTAACTGGGTTTGGCTATGCAAATCATAGCTATTGTGTTTGTTGTGGATTTAAAAGGAATAAGAAAAACATCTAGGAAAACAAAATAACAAAGATTAATTAACTCACCAGACATTTTCCGATTTCCCATTAGCATCAGTTATAATCCAATGCCTTCTAAGAAGTTGAACAGTTTCATCTGAGTTATTGGTAATTCTTATTCTATATGCAAAAAAGTACAGCCCCTTTGAAGGTTGACTTCGGCCCTCTATATACACACTCCTGACTTGAACCCTGATTCCCTGAATAAGATGGAATTAAACGTCAAGAGTTCAACTTTTTCCATGTATAAGTTTGTGACATACATCTCAGATGATATTCTGGTTTCGTTTTCTCGAAGACTTTAGGAAAGTAAATCCATTTTCATTACAGATCACAACAAACCAAATTAGAAGATGAACTGCTTCTGCCAAAGAAGAAGACAAGATTGAACATTTTTGTAAGCCCCATATGGACTATATTATCTAGGACAAATGCCTTAATTCATACAATCTAGCTGACTTCCCAAAATAGGTATTTAACATACCATTTCTGAAGACATGGTATTGACCTAGTTATTCTACCAATGAAATCAACTTTAAAACACCATTTACTAGAAGACATTAAGGGAAAGCATTGATCATACCAATGTTGTAGCATCACTGGAACATTTTAAAAGAGAGTGTGGGGCAATTTTTTTTAGCTCATCACGGTAACTAGCTGCATCCTACAGAAAAGGGAAAGAAAGAGTGTCAGCATGTGAAATTTATGAGATATTTATATGTTCCGAATACAAACATGGAAAATAGACATTGTTTTGTAAATTCAGGTTTCTGATGCATTTATTAAGCCTTTACCAACGTCACGGTTCATTGAATTGCGCGAGACAAGGTCAAAGTGTTTGTGTCTCATGCACCGCATTGACCTTGTATGGGGCTAATAGAGTAATAGAACAAGTATGTATTTTGAGCACATGTTAAATATGTAGCTGCTAGCTAGGATAGTTTTCTGTTTTGCCATGCTGGCACCATTCAGTTAGCGCATGCTTGTAAATGCTGAGCCTGTATAAAAGCTCGGGAATGGATCCACTGACTTGGTGGCGGGAAACTGCTGCTGCCTTTAGTTAATTAGGTCCGTCCGATTAATTAAATTGTTCAGATGTTGCCACGTGTCTCATCTTTCCCTCTCTTTCTAAAACAACCAGAATACATGTGTGCCTCTTTCTTCTTCTCTTGTCACCGTCTCCACTACGGTTCCGACCACCGCCGCAACTACGATTCCGACCACCACCTCAGTTACCAAATTCAATCATCACAGTGGTTCCATCGTCCACCTCAGTTACCAATTTCTAATCTCATATGGCAACCTTCCATCTTGTCAGATGAACAAAATTACAATTATCCGATTACTATGCAAAATAAACACAGTTTAAAATCTAAAGTTGCTATTGATAACACTGTCATATAGTTGGGGAGTATACTTCAAAGCATGATGGAAAGCATGGAGCACAGTTAAAATAAACACAGTTTAAAATCAAAGCATGGTGGAAATGACAGTCTTATAGTTGCTGCAAGTTGCTATTGATAACTAAACAAAAATAAACACAGTTTAAAATCTAAAGTTTTCACATTTATTAGTAAAGGTGGTGGAAACGACAGAACACGGCGGTGGATATGGTAGTAGCGGTGACGGTGGTCGTTATGGTAGTAGCGGTGGTGAAGCACCAGTGGCAGTGACGACAAAAAGACGAAAGAGCGGAGCATCAACAAACTTGGTAGCGAAGCATCAGGGTAGTGGAAAGTGGAAACGTCATGTATTCTGGTTGTTTTAGAAAGAGAGGAAAAGATGGGACACGTGGCAACATCTGAACAATTTAATTAATCGGACGGACCTAAATTAACTAAAGGCAGCAGCAGTTTCCCGCCACCAAGTCAGTGGATCCATTCCCTAAAAGCTCAGTTTGTACTTTAATCAAACAGTTAATACACAATATAAGTTAACTCAAGATTATCCTCTCTCTCTCTCTCAAGAACTCTGTTCTTATCACAAGTCTTTAACAGCAAGCAGTCCTAGAATGAAACCTGATCATCATGTTTTCCTCTGTAAGAAATGTTAAATGTGCAAACCAGACTCCTTTTTGAAGTCAATAGTGCATTGACTGGTATGTTTTCTGATAAAAACTTTCTAAATTTTGATTCCTTATTAGCATTTAGCAAGACCCAACTTCTTTTACATTGTTGTCCCATGTTTGTTTTTCTCATTTGCCAAAAGAGTTTGACGATTTAAATAATTTAGCCATGACAGTAAGTAACTCGTCAATAAATGAAACTGAGTTCATATATGCATCAACCAAAAATCAAGAAGAGAATTAAAAAAAAACGAGAAATATAGAGAGAGCAACCTGAAACCTTTCATCAGCAATAGCTTCTTTGAGTAGCCTCTTTAAACGCAAAACAGGCTCCTCCTCTTCGAATAACTTTAACGAATCTCGAATTCTAGCAGCTTCCTTATAATCCTATATATAAAAAAAAACACAATATTATTATTAATGGTTATCCATTTTCTTCCAATTTACTACAAAAAAGAGGGATGAAAAAGAGAAGAGAAGAGAAGAGAAGAGAAAACTAACCTCGGATTTAGCAGCTACCTCCATTTGCTGTTTCAAGAGAGCATAGGTTTGGGTCCGAGAGAGAAAGGAACTACTGCTACTGGTACTTGAGATTGAACTGTTGTCGTCTCTCTCCGAAGCACATGCCACGACCACCACCATATCGCTTCTTCTCTTCACCTTCGTATCCTGACCTACTAACCCAAAACCCGCTAAACTCCTCATACTTAACGATAGCGATTGCATTTTCCTATGCTTTCTCTTCTAATCTTCCAATTCCAATTCTACTCGTCGGTGGCATGCACAGTTTGGGGTGTGTTGAACTCCAAATTACCAAATTGGCCGTCTTGTATTTTTGTTTATATCATTCTAAACAAAATTTCTCAAGATCTATGATTATCATGAGAAGAAATGATTGCAAAATGTTCCACTTCGCTAGCTAGCTAGCTGATAGATAGATAGATATAAATGGATGGCATCTGAGTTTGGAGGACAATTATCCGAGTTTAGTTTTCTATGGAAAACTAAATATACACGTGTTATGTACGGCTGATATCAATCACATATATATTCTTTCTTGACCCAATATGGAAACAGCAACTATTGTGTTATACACTTGACTTATTTTTTTTTCTATGTGAGTAACACTTCAAATTCACGTCTTTAATTATAGGATAAGCCACCTTGTTACTCATCGAGCTAACCTATACATATGATTAGCTTGTTTATCCTTCTTGTTTGAGTTGCATGTGCATTAAGTTCATGCAAATTTCACTAAGAGGTCTACATACGGTGATATATACTTCTTTCATTGTGATTGCACTTGTGTGTATATTCCGATCTTCTTATCTCTCTCGCATAGTGGTTCAAAAATGCTCCAATTCTCATGCTTTATCTTGCAACTTACATGTTTTTTTTTTGAGATTAACTTACATGCTTTATCTTGCAAACACCAAGAACTTGATAACACAATTAAAACTAATCCAACTACCTTCTTAATGACATGAACCTAACCTCCACTCCATTTCTCTTTCTTCAACAACTTTGCATACACTCTTCCCTCTCTACAAAAACTTTTTAGATCGACCTATTTCTCTCTCTTTCAAACAGTACTCTTCTTCTCTTATTTCAAACGCACCACCACCCACCACTCACTTTCAGACCATGGTTCACCGTCGTTTGACCTCCACTGACTTTGAAACCACCACCTATCTCTTCCCGCCTTCCTTCGAGATCTACCTTCCTATCCGAATGGTTTTTCGAAACTTGTTTTTCCTTCCACAACGACATGCCACTACAAGAAAAATGGGATTTATTGGCGGATTTTTCCGCCAAAAAACACCCAATTCCGCCGCAAATGCAGGTGTTTTCGGCGGATTTTTCCGCCGGTAAAAGGCTGGTGGCAACGTATTTTCGGCGGATTTTAAGTCATTTCCGGCGGATTTTTGCGGGGGAATTTGTGGCGGATTTCCCCCGGTACTTTCTGGCGGAATTTTGGATTTTTTGGGGGATTTTTCCGCCAAAAAATTGTTTTTTTTTTTTTTGAAAATCCGCCGCAAATACCCTAATTTTCCGCCGAAAAAAACTTTTTTTAAAAAAAAAAAATTAAAAACATTTTAAAAAATTATATAAACGTTTTTTAAAATTAAATAAATTTAAAAAAAAATATATAAATAACATATTTAAATTAAAAAACTCAAATAGTAATAAAAAAATAAAATGTTTTTTAAAATTAAATAAATTTAAATTAAAAATATAAATAGCATATTTAAATTAAAAAACTCAAATACCAAATAATAAACATCCATAATCAACCAAATAATAAACATTCATAATCAACTAAATAATAAACATCCATAAATTAAAATCCAACAAATCACTCCGATATCCATAATAATAAATATCCATAATCAAATATAAAACTACGAAGGTGCGTCCTCATCCGAGTCATCTCTGTGATAAAAGTTAGCACCTCGTGCTGGTTCATCACCTAACAAAGCAGCCTCTAACGCACTATAATTTAGATCAAAATTATTGAAGAGATGGGGTGATTCTTCTTTGAGGATCTTCTTCTTTGGGGTTGATCACAATTTCTTCTTTGAGGTGGTGGTGGTGTAACACCCCCTTCTACTTAATACTAATTTAATTAATAAAAATCAGAGTTTACAAAAAATTTTCCACGCACCTCAAGGAGAGTGCTACATTTAATAAAAACATCACAAATATAGCATTTAAAATTCAAACGCATCTAGTGCGTAAAATATATATCATATCAAGATGGGGCGAACCCTCAAAACCTGTCTTAAATTTACAATAATCCAGAAAATAGTTTTACAGCACAGCGGAGTAAAAACTAAGTTCTACATATTCAGTACATAATCCAAATCGGTCTATTACATAAAATAAAATGGCAATACTACAATTCCGCCCCCGGTGTTACTAATCGAAAGTGATAACAAACGTCCCACAAAGGCATGCACACCTTCACTCAGTATCACCTGGCGTTGCCACGAGAGCAGGCAACATAAAAGCGCTAGGGTGAGTCTCTTTACATAAATAATAACAAGTAAGATAAGCATTATACTAGGAAAGCATCTAACAACATCAATCCACAACAATTAGGACATTTACCATTCAATTATAATGCCAAGAAAACCACAATAATGATTTAACTAAGCATCAACAAGCATTCCAAGAAAGTATGAGTGTATGCATGTATGCAATATGCATGTGGATCCATCACCATCGCTATAAGCCCCAAGGGCACCCGTCGCTTTGGCCGAAGCCCCCGTCGCTTTTGGCTGAAGCCCCCTTCGCTTTATGTGTATGCTTTATGCGACACCATGACAATGCACCACAACACAATACATTCACCACCACATTAATTGTCACATCACTTAAAACATCTCCACAACCCAACCCGTCGCTTTGGCCGAAGCCTACCCGTCGCTTAATCATCACTACAACACCCCACACCTCATTTATTAAATTAAATCTCACACCAAGAATTAAATCCCACCTAAGGACCAAATCACCATACGAGGACCAAAATAGTATTTTTAAGGACTAAAATTGTTCAAAGGACCAAAATAATATTTTTGAGGACTAAAAAGTTCAGAGGGACCAAAACAGTATTTTTGACACTTTGAGCAACATTGGCAACACCCGCACAAAGTCTTTGGATTCCTACAAAGACATTACTCCTACTTGCGAATTATTTAAAATAGCAAACGACATCGAAAAATTACAAAAGACCACTCATTGGAAAGCCCTCTGAGTGTAGTTCCTACCTATGATTTTAGTTTCTCAAAATCAGTGTCCAGTTGGTACAGTTTTTCAAAACACTACGCTGAGGTACCAAAATCAGACAGAACGCTTTACCCAACTTGCAACCAAATTTTCTTTCTCATTTCTTAATGAAATTCAGTGAAATCAGTGCCTATTTCGTAGGGAATTAAGTCTATTTTTCAATGAAATAAGAATCATTCAAAACGGAGTTCAATTGAGCACACAAAACCTGCAAAAACTGAACCTACTCCCAGTTTGACTCCAGAAAATTGACCCGACTTTGGAGACTCATAAGCTGGAGCTACACAACTACGAATTTAACGAAACCAGTGCCAAAACGACCGGCCTTAAGTCTATTTTCAAAAACAATTAGCCACATAATTTTTGGATCAACCAAACAGTACCAGTTTGAGAAAACTGAAACAGTGTCCAGAAAACACACAAAAACCATAAACAAGTAAGACTCATCATCAACCCCCAATAAATTCAACAACACTTAAACACCATTTAATCCAACAAATACATGAGCATTCAATTTAATTTCCACAACACTTAGGCATTTAATCAACATCATTAAATCAACATATTCTCATATTTCATCACATTGAAGCATTTTATCAAACACATGACATGCACATTTAATAACACATTTAATTCCAACATCAAGCATCACCATGTCACCAATTTAAACATCAACACAACAACAACCATAAGATTAACACAAGATTCATACAAACCAAACCATCCTAGTACTATTTCACACATAACACATATCTTACAACTTATTATAGATGTAAATGAGAGTCCCCTAACCTTGAAATTGCAAACCAAATAGAACCCCTCCACTAATAATCCAAGAATCACCAATTAAAAGCTCTCCTCCAACACTTGAGCTCCAAAACCATCCATGGAAAGAGAAAGAGGACATGATTAGGGTGTGAATCTTACACTAATTGATAGAGGAAAGAATATGGAGTTGTTTGGCACCAAAAACACTTACCCAAAGCTAGAAGATGAATTTTCTCCCCCTCCCCCAAAGTGGACAGCAATGCGCCTCCTCTCCTATTCCTCTCTTCTATTTTGTTTCTTTTCTTTCTTTGTTTGGTTCCAAATGAGCACTATCCTAGAGACCCCTTAGGTTAAAGACTAGGAATTGGGCTCACTAATGGACTTTAGCCTTATTTACACCACTCCCATTAATTTAGTTCACCTCCGTAATACAATAAATCTCATCTTAATTATCCCACTTAAATAAATTAGACCCCTCATTTATTTACTACACCTCACTCCTTAACTAAATTAATTACCTTATTATTATTTAAATATGGCCAACTAAAATATTACTTAATTAAATTAGTCAAATAATCACTTAATTAAGTAAATTAAATAATCACCTAATTAAATTAGTTAAATACTCATCTAATTAATTTTGGGGTGTTACAACTCTCCTCCACTTAGAATATTTTCGTCCTCGAAAATCTAACTATCATGAACATGTAAACTTAAACACTGACCATAACAAACAATAGATTTCTAGTAAGGCACCCTAAATGAAACTCGTACCTCTAAATACTACCATCACTCCTCCATAGGCTCCGAACCCTCCAAGACAAACACTCTCCCGCTATACCTCTCCTCCTTTGGCTTTGGATACTTGGTACTAATATGCCCCAATTCCTCACAGTTGTAGCAGACCACATACTACTTCTCACACTTAGCAGCTACATGACCTTCCTTTCCACACTCGAAACACTTGTTGACCATGCAATCCTCGCAGTAGCGTCTCCCCCACTTGGCTTTTTGCCCGAACTCTCCTCTCCCTTCACTATCTTGTATGAACGATTGCTATCCTCCTCGAAAATCTACGCTAACTCATGAAATCAACATCCACTCTTCTCATCTCCTCTAACCGTTCTCACCGATGTTCTATTGTATACGTAACATATCAAACACTCTTCCCTACTCTCTTACCCTCCAGGTAGGTATTCTAACCTGTAGGTTATCAAAGTCCTACCAGACTACCCAACCCAAGAGACAACCACAATTATGGCCAGGGGCCCAACAACCCTAACAACCGTAATTAACACAATAATACCAATCTCAACAATTTATCATATATCCAACATCATTCACATCAACAATTAATACGATCATAACAACAAAATTCAAGTTCAATCTATTCCACAAATTACCATTTTATTCAACGTTCAAATTAGTCCACTTAACTCGGGTGCAGAAAATTCTGTAACTTTGCGCCTACTTTGGCGAATTAATTAAAATAGTAAACGACCTCGGATTTCGACAAATAAATATTTGTTGGAAAGCCCCATGGGTCTATTTCTTATCCCTAAGTTCAGTTTTCGAAGGAAAGTGTTCAATAGGTACAGTTTTCAAAGATACACATACTAGTTTCAAAAGATGCGGTTTCTGTCCTTCAAATTCAAGCAGTTCTATAATGACCAAAACTCGATCAAATTGCATGAAACTTGTGCATAAAGTGAGGAAAATTCTGTCAAGTTTTCAAAGAAATTGGATTCGTTCAAAAATGAGCTCTTTTGAAAACGCAGTAACCAAAACACTGACTCTATGTCCAGATTGTCTCCAGAATTTTAACCTAACTTGTTTCACCTATAACTCGAGTTCTACAACTCCAAATGCAACCAAATCAGTGGCAAATTAACAAGCATTCAATCAAGTTTTCGAAATGACAAACCACATAATTTTTCAATTAGTAAAACGTTCTCAGTCACTGAAATATTGAACCCATGTCAGAACATCTCAAAACAGTGAATTCAACAACACAAACAATCATCATAATTCAGCCACCATTACTAATAATTCTACACCGAGTTTTATAAAAACAACATTTCCAGAAAGTTCGCAAAAAGTATGCATAGCTTTACCGGTTCCCATGAGTCTCAACCTAAGACATTGATTCTGACATCATTTCTACTCCTGAGTTGTATAACAACCATGCTTTCATTCTAAGCACAAAACACTACTAAGGCTCATTGAGGACACGAAAATTATAACAAGATTTAATTTATTCCCTGCCTCCAATGAACACACGTAGGAAACACATAAGCATAACCAATCATGCAAACAAATTAAACACACACGCCCAAAAAGATTAAACATGTAGGCATCTTCTTCGATCTCTTTATTCCTAGGGATTGGCTAACATGCGATTTTTTTTTTTACAATTTCCCTAGAAAATAACATGGAACATATAATTCTACTAAATTTAATTGATTTCATATCACCAAAATAATATAACCAACACATGCTTTATAACACACTTGTTTTGATACAAGACTTGATATTAGTTTAAGCAAATGAAATTAAACCTCCTTGTCAACATTTAGCAAAGAGAATTAATTCAAGTAATATAAGTGCACACAAGGTCTCGCTGTACCGTTTCATCATTAAATTTAGACGCCACGTAATCAAACCAAGAGGTGACAATTAATAATGGTAATAGCAACAACAAGGGCCACCGTTAAATCATAAATCGAACAAAATTTTCACAATTGGAATTCATAGTTAGAAGGTACTCAAAATTGTATATGTCTGTTTCTAAAACTTTGATAGTCATTATTGGACTCACCTTCACGTATCATAAAAATTCTACTTTTTCTAACCATGCATTTAGTGTAAAACTTCCTCATTTTCAAACAGCACCTAACCACAACCTAATTGGTGCAAAAGCCGAAATCATGTCTCATTTTGAAATAAAATTTTAGAACAACTTGGAAACAAATTCAACACTATTTTGACATCCCATTCATTCCCAATAGCACAAAATTTTTCCAAGTACCGTTTTTTCGAAAACCTTAGAACTCACAGTTTTGTCAAAAAGGAAACTCTATATGCAAACCCACAACCTTACTATCACTAGAGCATGCAACCACATAAGCAACTACGTATTAGTTCAAAATTTAATTTCCGACATAAACTCCAATGGTAAGGAAAACTAATCATTTAATTTTGACATATCACATCATGCTCACGAAACAAGTCGAATTGAAACGTTGAAAATGTCAAAACTTCAAGTTATACCACCTTACTTGAGAAAATGAAAATATAGTATTATACAACATTTCATTTTAACATACTATCTTCGAAACAATTAAGCAGAAGTCAAATCAACTTCCTATACATCACAGCAACAATCAACCTATAGCAGAAATGTCAATCAAGCGCAACAATATTCAACAAGTAATCCTTCAAATTATTGTCCAGGGTATAACTTACCAAGGTTAGGTCATATAAAGTACCTTCTATATCCTAACAAGCTAATCAAGCAATCAACCAAATTAAAATTAGTGCATGCATCCAAATCTAATAATAACCACGAGTTATTGTCGCCTCTTTCATTGGGGATGAGTGATTGGGGTGATCAATCCCTCCTACTCATGCAACCAACTAATCAAGGTCACAAAAACTACTTCCCTTTCAATTTATAACTACCACATTAAAAGACTTTTAACGTCGTCTGGAGTGCGAAGGCGTCGTCACGACTTTCACTCCATTGACGTCGTTAGAACTCTTTTAATCACACATATCCGAATAATACAGACAACAGTCAAAGCTACAACCACCAGTTACACAGTTTGATCACATATACTTCAATAATTTAACATAACTTTCAATCATAATCCAACAAATAAGTCACAAGGCACATCAATGGAAGAACAATTAACAAAGGTAACAGCAACACAATTATGATTTTAGAACGAGTATCAAAACTCGAGGGTTAACATACTCGACAACATGGCCGGACGGACCGAACTGCTCTGATACCACTAATGTAACACCCCCTTCTACTTAATACTAATTTAATTAATAAAAATCAGAGTTTACAAAAAAATTTCCACGCACCTCAAGGAGAGTGCTACATTTAATAAAAACATCACAAATATAGCATTTAAAATTCAAACGCATCTAGTGCGTAAAATATATATCATATCAAGATGGGGTGAACCCTCAAAACCTGTCTTAAGTTTACAATAATCCAGAAAATAGTTTTACAGCACAGCGGAGTAAAAACTAAGTTCTACATATTCAGTACATAATCCAAATCAGTCTATTACATAAAATAAAATGGCAATACTACAATTCCCCGCCCACGGTGTTACTAATCGAGCCGACACAAACGCCCCACAAAGGCATGCACACCTTCACTCAGTATCACCTGGCGTTGCCACGAGAGCAGGCAACATAAAAACGCTAGGGTGAGTCTCTTTACATAAATAATAACAAGTAAGATAAGCATTATACTAGGAAAGCATCTAACAACATCAATCCACAACAATTAGGACATTTACCATTCAATTATAATGCCAAGAAAACCACAATAATGATTTAACTAAGCATCAACAAGCATTCCAAGAAAGTATGAGTGTATGCATGTATGCAATATGCATGTGGATCCATCACCATCGCTATAAGCCCCAAGGGCACCCGTCGCTTTGGCCGAAGCTGCAACACCCCATTTCTACCCGGTAATTTAAATCAAAAATCAGAGTATATAAAAATCATTTCTGGTCATCTTTTGGTTTAGTGTGTTATAAAATAGTGAACTGATTGACTATGGGATTACTCAGGTAACTGATACTACTTGCAACAGGCCTTGACCTCCTTTGCAAGGCTCTCAGTGATGCCCTTGTAAATACACCAGCGAAAGAAATTTTGACCTTAGTGGCGAACCACAATTTAGCCATAGTCATTCAGCACACTAATAGTATAACATAAATCAGTCCTCAATAAAATGGAGCGTCACACATCTCTCTTAAAACATTCAATAGTTAACTCATCTCATAAACATAATCAAAATACGTAACACCAGCAAATAAACTCGTGGAACTATAGTTTCACATAATGTAGCGGAAAATACTCATGAATCCAACAGAACAATTCAGCAGTCTCAAAACAATACATAGAAGGCTCAACAAAGAGCAAAACAAGACAACTATAGTTCATAACCCCAACCCCAGGTGCTACGTGATCGAAAGCGCACCAGACTGGGGGAGTAGTGAAGGTAGAAAGCCCTCACTCATGACTACCGTGGTAAACAACAACGAGAGAAAGGGTGAGTCTCGAACTATATAATAAAAGTGATAATAAGCAATATATATATCATCATAGTTCACAAAGATACTCAAACACACCAATCATCACTCAACAAAGATTCATGCACTAATGAGAATGTATGCAATGTAAGTATGCATGTGGTACCATTTGCCCTCAAGCATTCTCATCAATAATGGAGTCCTCATGACTGCCCTCCGTACGCCTCAAAGCTTCACAATCATTTTATAAGGCCCTCCGCGCGCCTCAGAGCTTCACAATCATTTTATAAGGCCCTCCGGCCGCCTCGAACTTCACAATCATTTTATAAGCTCTACGATCAGCGGTAGAATGTATGCATGAGACTCCATGTACAACACAAACACAATCTCAAACAAATTTCAATACACACATTAACTCTTACCTCAAGTATTCAATCTCATTTTATAGCCCCATGGCAGCCTCCGCCCATGCCCTCATGGCATGCCACCACCACCTCATTGTAAACTCTCAACACCATTAAGTCCCAAGGACTAATCTCCTCTAGAGTACTCAACCTCACTCGGGGACCTAAACCACCATTTAGGACCAAAACAATCATCTAGTAGGGACCAAACTGTCACCTAGGGACCAAAACAAAGACACCTCTTAGGCACTTGGCAAAGACTAGCGCCATTTTTCCCACATCCTGGCGCCCCGGTGCAACACAAAGACTAGGCGCGAAACTTCAGATTTTGGCGCCCGTGGCAACACCGACCTAGACACAAACTCGCATACGATTTGAGACACAATCTCGGACACGTGCAGCAGATTAGCGCCTGGCAAAGACTGATTTAGCGCCACACTGACCAGCTCACCCAACACTTTCAAACCAAAAACCACCCGAGCCAAAATGTTTAAAAATGAATTTGGGCGGTGAACACAAAATTTGCACGAGGAAATATGTTGTAAATACAAGTTTCACTCCCGGGCCCCAAAACACACACAAAATCACCCCAGGACATTTTCAAAATGACACTGCAACAGAAAACTACTCGAGCCAAAACACTTAAAAATGAATTTGGGCGGTGAACACAAAATTTGCACGAGGAAATATGTTCGTAAATACAAGTTTCACTCCCGGGCCCCAAAACACACACAAAACAAGCCCCACCAGGACATTTTCAAAATGACAAGTGCAAACAGAAAACTACTCGAGCCAAAATACTTAAAAATGAATTTGGGCAGGTGAACACAAAATTTTGCACGAGGAAATATGTTCAGAAATACAAGTTTCACTCCCCGGCCCCAAAACACACACAAAACAAGCCCCACTGGGACATTTTCAAAATAACACCGCAACCAGAAACCACTGAGCCAAAACACTTAAAATTGAAAGTTGGCGGTGAATACAAAATTTGGCACGAGAAAATGTGCCCAGAATACAAGTTTCACTCCCGGGCCCCAAAATACCCACATTCTCGCGCAGACACAAAGAAACACACTTACTGGGCCATCAGCGCTACGGTGACACAGCGCCATTTCTCTAGGAAATTGGCGCCCGCACTTCAACATTCCCGAAACCCTCTCGCTCTGATAGCACTGGGCGCACCATTCCTAGCCATATGGCGCCCAACATCAAAATCCCCAAATTCTACAAATTCTCTCAAACCAATCCACATTATAATCATTCTAACACCTCCAATTTCACAAATTAACAAACAATTGCACACCCAAATCATCAATTGCATCAAAATCACGAAATCATATATTGTAAAACCCTAACTCACGCTCTAAATCAATTTTACCAACAAATTCATCAAATTCAAGAAATCAAATCATCATGCAATCATCAATTAACATCAAACAAATTTCTCATGATACACATAAAACCCATTATCTCCTCTATTATAGAGTGAGACTCCCTTACCTCGAATTAACTTAGTAGAAATTGAGTCTCACCAAGTCACGCACAAGAACCACAACAACTATGGAGCTTTCTCTCTTCTCCTTTCTCCTTGCGATCAAGCCCCTTCTCTCTTTTCTTCTCTTTGTGCGCCGCCTCTCTCTCTTCTCTCTTCTCCCTCTCTTTCGTTTTTTCTTTCTTTTTTTCCTTCCTTTGGTGCGAAATGCACCAACCCCAGAGCCTAAGTCATTGGGCTTGGGCTCCTGGGCCCAAAACAACAGACTCCGGTATTTCTAATACCACTCCCTTCTAATTAAAAATAAAATACTAAATATAAAACACTATATTATATTTAATATAATTAAAATAGTGCAACACTTTAAATAACTTAATCAATTACTTAATTAAATCATTTAGGGTGTTACAACTCTCCCCCACTTAGGAAATTTCGTCCTCGAAATTCGTACCTGAGTCCATTAACTCTGGATAAGACTCCCGCATCTTGCTCTCCAGCTCCCAAGTCATACCCTCACCAGCAGCTCCCAACCACACTACCTTGACCAAGGCAATGTCTTTCCCTCTCAACACCTTCACTTCTCTATCATCAATCTTCACTGGCATAATCTCCACAGTGAGGTTCTCACGTACCTCTACATCACCCATGTGAATCACATGAGACGGGCCTGGAATATACTTCCGAAGTTGTGGCACGTGGAATACATCGTGCAAGTTCGAAAGATTAGGCGGCAAAGCCACCCTATAAGTCATCTTTCCAACCCTCTCAGTGATCTGATACGGCCCAATAAACCTTGGGGTTAACTTCTTTGCCTTCAGAGCACGCCCAACACCAGTCATAGGCGTGACCCTCAAGAACACATGCTCACCTGTAACACCCTGATTCTACCCCTTTATTTATGTAATTATCAGAGTGCGAAAAACAACTAACATGCTTCGGAGCGTTACACATCAACCAGAAAAACTCAATAATTAAACAACATTTAATAATCAAACTTAGTCTTTCATTGAAGATAACAACTAGATACGTAACACAACTTAAAATTCATCACGACGCAGCGGAATCAACAAGTTCACATAATACCATCCCCACTAACAACGTGGGATAAAACAAAATTCAGAACAACGCATAAATGTAGGCAACAGTCCAAAATAAAACAGATGAATTAACAGTGTTCGTCTATCCCCCAGGTGCTACGTATCAGAGCGACTCGACACTGACTCTAAAAAGGAAGGAGAGAAGGTCCTTCACGCATGACTACCTGCATGTCACCCACGTAGGGGTAACATTAAAACAGAGAAAGGGTGAGTCCAACAACATAAGGAATATATGATAAGTAATATGCGAGGTCTTAGCAACCATAACTACCAGGCAGCACAACATACAATATTATCACAAACAACGTCATCAGCAAGCACAACCATATTACTACAACACGAATGGCAACAACACAACTGAGACATATGCATGGGAATGCAACCCACAACACGGGTATATGCATGTGGTACCAGTCAACATAAAACAACATTTATCAACACTTTGAGCAGAGCTCTAAGACCGCAGCCTTCAACACGTTGAGCAGAGCTCCAAGACCGCAGCCTTCAACACGGGGTATGCATATGCCATGTGATGGACTCATGAAACAACACAACCAAACAACTTACGCTGACCCCTTTCAACTACAACAACAACTTACCTAAGAGTCTCATGGACTCACAGCAACAACAACGTGGTTTTGGTCTCTCCGACCCAACAACAACAACAACAACTTAAATAAGGGTCTCTTGGACCCACAACAACAACAACAGAACTTAATATTTACTCTTTTCACTACCAAGCAACAACAATCCAAAACGACTCGAACACAACCCAAGGTGACACCCAACAACACCTATTGGTACCCTACGGTAACTTGGGCAACTCTGGGTGCCACAAACCACAACAAAGAGGCACCTGGCAGCAACTCCGATGCGCCAGGGCGCCAAGATTCCAAAGACACGATGGCGCTGGCAAAGAACTTCGCCGCACTAGAGGCGCCTAAAAACCTAGCACGATGGCGCTGGCAAAGAATTGCCGCACTACTAGGCGCCTAAAACACAAAGACTTTGGCGCTGGCAAAGAATTTGGCCGCACTAGGCGCCAGAATCTCAGCAAAGTGGCGCAGCAAAGAACTTCCGTTGCACCATGGCGCAAAACCAAAGAATTCCGAACAAAGACAGCGCACCTAAGAAGAACCTTGTTGCGCTAAGGCGCTAAACAAAGCGACCAAATGGCGCGAGTAAAGAACCTTGTTGCGCCATGGCGCCAATTCTAACACAATGGCGCCTAGTGGCGCCCAAAACCTCAGTCCTTGATTTTTCTTACCAATTCTCAGCAGCCAGCAACATTCAACGACAATTAAAACACTGAAACAACGGTTTGGATCACCAAAAACACAAATTTGCAAATTCTAACACAATGGGGGCGCCAAACTCCTAGCCTAATGGCGCTGGGGTGTTTCAACCTCATTCTTTAATTTCTTTCACTAACAACCAAAGAACAATCAATATGTAAGCAATCACAAGACATCAAACAACACAATTGACCCCTCCTAATACACCTATAATGTCACTAAGCTTCATTTGCACCTAACAACAACCACATGGAGGGTACAATTGCAACAACAAATTCCTCAACCTACATATGCAATCACCAACCAATTCAACATCAAATACTCATCCTAATTCAATCATACACTACTCAGAATTTTAACTAGCATCATAGTTACCAAAATTCCCACATAACCCATCATATAAACCATTAGGTAGTTTAACCCCCCTTACCTTTTCAACTTGAAGAAGAAGAGTCCTTGCCTTGGAAAACACCACGAAAATCAGCAACTGAAACCCACTCTCTTTCGATCGCAACCTCCGTTCCTCGTTTCTCTCTCGATCGCGCGCTTCACTCTCTCGGTTCCCTCTCTTCTCGAACGCACGTAGCAAGGAAACAGAAAAGGGGAAAATTGGAATCATGCAATTGGAATTAAAAGGAAGAAGAATGGAGAAAGGAAAGGATTCAACGTTACCTTGAAGCTTGAGAAGAAGAAATCTCGCTTCTCTCTCCGTCGCGCAGCTCTCCGTCGCGCAGCTCTCTCTCTCGGGTTCCCTTTCTATTTTTTTTTTCTTTCTTTCGGTTGCAGCTGATGGTCTCAATTGGAGACCCAATTTAGGTCACGCAGTGATTGGGCCAACTAGTGGGTTGGGCCCTAATCACACCACTCTTCTAATTCCACACACCTCCTGAAATAAAACCATTCCAATTTATTTATTCTAATTCAAGTAAATATTGTAACCCTCAAATAACTTAATTAAATAATTAATTAAGTTATTTTGGGGTGTTACAACTCTCCCCCACTTAGAATTTTTCGTCCTCGAAAACATACCTGATTCAAACAACTCCGGATACGACTCCCGCATCTTATCCTCCAGTTCCCCATGTCGCTTTCACCTACGCTCCAACCCAAACAACCTTCACCGATCGATCTCGCTTACCTCGTAAGGTCTTCACCTCCGATCCTCAATTGCATACGGGCATAGTTTCCACAAAGTGAGATTATCCCGCACCTCCACGTCATCTATTTGAATCACATGAGACGGATCGCAATATACTTTGAAGTTGCGACACATGGAACACGTCGTGCAAGTTCGAAAGATTGGCGGCAAGGCCACCCGATATGCAACACTCCCATTCTCTCCGTGATTTGATACGGCCCAATGAAACGAGGAGTCAACTTTTTCGATTTCAGCAGCACGCCCAACACGATCATAGGTGTGACCTCAAGAACACATGGTCACCCGCTCAAATTCTAAGTCCTTCCTCCTCTTATCATGATAGCTTTTCGTCATACTCTCTGCGAGGCTTTCATTTTCTCTTGAATCATCTTCACCTTCTCTCGTGGTCTCACGCACAATCTCGGGCCTAACACCACACTTTCCCCGATTCATGCCAACACAAGAGGCGCTCGCACCTCCTACCATATAATGCCTCGAAAGGCGCCATCCCAATACTTGCATGAAAACTATTGTTATAAGTGAATTCAATCAACGGCAAATGGGAATCCCATGAACCCCCCCTTGTTCAAGGACGCACGCCTCAAAGAAGTCCTCTAGTAGTGGATAGTCCTCTCCGCTGCCGTCGATCACCGGGGATGGTAAGCGGAACTCAATCTCAATTTAGAACCCAATGCCCTCGCAAGTTCTTCCAAAACTCGAAGTAAATCTAGTGGTCTCGATCGGACACGATACTCGAAGGGACACCATGCGACTTTACAATTGTCTTAACATAGATGTCCGCCAACTTCGGGCTGGGTAAGTCATATTAATCGGCAAAAAGTGAGCAGATTTTCACACTATCAACAATAACCCATATAGCATCAAATCCTTTCATTGTATTCGCAATCCGATTACAAAATCCATAGAGATACTATCCCACTTCCATTCCAGATTTCCAATGGTCGTGATCAACCCCGCCGAAGCCGATGCTCTACCTTAGATTTCGACACGTCAAACAAGCATACACAAATTGGGCTACATCACGCTCAAGCCGGGCCACCAAAACAAGCTTCTTCAAATCTTGGTACATCTTTGTGGCTCCCGGTGGATACTCATTTTACTGATGACCTCTTCCGTAATTGATTTCTTAATCTCCTCATCATCGAGGATACAAATCCTCCTCGGTATCTCAACACATCTTGCGCGATCTAACTCATAATCTTTAACCTCGAGTGATCGATCCCCACCGCCAATTCAACTAGTTTAATGTCTTGTTTTTGAGCCTCTCGAATGACGTCTAGAAATTCATTATGGATCTTCAACATTCCCACCGTACACTCTTGGCGTTACGCATGCAGACAAACTCAAATCCCAAAGCGCGCTCAATCAATTCGAGCTCTTTCACCATCAATGCAGACACATGAAGGGACTTCCTACTCAAGGCATCGGCCACAACATTAGCCTTCCCGGATGGTAATTCAAACTAAAGTCATAGTCTTTCAAGAATTCTAACCACCTCCTTTGTCTCATATTCAATTCTTTACGGTCAAACAAATATCGCAACCCCTTATGGTCACCGAATACCTCAAACTTAGAGCCATACAAATAGTGCCTCCATATCTTCAAAGTAAAGACGATTGCGCATGAGCTCCAAGTCATGAGTAGGGTAGTTCTTCTCATGAACTCTCAATCGCCTAGACGCATAAGCTACTACCTTACCTTTCGCACCAAGACACCTCCCAAACCCATCTTGGAAGCATCACAATACACCACGAACGGTCGATCCGGGAGCAGCAATACCAAAACAGAGATGTTGTCAACCTCCGCTTCAACTCATTGAAGCTCTCTTCACACCGTGCATCCCAAACGAAAGCCTTTCCCTTACACGTCGGTTGAGTCAACGGAAGGGCTAGCTTAGAGAAACCCTCAATAAACCTCCCGTAGTACCCGCCAACCCCAAGAAACTTCGATCTCGATCCACGGACTTTGGGCTCTCCCATTGCAACACAAAGATCAACCTTGGCCGGATCTACGCCTATACCATCGCCGGAAATTACATGGCCGGAAAACTCACTGTTCAACCGTAACTCGTGACTTTGACAACGGCGTAGAGCTTCTTTTTTTCCTTTAACACCTCTAGTACCAACCTCAAGTGTTCTGCGTGCTCCTCTTCCGTCTTGGAATACACCAGAATATCATCTATAAATACCACCACAAAACGATCCAAGTGACTATGGAAGGTACGGTTCATGTATTCCATAAACACTCCGGGTGCGTTGGTAACACCAAACGGCATTACAGTATATTCATAGTGCCCATATCTAGTTCTGAAGGCTGTCTTCTGAACGTCTTCATCTTTCACCTTGATTTGGTGATAGCCCGACCTCAAGTCGATCTTACTAAACACTTTAGCACCCACCAGCTGGTCCATCAAGTCATCAATTCTTGGGAGTGGGTACTTGTTCTTGATCGTTACTTTGTTCAACTGTCTATAGTCCACGCAAAGTCTCATGCTTCCATCCTTCTTCTTCACTAGCAATACAGGCGCTCCCCAAGGCGACACACTAGGCCGAATGAACTTCTTCTCAAGTAACTCTTCTAGCTGTTTCTTTAATTCGGATAATTCAGACGCCGACATCCGGTACGGTGCCATAGACACAGGCCTCGTACCCGGCACAAGATCAATAGTGAATTCAACCTCCCTCTCCGGCGGAACACTCGGAATCTCATCGGGGAATACCTCCGGAAACTCGCACACTACCTTCAACCCTTCAATGATATCTTGACTCTCATGCATGCAGACGCCATCAAGGCAAATAGATGAACTTCTTCCTCATTAATCTACGCAATTGACCAAAGAAAGCAAAGAAAATGATTCTTCCTCCTCGGGGCCAGAAACTCACCGATCTATCGAAACAATTGATATGTACATGGTTATCAACTAACCATCCATACCAAGGATAACATCTAATCCTCCAAAGGTAAACAAATAAGATCTATAAGAAAATCTCGCCAAGACCGACAGAGGACACTTAGCACACACTAGGGAGGTAGTTATCGAACCCTTAGTTTGAGTATCAATAACCATCTCCTCATCATAGAAGACAAATCAAGATTCAATTTTTCAAAGACACAATTTGGCAATGAATGAATGAGTAGCACCAAGTGTCTACTATAGCAATTACAGGAGTACCATAAATAAAACAAGTACCTCGAATCTCGTTAGCATCCTCGGATCCTGCCAAGGCAAACACTTTTCCCCTAGCCTTCTCTTTCTTGGGTTTGGAGCATTTGGTACTAATGTGCCCCGCTTCCCCACAGTTGAAGCATATTCAATTGGTAGTGGGAAGTGGATTGAACTTGTATTTGAGCCCCATGTACAAGGTTCGATTCCCACGGAAGGCAAAAATTCTACAAGGGGGGTAGAAAAGATCGTGAGGTAACAGTGAGACTGGGGTGGCCGCTGCGGTGGACCTGGGCTGTTACATATGTAACACCCCGATTCTACCCCTTTATTTATGTAATTATCAGAGTGCGAAAAACAACTAACATGCTTCGGAGCGTTACACATCAACCAGAAAAACTCAATAATTAAACAACATTTAATAATCAAACTTAGTCTTTCATTGAAGATAACAACTAGATACGTAACACAACTTAAAATTCATCACGACGCAGCGGAATCAACAAGTTCACATAATACCATCCTCACTAACAACGTGGGATAAAACAAAATTCAGAACAACGCATAAATGTAGGCAACAGTCCAAAATAAAACAGATGAATTAACAGTGTTCGCTCATCCCCTGTGTGCTACGATCGAGCGACTCGACACTGACTCTAAAAAGGAAGGAGAGAAGGTCCTTCACGCATGACTACCTGCATGTCACCCACGTAGGGGTAACATTAAAACAGAGAAAGGGTGAGTCCAACAACATAAGGAATATATGATAAGTAATATGCGAGGTCTTAGCAACCATAACTACCAGGCAGCACAACATACAGTATTATCACAAACAACGTCATCAGCAAGCACAACCATATTACTACAACACGAATGGCAACAACACAATCGAGACATATGCATGGGAATGCAACCCACAACACGCGGTATATGCATGTGGTACCACCAACATAAAACAACCTTTATCAACACTTTGAGCAGAGCTCTAAGACCGCAGACTTTCAACACGTTGAAAGCAGAGCTCCAAGATCGCGACCTTCAACACGGGGTATGCATATGCCATGTGATGGACTCATGAAACAACACAACCAAACAACTTACGCCGACCCCCTTTCAACTACAACAACAACTTACCTAAGAGTCTCATGGACTCACAAAGAACAACAACGTGGTTTTGGTCTCTCCGACCCAACAACAACAAACAACAACTTAAATAAGGGTGGTCTTGGACCCACAACAACAACAACAAAGAACTTAATATTTACTCTTTTCACTACCAAGCAACAACAATCCAAAACGACTCGAACACAACCCAAGGTGACACCCAACAACACCTATTGGTACCTACGGTAACTGGCAACTCGGGTGCCACAAACCACAACAAAGAGGCACTGGCAAAGACTCCGATGCGCCAGTGGCGCCAAGATTCCAAAGATGGCGCTGGCGTAAAGAATTTGGCCGCACTAGGGCGCCAAAAACCTAGCACATGGCGCTGGCAAGAATTTGGCTGCACTAGGCGCCTAAAAAACAAGACTTTGCGCGCTGGCAAAGAAACTTGGCCGCACTAGGCGCTGAATCTCGCAAAGTGGCGCCAGCAAAGAACTCCGTTGCACCATGGCGCCAAACCAAAGAACTGAACCAAAGAACTTGGCACCTAAGAAGAACCTTGTTGCGCTAAGGCGCCAAAACAAAGAAACAAATGGCGCAGCGCAAGAACCTTGTTGCGCCATGGCGCCAATTCTTAACACAATGGCGCTGGTGGCGCCTAAAACCTCGATCCTTGATTTTTCTTACCAATTCTCAAGAACGGCAACATTCAACGACAATTAAAACATCAAAAACAACGGTTTGGATCACCAAAAACACAAATTTGCAAATTCTAACACAATGGGGCGCTAAACTCCTAGCCTAATGGCGCTAGGGGTGTTTCAACCTCATTCTTTAATTTCTTTCACTAACAACCAAAGAACAATCAATATGTAAGCAATCACAAGACATCAAACAACACAATTGACCCTCCTAATACACCTATAATGTCACTAAGCTTCATTTGCACCTAACAACAACCACATGGAGGGTACAATTGCAACAACAAATTCCTCAACCTACATATGCAATCACCAACCAATTCAACATCAAATACTCATCCTAATTCAATCATACACTACTCAGAATTTTAACTAGCATCATAGTTACCAAAATTCCCACATAACCCATCATATAAACCATTAGGTAGTTTAACCCCCCTTACCTTTTCAACTTGAAGAAGAAGAGTCCTTGCCTTGGAAAACACCACGTAAAATCAAGAATCGAAACCCACTCTCTTTCGATCGCAACCTCCGCTCCTCGCTTCTCTCTCGATCGCGCTTCACTCTCTCCTGCCTCTCTTCTCGAACGCACGTAGCAAAGGAAACAGAAAAGGGGAAAATTGGAATCATGCAATTGGAATTAAAAGGAAGAAGAATGGAGAAAGGAAAGGATTCAACGTTACCTTGAAGCTTGAGAAGAAGAAATCTCGCTTCTCTCTCCGTCGCGCAGCTCTCCGTCGCGCAGCTCTCTCTCTCGCGGGTTCCCTTTCTATTTTTTTTTTCTTTCTTTCGGTTGCAGCTGATGGTCTCAATTGGAGACCCAATTTAGGTCACGCAGTTGATTGGGCCAACTAGTGGGTGGGCCCTAATCACACCACTCTTCTAATTCCACACACCTCCTGAAATAAAACCATTCCAATTTATTTATTCTAATTCAAGTAAATATTGTAACCCTCAAATAACTTAATTAAATAATTAATTAAGTTATTTTGGGGTGTTACATCACCAGCCTGAAACTCCAAGTCCTGTCTCCTCCTACCATTCAACAACTTACACTGATTTACATCTACATTCCGACAACTCTCCTTCAGTCTATATACACTATACCTCGGCGACACTAAATCCGACGTGCCTATACCTCACTTCAATACATCCATACCTCGGTTATATCCTCTCAATTTACCACCACTGGTCTTGGTCTACTTACCTTAGACCTCAATAACCACGCTTAGGCTTATGTTCACTGCACCTCAACATTTATACTTCAGCACATATATAATCTACACTTGGCCATTACTAATCTCGGTACTACACTACCTTAAGCGCACCACACTTTAACACAACACTTCAACTCGGTACCTCAGTTCACATATCGACAAAGAACTCAAATATAAACCAGCACACCATCAAGCCATTAATCCTCAACTCCAAATAAACCCAGTTAAAACACATCAACTCTCACTCAACCACGCTATGACACAGCAACTCATACTCGTCAAAACAATATCAAACTCATATGTAAATGCATGGATGCAACCCAACACCAATGTTTAATGCATGAGTACCATCACCGGCGTAATGGCACTGTCACCATCCTTTAATGATATCTAGGCCGACACCTGTCTCCGTCCTTTACACCGTCGTCTATTTCACCTAGACAACCCCAATAGCGCTAAGGCTAACGTCCACTCACGGAACACCTCAACACCACACTCACTAGCCCTACAGCTAACGTCCAACTCACTGGACACCTCAACACCAAAGAGACCGAAGTCTTCTCACACCAGAATGCCTGGAAGGCGACCTCAACCACCACGGGTACAACACAGGAACGAGGTCATAGACCCATCACTCAACGTCAGTTCCCATTTGGAACCTCACCACTTAAACACATCGCCACTCAAAGCTCTAAGGCTGTCATCACACCTCGGACATAGCCCCATGGCTATCGTCCACCTCACCATCCAATACACCTCCAGTTGCAGTTCTCACACTACCCCAACATCCTCACACCAAACGTAGTGGACTGAACCGTCACTACGAGGGCCACAACGTCACCTAGACTAAAACGTCACCTGGGACTAAACGCACTATCCCATTTCAACCACTTAAGCGCTCACAACGCCAAACAACACCCCCTGGGCTTGCGCGCGGCAGCGCTTGCGCGCAATCGTGGCTTTCGAACGGCACCTCGGCACCCTCTCCCGGAACCTCGGCACACGCACCACTAACCTCGACACACAGGCACTAAGCCTCCTCTCTGCACCATAAATCATCTCGGCATCTATACTTATACCACAACTACCATACTTACTTCACCTTAGTCCTAATGCAACTAGGTTACTTCTACTTCAATTCACCCTTAATCACCTCGGTTCACCACCTCGGCTACGCCTACACTTAGTCACGCATCTTATCTTCAATGGCGTCCTTGCGTCTCACCTCGGTTACCCTGGTTACTTAACTTAGGCTACCTATCACTCCCCTCGGTTCACTTAGGTACAAGCCTCTATTTCATTCACCTCGGTTGCCATACCATCTCGGCAACCAACTACACTTAGGTGTATAAATACACGCCATACTCCAGTAATCACCTCGGTATACCTATGCTACACCTCGGCGACTACAAGTCGACCCTACGCTCCAACTCTCACACTTTGACAACTTGGCATACAACTTCCTCTCTTTCAAAACCTCTAGCACCAACCTCAAGTGCTCTGCATGCTCTTCCTCAGATTTTGAGTACACCAGAATATCATCAATACAAACAACCATAAACCGATATAGCTAGTTGCTGTTTTCTGGATGTCTTCATCCTTCACCTTAATCTGGTGATACCCGGACCTCAAGTCAATTTTGCTAAACACCTTAGCACCCACCAGCTGATCCATCAGATCATCTATCCTCGGGAGAGGATACTTATTCTTGATAGTTACTTTATTCAATTGTGCGTAGTCCACGCACGCACGCATACTCCCATCCTCTTCTTAACCAACAAGATGGAGCTCCCCATGGTGACACACTAGGCCTCACAAACTTCTTCTCAAGAAGCTCCTCTAATCGCTTCTTCAATTCCGACAACTCGTGGCGACATCCCAGAGTGCGGCGCCATGTATACTGTGCCTAGTATCGTGCACAAGCTCAATCCCAAATTCAACTTCCCTGCGGTGGCACACTAGGAATTCTCGTCAGAAACACTTCAGTGGAACTCACACACCACCAGTAACCCATCAACTACGACTTGTATCTCAAACAGACATAGACGCCATCAAAGCAAACGGTGACCACCCTCCTTCATAACTTTATGCACGGTGACAGCAGACAACAAAATGCACTCTCCTCTTCCGAGAGGGGAGGAAACTTCTCGACTTGCAATCGAAGCTCTTGTGACCCGGCTGGCCACACTTGAAACACACCATATCACGGAGCATCTCCCCCACTTGGCTTCTTGCCCACAGCAGACTTACTACCACCAGCATACCTCTGTTTTCCTCAATCAGCAGCATGAACAACAATTCAGAACTAAGTCAAGACTCCTAACTGTCATACACAACATGACAAACAGACACACTTGGTCGGACAGACCGAACTTTTGCTCTGATACCACTAATGTAACACCCCATTTCTACCCGGTAATTTAAATCAAAAATCAGAGTATATAAAAATCATTTCTGGTCATCTTTTGGTTTAGTGTGTTATAAAATAGTGAACTGATTGACTATGGGATTACTCTGTAATCGATACTACTTGCATGTGCCTTGACCTCCTTTGCAAGGCTCTCGATGATGCCCTTGTAAATACACCAGCGAAAGAAATTCTGACCTTAGCGGCGAACCACAATTTAGCCATAGTCATTCAGCACACTAATAGTATAACATAAATCAGTCCTCAATAAAATGGAGCGTCACACATCTCTCTTAAAACATTCAATAGTTAACTCATCTCATAAACATAATCAAAATACGTAACACCAGCAAATAAACTCGTGGAACTATAGTTTCACATAATGCGTGTGGAAAATACTCATGAATCCAATGAACAATTCAAAGAATCTCAAACAATACATGTAAGGCTCAACAAAGAGCAAAACAAGACAACTATAGTTCATAACCCCAACCCCTAGGTGCTACGTGATCGAGCGGCATCGACTCTGGGAGTAGTGAAGGTAGAAAGCCCTCACTCATGACTACCGTGGTAAACAACAAATGAAAGGGTGAGTCTCGAACTATATAATAAAAGTGATAATAAGCAATATATATATCATCATAGTTCACAAAGATACTCAAACACACCAATCATCACTCAACAACATTCATGCACTAATGAGAATGTATGCAATGTAAGTATGCATGTGGTACCATTTGCCCCAAGCATTCTCATCAATAATGGAGTCCTCATGACTCGGCCTCCCCGCCGCCTCAAAGCTTCACAATCATTTTATAAGGCCCTCCGCCGCCTCGAAGCTTCACAATCATTTTATAAGGCCCTCCGCCGCCTCGAAGCTTCACAATCATTTTATAAGCTCTACGATCAGCAAGCCGAATGTATGCATGAGACTCCATGTACAACACAAACACAATCTCAAACAAATTTCAATACACACATTAACTCTTACCTCAAGTATTCAATCTCATTTTATAGCCCCCATGGCTTGGCCCTCCGCCCATGCCCTCATGGCATGCTCGGTCACCTCATTGTAAACTCTCAACACCATTAAGTCCCAAGGACTAATCTCCTCTAGAGTACTCAACCTCACTCGGGGACCTAAACCACCATTTAGGACCAAAACAATCATCTAGGGACCAAACTGTCACCTAGGGACCAAAACAAAGACCCTCTTAGGCACTTGGCAAAGACTAGGCGTCATTTTCCCCACATCCTGGCGCCTCGGTGCAACACAAAGACTAGCGCGCAGAACTCGGCATTTTGGCGCCTCGTGGCAACACCGCCCACTGGCGCCACTTTTCTAGCAATCTGGCGCGCTCGGGCAACACACAGACCTAGACACAAACTCGCATACGCTGACACAATCTCGCACATTGAGCAAAGAGACTAGCGCCTGGCAAAGACGATTTAGCGCCCACACTTGACCACTCACCCAACACTTTCAAACCAAAAACCACCCGAGCCAAAATGTTTAAAAATGAATTTGGGCAGGTGAACACAAAATTTTGCACGAGGAAATATGTTGAAATACAAGTTTCACTCCCCGGCCCCAAAACACACACAAAATCACCCCCACGGACATTTTCAAAATGACACCTGCAAAACTAAAACTACTCGAGCCAAAACACTTAAAAATGAATTTGGGCAGGTGAACACAAAATTTGGCACGAGGAAATATGTTCGAGAAATACAAGTTTCACTCCCGGGCCCCAAAACACACACAAAACAAGCCCCCACCGGACATTTTCAAAATGACACACTGCAAACAGAAAACTACTCGAGCCAAAATACTTAAAAATGAATTTGGGCAGGTGAACACAAAATTTGCACGAGGAAATATGTTCGTAAATACAAGTTTCACTCCCGGCCCCAAAAAACACACACAAAACAAGCCCCACCGGGACATTTTCAAAATAACACCTGCAACTGAGAAACCACTCGAGCCAAAACACTTAAAATTGAAAGTTGGCGGTGAATACAAAATTTTGCACGAGAAAATGTGCCCAGAAATACAAGTTTCACTCCCGAGCCCCAAAATACCCACATTCTCGCGCCGGACAAAGAAACACACTTACCCTACATCAAGCTCACGGTGACACACAGCGCCATTTCTCTAGGAAATTGGCGCCCTGCACTTCAACATTCCCCAGAAACCTCCTGCTACAGTACCTGGGGCGCACCATTCCTAGCCATATGGCGCCCCAACATCAAAATCCCCAAATTCTACAAATTCTCTCAAACCAATCCACATTATAATCATTCTAACACCTCCAATTTCACAAATTAACAAACAATTGCACACCCAAATCATCAATTGCATCAAAATCACGAAATCATATATTGTAAAACCCTAACTCACGCTCTAAATCAATTTTACCAACAAATTCATCAAATTCAAGAAATCAAATCATCATGCAATCATCAATTAACATCAAACAGCCCCTATGATACACATAAAACCCATTATCTCCTCTATTATAGAGTGAGACTCCCCTTACCTCGAATTAACCGTAGAAATTGAGTCTCACCAAGTCACGTACAAGAACCACAGCAACTATGGAGCTTTCCTCTTCTCCTTTCTCCCTTGCGATCAAGCCCTTTCTCTTTTCTTCTCTTTGTGCGCCGTCCTCTCTTCTCTCTTCTCCCTCTCTTTCGTTTTCTTTCTTTTTTTTTCCTTCCTTTGGTGCGAAATGCACCAACCCTAGGAGCCTAAGTCATTGGGCTTGGGCTCCTGGGCCCAAAACAGCAGCTCTGGTATTTCTAATACCACTCCCTTCTAATTAAAAATAAAATACTAAATATAAAACACTATATTATATTTAATATAATTAAAATAGTGCAACACTTTAAATAACTTAATCAATTACTTAATTAAATCATTTAGGGTGTTACAGAAGCCCCCGTCGCTTTTGGCTGAAGCCCCCTTCGCTTTATGTGTATGCTTTATGCGACACCATGACAATGCACCACAACACAATACATTCACCACCACATTCATTGTCACATCACTTAAAACATCTCCACAACCCAACCCGTCGCTTTGGCCGAAGCCTACCCGTCGCTTAATCATCACTACAACACCCCACACCTCATTTATTAAATTAAATCTCACACCAAGAATTAAATCCCACCTAAGGACCAAATCACCATACGAGGACCAAAATAGTATTTTTAAGGACTAAAATTGTTCAAAGGACCAAAATAATATTTTTGAGGACTAAAAAGTTCAGAGGGACCAAAACAGTATTTTTGACACTTTGAGCAACATTGGCAACACCCACACAAAGTGCTGGATTCCTACAGCATTACTCCTACTTCGGCGAATTATTTAAAATAGCAAACGACATCGAAAAATTACAAAAGACCACTCATTGGAAAGCCCTCTGAGTGTAGTTCCTACCTATGATTTTAGTTTCTCAAAATCAGTGTCCAGTTGGTACAGTTTTTCAAAACACTACGCTGAGGTACCAAAATCAGACAGAACGCTTTACCCAACTTGCAACCAAATTTTCTTTCTCATTTCTTAATGAAATTCAGTGAAATCAGTGCCTATTTCGTAGGGAATTAAGTCTATTTTTCAATGAAATAAGAATCATTCAAAACGGAGTTCAATTGAGCACACAAAACCTGCAAAAACTGAACCTACTCCCAGTTTGACTCCAGAAAATTGACCCGACTTTGGAGACTCATAACTGGAGCTACACAACTACGAATTTAACGAAACCAGTGCCAAAACGACCGGCCTTAAGTCTATTTTCAAAAACAATTAGCCACATAATTTTTGGATCAACCAAACAGTACCAGTTTGAGAAAACTGAAACAGTGTCCAGAAAACACACAAAAACCATAAACAAGTAAGACTCATCATCAACCCCCAATAAATTCAACAACACTTAAACACCATTTAATCCAACAAATACATGAGCATTCAATTTAATTTCCACAACACTTAGGCATTTAATCAACATCATTAAATCAACATATTCTCATATTTCATCACATTGAAGCATTTTATCAAACACATGGCATGCACATTTAATAACACATTTAATTCCAACATCAAGCATCACCATGTCACCAATTTAAACATCAACACAACAACAACCATAAGATTAACACAAGATTCATACAAACCAAACCATCCTAGTACTATTTCACACATAACACATATCTTACAACTTATTATAGATGTAAATGAGAGTCCCCTAACCTTGAAATTGCAAACCAAATAGAACCCCTCCACTAATAATCCAAGAATCACCAATTAAAAGCTCTCCTCCAACACTTGAGCTCCAAAACCATCCATGGAAAGAGAAAGAGGACATGATTAGGGTGTGAATCTTACACTAATTGATAGAGGAAAGAATATGGAGTTGTTTGGCACCAAAAACACTTACCCAAAGCTAGAAGATGAATTTTTCCCCTCCCCAAAGTGGACAACAGCCTGCACTCTCCTCTCCTATTCCTCTCTTCTATTTTGTTTCTTTTCTT
The DNA here is from genome assembly GCA_020916435.1 of Oxytropis ochrocephala. Lineage (NCBI taxonomy): Eukaryota > Viridiplantae > Streptophyta > Magnoliopsida > Fabales > Fabaceae > Oxytropis > Oxytropis ochrocephala. The sequence goes on along the minus strand of CM037088.1, from coordinate 16,014,572 downwards.
TCTTTGTTTGGTTCCAAATGAGCACTATCCTAGAGACCCCTTAGGTTAAAGACTAGGAATTGGGCTCACTAATGGACTTGGGCCTTATTTACACCACTCCCATTAATTTAGTTCACCTCCTGTAATACAATAAATCTCATCTTAATTATCCCACTTAAATAAATTAGACCCTCATTTATTTACTACACCTCACTCCTTAACTAAATTAATTACCTTATTATTATTTAAATATGGCCAACTAAAATATTACTTAATTAAATTAGTCAAATAATCACTTAATTAAGTAAATTAAATAATCACCTAATTAAATTAGTTAAATACTCATCTAATTAATTTTGGGGTGTTACAACTAGTCTTCGGGAAGATATCGGGTGGAGGAGGATCATTCATTTGGGGTGGTGACCAGGTCTTTGCGGAGGATACCGATGATGAGGTGGATATCTTTGGGGTGGATATTCTTTGAGAATAATGCGCCTGTGGATACTGCTGAGGGTACGGAGGATACTGAGGCCAAGACTGCGGCTGGTAGGAAGCCATATGTGATGATGATGATGATGATGATGGCCTCGAAGGATGGTTCATTCGAGCCATCAAGCCGCTGAATGCGCCATCGCTTCTCCTAGCTTCTCTCAACGCGCTCCTCGATTCTCTTTGCGGCTCTTCCATTTGTCGTGCATGTTGCTCGCTCGCTCGTTCAATCTCTGGTTAAATTGTTGGGTCATTTGATCTAGCACTACGTTGGGAGCAACATAAGAAACGATCAGCACTCTGTCCCCCGAATATGATCGACTCGGTAGAATGCTTTCCTTGAAGAACTTGGGTCCCATGCTACTGGATCTCGTCAAACGATCACTCTTTTGTGGGCCAACCGCTCTATCCCACATAGAGCGAGCCACTCTAGCCTCCTCCACAGAATCGATCGACCCATCGCTCTGCGGTGAGACTCACGCCACTCGGCCATCCCAAAGATCATAAGCATCCTAAAAACAACAGATAAATAAATAAATATTAATAAAAAACAATAAAAACAATATAAATATATATATATATATATAGTATTTAAAGATAAATAACTAATAACATAATGTAGTTTTACCTGAATCCTCCTCGCCCTATCGTGGATAAATGAACCATCCTCCTCTCGCATATACAAGTTGCGATGCAACTCAGGCAAACTGACCTCCCGTCCAAGTTCTTCCTCCTAGATACATACTTTTATTATTTACTAACAACTACTTAACACATAGTTAATAAATTTAATTAACTGATGAATATAAGCTAGTAATAGTTATAAAATTACGTACCATGCGCTGGTGATGAGTTCCAGCACTCACACATCCACCTGTGTGATTGCAGAAGCCGGCATTTTCAAAAGCACGGTTCTTCTTAGCTTTCTCTTGTTTATTTTTAAATTCATCCGTGTTCCAATACGCGAGCAGTTGTGCATAAGCCTCTGGTCCCATGAAATCAGGTTTTGTCTTTGCTTTCCGTACACCCCGCAGTACTTCAGAGTATCTATCACTGCATCTTTTGTTGAACGCATGCTCAACTTCTTTCTGTTGCTCCGGTAACCATGTACATTGTTCCTATTTAAAAAAATTAGAAGAATATTGTTAATACAGACAAATTAAACAATTCAATAAAATAATTAAAAATTAATTATTTCGTAGAACTTACCAAGAAAGAATCGAGCATGGCCCTAAAATAGTCTTTTCTATCTTCTTTATCTTTCTTAACAGCAGTCCAATTTTTCCAACCTTTGAAGAAATTTCTTTGAATTGTGTTTATGATCATGTGGTGTTTGCGGGCTTTGAAGGAAAGAAACTCAAATTTTTAAAAAAACTGAATATTTTGGACCACGAAAGTAGTTGTATAAATTAAAGGCAACAATAAATTAATAAATAATGATATACTTACGAATCTCCTTGAGGCACCACGATGCGACGACCATCTTCAACATGTGTCGGCCGTAAGTCATCCCCGCCAACAGTCACCGGAAGAGGTGCACAACTACTACTACTCGCACCATCTGCGGCTTGGCTTTGGCAAATATCGCCAAGAGGAACAACACAACGACGCGCCCCGTGTGGCGCGCGTTAGGCGAGTAATAATCTTCTTAGGCTCCCCCACCGCCGTATCGCGCATGTGGAGTAACATTGTATGTGTCGTCACACATCGGATGAGGATCCGGATGATGACATATACAGTATACATATATATATATATATATATATATATATATATATATATATATATATATATATATATATATATATATATATATATATATATATATATATATACATACATTTAAATATTAAAAAAGAAACATGTATATATTGCAATAAACATTCGTACAAATATTCATACAAAATAACCATAAATATCCATACTATTACGAGTTACTAATTAAGTACCAAATAAAAGCTGAATAACTAGAAAAACTAATTTGAATCCCACTCATTCTCAAAATCATCATCATCGGATGAGCAGGAATTCTTGATACACCAATATGTTCTTCTCGCATCTTCATCAAGATCTTCTTCGTCATCAACTTCATCGCGGTGTTTGGTTGATCACATAAACGAGTAATGGGTTCCACTTGAATCACTTCATTTACATTAGACATCTCATCCATTTGAAATGGGACATCTTCCAGTGTGTCATTTGTCTCAATCCGGCCTCTTGGTTTTGTCTTAATTGCGACACACCAACCACGCCTATCAGTCCGCGTTGATGGATAAGGGACATAATAGACTTGTCTCACATTTTGAGCAATGACGAACGGATCATACAGTCGATATCTACTACTCATTTTAATGTCGACTGTATTTGACTTTGGATTTACCCTTGTTCCTCGAGCAGACGGATCAAACCAATTACAATAAAAAAGCACTATCGTCTAACTATAGTCTAGATAGGGGTACGCAACTTCGTATATGTGTTGAATCACACCATAAAAATCACCTTCACCACCTCCAGTGACACCCTTCATGCAAACTCCACTATTGATTGTTTCTCTGCCCTGTGTCCATTCATTATTGTGAAATTTGTATCCATTGACAAAGTATGTGTGTCATTCTTTAACACATCTTCGAGGACCGTCTGATAAGTTCCTCAAGTGTTGGTTGGGAGGAGTTGGTGGGAGGGCATAAACACGTTGCCTAAACCACATTGGAAAATGTGCATTAATATAAGCCGAAGATTGTTCTTCACTTATTTCCTCAGATGACAAGAATTCCCTAAAAAAAAAAATTAATTGTTACACATTTGTCTACTTTTATTGACTTAATTAAGATCGATATATATATATATATATATATATATATATATATATATATATATATATATATATATATATATATAGTTAATGTTGAGGAATACATACTCAATGAATGGTTGCACCTCAAGATGATTTTTATCAACACATGAATATGTGCCTTGAACTCTTCCTCTGTCACCGGTGAATTGACTCCTCCCGGATGGACGCCAGGGTAGACAAAAGACAGACAAAGCTAATTCATGTCTAGGACATTCAACATCCATTTCATTTCGATCGCTTCTTGGAGCAAATTCATTCTTGAAATAATAAGAACAAAAGTTGGTTGTTTCACGGTGTAAGTATGAAGAACATATCGATCCTTCAACTCTAGCTTTGTTTTTCACCGATCTTTTGAATCACCCATGAACCTAGATAATTAAACGATATGTTAATTAATTAATAATGTTATTTTTAAACCTCCTTTTATATTATAATAAATAACTGACCTTTCAAACGGATACATCCATCTGTATTGGACAGGTCCGCCAAGTTTAGCTTCAGATGCGAGATGCACCGGTAGATGCTCATAAGAATCAAAGAAACCAGGCGGAAATACTCTCTCCAACTTGCATAAGATAAGTGGGATGTCTTGTTCCATTTTTGTAAGATCATCAACTTTTAGGGTTGCTGAACACAAATTCTTAAAGTATGTACTTATTTCAATCAGCGGGTTCAAAACGTGTGTTGGCAACAAACTAAAAGCGATAGGAAGCAAGCACTCCATGAATACATGACAATCATGACTCTTCATCCCATGCAACTTCCCATTATCCACATCCGCACATCTAGATAAATTGGAAGAATAACCGTCTGGCATTTTCAACTCTTTTATCCACTGATAAACTGCTTTCGCTTCTTCCTTAGATAAAGTATAGTTGGCTTTGGGTTTCAATGTCCTAGTACCTTGCTCAACCAACAACAAATCCTTTCGTCTACAAAAATGAGCTATGTCCTTCCTAGATTTCTCATTGTCTTTCGTTTTACCTTTCACGTCCATGACAGTGTTAAATATGTTATCAAAAAAATTCTTCTCTGTATGCATTACATCCAGATTGTGTCTCAAGAGATTATCTTTCCAATAGGAAGTTCCCAAAAGATACTTCTCTTTGTCCGGTTGTGCCATTGCCCATAGCCTTACGGACGAGAAACAACACCCGCTACGACTTCCATTGGAGGATGTCTTTAACATCATCCCAAACTTCCTCTCGTGTCAAACTATGAGGAGGTCCACTTGTTTCAACATGTCCTTGATGAATGCATATTTACGCTTTCTAAATGGGTGATCCATAGGTAAGAACCTACGATGTGAATCAAACCACGAAGTTTTCCTCCGTATTTAAGAGTGAAAGCCCTTGTGTCAACCATGCAAATCGGACACGCCATCTTACCATGTGTTCCCCATCCGCACAACATTCCATAGGCGGGAAAGTCATTAATTGTCCACATCAAAGCCGCCCTCATTCGAAATTTTGTTTGCGTCTTTGCATCATAAGTTAAAACACCATGCCACAACCTTTTTAGGTCATCAATCAAAGGTTGCAAATATATGTCAATACCAATTTGTTGGATTGCTTGGCCCGGAATAATAGCATTTAAAAACATGTATGGTTTAGACATACACATTTCGTGGAAGGTTGTATGGAGTAACAATAATCGCCAACAAGAATACGGTGATGCCGATGCTTGAATATAGGGTGTGAAACCATCGGAGCATAAACCAAGCCGAACATTGCGTGGATCATCGAAAATCTGCGGATGAACACGATCAAAATGCTTCCAAGCTTCACCATCGGATGGGTGACGTAATTCACCAGAATTGTTTCTATTTTCATGGTGCCCCGTCATTTTACCAGCGGTCTCCATTGATGTAAACATCCTCTGTAGCCTTGGTATAAGCGGCAGATAGAACATTGCTTTCCGTGGAACCGGTTTGCCTCTGCTCGTCCCTCTCCTGCTGGCACGATAGCGTGGCTCTCCACACAACTTGCATTCCGTCAAATTTCCATCATTTATGCCAAACTCATTATTATAATAGAGCATGCAACCAGACACACAACAATCAATTCTTTTAGATTTTAAGCCAAGCTTCGATACCAGTCTTTTAGCATCATAATCAATTCTTTGAGACTTAAGACCTAACAACCGAACACACATTGATAATTTTGAGTCTTTAGATCCTTCAAATAATGGTTTATTTGTCTCACTCAAATACGTGTAAAACAATTGTGCTTCCTCATTAGGAACTTCTTCAAAGATCATATTAGGGTCTTCAAAATCCAAATTTACTCCAATGGCATGAGATATCATTCCCTGATAAACATCTAACGCGGGTTGCATGATTTGGCCAGATCCAGATGTGGAAGCTACTTCTTCAACCGGAACATTAGTACTTGAAAGATATACTTCAACCGGAACATTAACCGCAGGAACAGCTACCGCAGGTACCCCAGTGCGACTTCGCCGTGAACGCGACTCCATATCCAATAATCGCCTAAACCCATTATTGTACAAATGCATTCTGACTTCATCTTCATTTTTATAAATCGAATTGAACATTTTCGCGCACGGACATCTAATTCCCTTCTCGCGCAAATCCTTCGTGACGCTTTAGCACAAAAAATAAACTCTTCTACTCCTTCTGCAAATCGTATCTTTAAACCGCTTCTTCCAGGAAATAATCGATCATACATCCAACTACGATCCATGTTTTCAAGATCCTAGTACTACGTGTGCTACAATAAAAATTATCATAAACAATAACTATTACTTTTCATTTCATAAATAATAATATACATATACAAATATCATATGATCATATATATACACATACACATATACACATACAAATACAAATATTTACATACACTAACAATGTAAACATTACATTAATTAATTATAATATAAATAGATTTTAAAAAATTTAACACATTTTATATATTATGTTATGGAAAACGTAAATATTAGTCATTTTAACTAACACTCTATTAACTAACAACATAAATAATATTTTAACACATAAATATAACAATAAATTACATATCATACCTACTTAAATGAAAATAAATTACATACAATAACTCTCTTAAACAAAAAAATGATAATATAATGAATTTTAAAAAATATAATAGATTTTAACAACTTAAACAAAAAAATGATAATATAATGAATTTTCAAAAATATAATAGATTTTAACAACTTAAACACAAAAAATGATAATATAATGAATTTTCAAAAATATAATAAACTTTAACAAAATAATGATTGTATAATGAATTTTCGAAAAACTAATATATTGTTGTATTTCACAATTATCTAAAAAGTATTAAAAACATAAATTAATAATTAATAAATAGATATAATTTATTTTTTAACTATATTATTCGTATTTCCTCTAAAATATTAACAAAAATTAAAATTTAATAAATATATTAATTATTTTATTTCGGATTAATCTATTTTTTATTTAAAAAATATTAACAAAAGTTTAAATTACAAAATAAATAACATTTTAACACATAAATTACAACATTTAACACATACATTCTATTAATATTAGCCATTTATTCATTTTAACTAACAACAAATAGCATTTTAACTAACAAGTCTATCAATTTTTTTATTAAATGTTTTATTAACAATAAATTACTTATCATCATAACTATTTAGAGTAAATGAAAATATAAAAATAAATTACATATCATAACTATTTAAATGTAATTATTTAAATGAATTTTCGAAAATTTAATATATTATTGTATTTTCTAACTATAATGATAATATAATGATTTTCAAAAAAATGATAATATAATGATACATTAAATTTATTTTTTAAATACTCTATCATTATGTTTCGTATTTTCTAAATAGAAATTAAAATTTAATAAATATTTTATTTATTTTATTTCGTTTTATGTAATTTTTTAAAAAAATTAATATATGATTTGATTAATTAGTAATTTCGTACTTATATTATCATAAAAAAATATTAGAAACAATTAATAACTTCAATAACTAACCGGTGGTGCTGAGAAGACTCTGACTTGATGCTAAACCGGAGTCCTTCCAATAAACGAACAGAGCTCACCAAACTCAAACAACTCCTAAACAAACAACACAACAATTAGTAACTAATAGTTTATAACAAAGCATAAGCTAAAATAAAGTATAAACTAAAACAAACCTTCAAAAGTTTGAGAGAAGAGAAGAAAAAACTGAATTTGATAGAAGATTGAGTGAAGAAATGTTAAAGTTTAAGAGAGTGGAGAATTTGAGAATTTGATAGAAGTGGAAGAGAGAGTGAATGATGAATGAATCGGAATAAATAAGAAGTGAATGGAAATAGCCGTTAACCGAGGCTGTCATTTTCGGCGGATTGGATACATTTTTGGCGGATTGGATGCGTTAAACGAGGCTGTCCTTTTCGGCGGAATTCCTGTCATTTTCGGCAGATTTGTTACGCATCAAACGAGGCAGTCGTTTTCGGCGGAATGGCTGTCATTTCCGGCGGATTTCAAAATTCAAATATCCCGCCTGTTTTCTTATATGCGTTTCCGGCGGATTTTGTTGTCGTTTTCGGCGGAATAATTTTTTTTTTGTCCGATACTTAATTACTCTTTTATAATCCGCCAGAAATGCATCAAAATCCGCCAAAAATGTCACAAATTCCCCCGGAAGTTTCTGGGGGATTAAATCCCCCACAAATGTCAAAAATCCGCCGGAAAGTTTCTGGGGGATTAAAATCCGCCGGAAAGGTTTGCCTTGGATTTTCAGTTTTTCTTGTAGTGTGGCACTCGACGACGGATGACCACCGTTTTCAGAAGACATGTCACTTTCTGAAGGTCGGAGTTTTGGAATCTTTTTTAGCCTGTTTTTCTTTTTATCTTTTGGTTCTCATCTCTTCTTCTCACTTTGCTCCCTCATTTATTTTGTATGGGATCGAAGATTGTGGTTATTGTTTGTCAGCTTTTCATTAAATTGATTTGCCAAAAGCATGTGATTTAATTAAGTTGCAATTGATACAAATCAAGAGTCAAGAACATGGGAAAAAGTAGTAGGTTGTTTTGTGTTCATTGATAGAACCAACCACATGCGTTTTTTTTTATCAGTTCTCGGATTAACTTATTTGTTTTGTCAGGTTGATGAACCTTTAACAAGTTGTTTTTTGTTCATTCATAGACCCGCATGGATCCTTAAGTCCTTATTGAATTTTAAAATTCTTGCAGCATGTAATGAGGGTGTTAGAGGGATATATCATCTATAAATTAGGAACTTGGGAGTGAGGTTCTACTGCCATTTTCTTCAGCTATCTCTTTCTTTATTTGTATAGTATCTTTAAATGGTAGATATGCTTATTCTTTTGCCAGATTTTTCAATTTGTCGATGCAAAGTTGCATCCTAGATAGTGCATTTGCTCAAATCATTATGGTGCTTTTTTTAGGCTATAACTGTTGTGTTACATGAACTTCTAAACTAGCTCATTTGAATTATTGAACCCAATATGATTCCCCGCAGGAGCAAAATACGGTGCCATCTCTCAGGAAAGCTCTCAGGGATGTTGCAATGGAGAAAGATGCTGCAGTTGGTGTATGGTGGACAACTGCATTAATTGCTTGCTTATGGTTCTACTTCCTACCTACAACACTACCTACCTAATCACATTAATGAGCTCATTAAAAAACCTTCACCAACTCCACCCCCACCAGTTGTCACATGGGTGTCATGTTGAATGTCAACACTTTTCCTTGGCCATAGTCAAAGAAAATACCGGTCATAGTCAAAGATGGTGCAACTATGCTTTTTGACCACAAGACAAGCTACTACACCATTACTTGCTACTTTTTCAGAACTTTTGTGGCTGATTGGTTTGTTTTTTATCATCATTATTAGGTTTGGTTTATGGATTAGATGTTTAACACTAATGATATTGAACGGTGTTTGGGCAGAACAAGCCTTGGGTTTAATTTGGTGGAAATTATAATGGAAAAATTTAGCCTCTGGCTATTGCTTTTTTTTTTCCTTTCAATTGTAATTGATTTACATCGAGACTTGATTTATCGTGAGATTTTGTTGGAGGATGAGGAACACATAATTACAAGTATTGACCATGACATACCTATATGAAATTACATTCTTCACCTTGATGAAGGTTATGCTCATTTTATTCTGCTAGATGATAATAATGTACTCAAAGAAAGTGTACCATTAAATAATGCATGTGATTTAATAGAGAGTGGATATTCAACTCCTACCCAACCATTAGTGTAATCCTTTGAGCCTGCTATTCGATTTGCTAATGTGGATCCAAAGAAAAAATTAAGATTGAAGACTTCCCTAAAATGTGATAATCTATGGTTATTAGTTTACATTGTTTTTTACCTTTAGTTTTGAAACTCCCCATCAATGAATGATTAATCAATGAATAATACCTTTTGGGAAATATCATTCTATCCATTCCGACAATGAAATATGATTACAAAAACATAAGATAAGTCATGTGCAGAGCACGGTGGCAAGGTCTAGTTAACAATTAACTGTAAAACTAATTCAGTTACAATCCTATCTGTTGTGTGATCTAAAAGAGGGAATTCCACACTAGGCTACACTCGTGTGCTATATACTCCCACTCAAGTTGGGAGGAAGATGTCGTGGATGCCAACTTGGCTTTGAGCGCTTGAAATAGTGGGTGAGGTATAGAGACTTGGTTAATGGGCCTGCGAGCTGGTCTTTGGAGACCACGCTGACCAATTTTAAAAATCCTATTTGGACATGTTCACAAATATAGTGACTTTCAATATAGTGTTTGGAGTATTTGTTGCACGTGGGATTTCTCGCCAATTGGATGGCAAACTTCTTACCACAAAATACAATTGTGGAAGGTATTTGTACCTCAAAAGCACAAAATAGCTGACGCAACCACAAAAGCTGAGGTGAGTGTATATAGTGCTAAATTTCCAGCCTCGACAAGGGACCGAGCCACAGTGTCTTGCTTTTTTTGACTTCCATGTAATTAAAGCAGGGCCTAAGAACACACAAAACCTCGTTGTTGACTACTGAGTGGTCTCACAACTCCCCCCAATCCGCGTCTATATAGGTAGTGACACTCATGGAAGACTAGGCAGGAAACAATATGCCTTGACCCAATGAGAGCCTTTAAGATGTTGGAGGAGGTGATTAGCTGCGTGTAAATGTGGTGTTCTAGGCTTGCTCATTAATTAGTTGAGTATAGCTAATCGCAAAAGTAGTGTATGGCGCACGATATGGCGAGGTATATAAGCTCACCAACCAACATACGGTATTGAGAAGGGTTGGGAAAAGGGCTCTCCATTATGTCATTTAATAATATGTTGGAATCCAAAGGCTTGGAGTCTATGAAGCCCGTGTCTTTGGAGAGTTGGAGTGAGTACATATGTTGGCACAAACAAATGTGTTTTGATGATTTGGCAATTAGGCCTAGGAAATTGCGAAGATCTCCAATACCCTTGAGTTTGAAATTTGCATCCAATGTATGTTTGGCTTATTGGATTAGGACATAGTTTGGACTCGCAATGAGAATGTCATCTACATAGACAAGTAGAATGACCAAGTCTTTGCCCAAACCTTTTTGTCAGTTGAGCTTTGGAGGAAGTCGTGTTTCATGATGATGCTAGATAATTTTGTGTACCATAACGGGAAGCCTGCTTGAGTCCATAAAGAGACACGTTGAGTTTGCACACAAAATTCTACCCATGAATGGGATATGCAAGAGGAAGCCGCATGTACACCTCTCCTTACCTAGTTAGCCATTGAGCAATGCATTATCTCTTCTTTTAATAGGTAGCTTTCTATCCAGTTATTGAGGCGGGAAACGAAACTCAACATGCATAGTATAACGTCCACTTTCCATAAATTTAGCGCCAATTTTGGGGTTCATGCACTTTAGTACGTCGCATGTCTTGTATATATTGAGGATATAGGTCTATCATATAAAGGAGGGAAGGTCAGCAATATTTAAACAATGGTTGAATATATTTGCTAAAGGGCCACCTCATTTACTCCAACTTTGAAAAATCCATTGGCATCCATAAGTTCATGCTGCTTGTCATAGAGAAGAATTAAATCAAGGTGGCTCCCTTAAAATTTTGTCTCTAAAACACACTTGAAGAGTTACTTTTCTACTTACTCTCAACCATATAATGAATGTAAGTTGGGCTTTACTGTGGTCATAGCAGGTTAAGGACCCAACATATATCTCATGAAGATCTTCCAGCAGATATAATTGAGCCAATTTGTTTATCCCAAATATACCATAAAAGTGGTGTGATAAGTAACCCAAGTCGAACTATATTTGAGGCAAACAGTTGTTCCATTTTTTTAACTACATTTAGATAAATGATAATATATGTATTAAAGCACTGTTCATGATTGGACTAAAAAATTTCAGTTCACTCCGTATACATCATTGCACTAGATGGAGCAGCCTTAGCCTTTGCACACAGCTCATTAACACATTGCCACCAAATGCAATTAAGTCAAGGTGGGGGTATTTAATCACCATTACAAGTTAGTATCTATATCAAAAGTTTAAGCCAAATACTTTCTTGCTACAATGGAAACTCCTTATGTTAATGATCTTTCCCCACTCATATCCAGAACCCCTTCATACATTGCTGATGTTCATACAGATGGCAAGGAAGACCAGGTATAGATCGTTTAAGTTCTTCTCTACATTTCAGTTATGTCATTAATTTCTGGTAAAAAAAATCATGTATTTCAGTTACTTGTTTTTAAAAATGGATATGCAGTGGTTATAAACTTCATAATAGTTATAATTATTGTCACACACCATAAGTTGTTCATCTTGAACGCCCTCATGTCAACGACCTTATATCGACAATCAACACAAGCAACACTTCAGGCCCAGCTGAGATCATTAATCTTGACAATGAGGAACATGTATTGGTTCATTGAAATCTTTCATATTTTTTTAATGCATGTCTGTTCTTATATTTCATTTAGGTTTCACATCCTCACATAACATGGGGACTAACCCGTTCATATATTGAGTAATGTAGGTTGTTGTTCCGATGGAACCTCCGAAACTTCTGGACCTTATATCCACATTGGAAAGAAGCCACAGTTCATATGCAGATCATATGAGTCAGCTTACCGATGATGACAAGGTTTGTGTTGAAACAAATATAGCATCTGAATATTTCATTATAAAATGTCTTTAATCTGTCATACACTAATTAGTAATTTAAAAGGATTGTTGAAAAATAAGTTAAAACAAGTTTATGTATAACAAACTAAGATGTAGTTTTTACCATCAATGTAGATGGTTCTTTCAATGGAATGCCCTAAGGTTGATTTCAGAGGCACTGTTAATGCTGAAGAGGTAGTTCACAGAACCCTGTTAAGGCTGATGTATTCTGATAAGGTTATTTGCTTACTTACATAACTATTACAGCAAACAAATGTATAATTAGTATTTTCATGTTTAAACTGTATCACCTTTATTTGTTATTACTATCTTTATTGTTTAACCTCTAACCTCTAATCGTACAAGATATATGTCAATATATATCTCTTAGAATGATAACCTTTAATTTTTCCCTTCATTTATGTTATTACTATCTTTTTTGTCTTCTAAGGAATCAAACTGATGAAAGGGGTGTTTGCTAATTTTATTTTTCTCTGTCTTTTTTTAGATGTCCAAGCCCCACATTCTACCTTATATATTTAACAGGAAATCGAATGCTTTTAAGAATGACGTAAATGAGTTGTCATGATTTTGAAGCCAATGTAAATATTATGTGATCTTATATGGTTAATTGGTGTTGTAAAGAGGGATTTTAAGATTTCGCAACAGCAGCCTCTCCTAAACAGCAGCTTTTGCATTTTCTAATTTCTTAGTCAATATCTCTTTTATCCATACCACATTTTGTCTGAAGACATGGGGGCAAACCAATTTTTGGTATAACATGTTGCATCATAGTAGCAGCCACCCCACCCCGTGCATCGCACGGGTGAGCGCCCTAGTTGATGTTTAGTTGTAGCATGTGCTAATTCCTTTAAGCTGCAATGGCTAATAATACTCATATTGTGGCCAATTTTAGTGACTAGAGAGAAAGTTTCAGTGAAATTTATAATGTCCGCGTGCAATATTGAAGGTATAAATACTCCTCGCGTGCAATTCTCCCCACTTCTTTGAAGGTATAAATACTCCTTCGGGTTAATAAATTTTCATAACTATTTAATTTAACAAGCATAGCAATATTGAAGGTATAAATACTCCTCACGTGCAACTCTCCTCACTTCTTTGGCAAAGTTGGTTTGCACCAATTCATCTAATCAATACCAATAAATTCTTATATAATATACTCTTTTTTTTTAACAAAAGAAAGAGATATGAAGTCTCGTTAAAACTTTTTTATGCAAAATCCTCCTTAGGGAAAAAACACCAGGAAGGAAAGAGTACTCCCCCTAAATTTTATTGATAAAAAAGAGAAAAAGAACAGAAAACATGGGGGGACTAAACCAAAACCCATGAGCATAAACATCAAGATAACTGTAAAAAATAAAAGCAAACCTATCAAGGTGCGCAAAAGCATCACTATAACGACTCTCATCCCAACCAGGTCGACACCAGAGCTGCTAACAATCACCTGTAGCATACCAAAAATAGGAGGCAAAAGGCAAACTCAACCCATTGAGGGACATAGGGACTAACAAAACCTGTAGTTAGGCAAACCTAACCTAATCCTGAAAAAGTCCTCCGCAATGAAACTCGGGATGAGATTCCACCAGGTAAAGCCACTTGAGTTAGTACCATGACCTGCAAGTTTATCAGCACAAACATTACCTTCTCTGTAAATGTGGGCGCAAACGAAATTCATCTGTCTAGTCAAGGATAAACAGTTGTTCCATCTGTTGAGGTGTTTCCAAGGAACAACATTACAATTCTTAAAGGCCGAAACAACTAATTGAGAGTCACATTCTAACCACAAATACATCCAACCTTTATCAAAAGCAATCTCAATAGCCAACATAGCTCCAATAATTAGCTCAGTATTAAGAGCATAATTGTTACCTACCGAAGCATAAAAACACCCAAGAATAACAGCACTTCTGTCTCTAAAAATACCACCACATGCAGCTGGACTAGGGCTCCCTTTAGCCGCTCCATCTGTATTGCGCTTAATCAAGTAAGGAACAGGAGGAGACCAAATTACCTCTTTGATGGCCGAAGAATTTCTGTAATTACCGTTGACATTAAATGCTTTTATAATCGTAAATTCAGCAGCAGCGGAAGACAGTGTGGATTTAGAGGCATTTCCTGCTAAAGTCACACTGGAAATAATTAAATTGATAGCAGTATGTAAGGAGACTAAGCTGTCTTAGTCCAAGGGACTACCTGCCTAGCGGGAGCGTGAAATAGGAAAGAATCCCTGCAAGTCAGATCTCCTGAATTAGTGCAATCTCACATCAATTGATCATCCACTGGTCACTGTTATAAGAAAACTTTGCAATTTAGGTTCATTGAACAATTGGTATATCTAACCTCTGCAAAAAAAAATTATAGTAGGGGCCGAAGGGAGTACTAGTACAATGGTATAATAGGCACAACAGATTCAGGGCTTTTTTTACACCCCCCTCATTATCACTCCCACCCCCATGAAAACCGTTTTGGACAAAAATGCCCCCAGCAATAGTGAAAATTTCAGAATTACCTTAGAGAAGAGGTAAATCTGGTAGGGGGTTTGTGGTTTTCCGGAATTACCAAAAACTGAGGTAATTCCGGTTCACAAAATTACCAAAAACTGAGGTAATTCCGGTTCACATTTTCAGTTTTTGGTAATTCCGGAAAACCCCAAACCCCCTACCGTATTTACGTGGTTTTTACGGTATTTCCGGAAAAAAATAAAATTAATTAAAAACAAATTAAAATTAATTAAAGACGCGTTTTTTATGACGAAACGAAATAATACATGAAAAACTGAGGTAATTCCGGTTCAAAAAATGGGGTATTTCGGATTTCTTTTGATACCACGATGAACACTATTGTTCATGAATCACAAAACAAAAGAAGAAATTTGCGAGAAGACAATGGAGGAATCACTGATGAGAGATGAACGCAGAAGCTACATAATCGCTCCAGATATCATATTAAAAGTTAAACTCTATCTATGAATTGAATATAATTTTATTCAAATGAATGGTGAAGTTAAAACTTAGTACAATATGAAGAGGTGATCATTATATATAGTGCACCTTCTAGTGAAAGTAAATACAAAAATTCAACTAACTAATTAACTAAGAAAAGTAGTTACAATTGAAAATTAATTTAACTAACTTGTAAATCCGAAATACCCCCTATTTTGAACCGGAATTACCTTTTTTAGAGGTAATTCCAAAATTTTTAATTTTTAATTTTTTAAAAAACAGGGGTATTTTTGGGTTTTATTGGGTTATGGGGGTGTAGGAGAGAAGGAGGGGGTGCGAAAAAAAACCCACAGATTTAATACTAGTACAAGTTTTCCATCTTCTTCCATGATTTAATTCGTCTCCAAACTTTATGTCTTAACTGTGAGGAAGAGTTTCTAATTTAAAACTCACCCAACTACCAACCTCTATGGACAAAGAAAATATCCCACCTATTAAAGATATTTTTAAATTTTTAAATAAGCACCTACAAAGTAATTTAATAAAAAAAATTAGATATATTAAAATTATCCAATCCATGCATGGAGTACTTCTGGATGGACAAAAATCAAATACATTATTTTGAAATCGTACTTTTACATCTTAAAAAATGCTAGATTAGTTTTAGTGAATGAATAATGAATGGACTAATCGAAGAATTTATTAGTTATTTATGGATTTTAGAAGTTAGAAAATAAAATGTATGTAGCTGCAAAGGAAGTCTAGATACATCTAGTTGAACAAAGACGTATTAAAATACCATTTTCTTGAATAGGTGGTTGAGAAGAATACAAATGATATAGCTTTTAATGAAATATGTTTGCCAGAACGAATAAATATAATATAAAAGAGTCACAGAAGAAATCAAGAAATAATATATTTTCTAATTTTTTTTGACGATATAATATATTTTCTAATAAAAACGACAATTTTTATTATATTATATTATAGGCAAAATTACATTGAAAGTCCTTTAAGTTATTTAATTGTAATAAGTTGGTTCTTTAAGTTTTTTTATATCACTTAAGTTTTTTAAGTTACATAATGTGTACACCGTTAGTCATTTTTTCATTTTTGATTACAAAAAGTCTCAATTCGCACTAGCAGAGTTGATGTGGCTGGGACGGAGGTTACTATAATCTATCTTGTAAGAATTTGGTCATTTAAAACTACTGTCCTGTAACAATTTGGAACTTTCAACTAAAAAATTTAAATAAAAAAAATGGTTCATCTTCTTTTTTATTTAAGTTGAAAGTACCAAATTGTTACTTAAATGACAAAATTGTTACAAAACAGATGACATATAGGCTCCGTCACAGTCACGTTAGCTCTGTTAGTGCGAATTGATTTTTTTTGTAATAGAAAATAAAAGACTAATGGTGTACAGATTATGTAACTTAAAGGACTCAACTTATTAGAATTGTATAACTTAAATGACTTAAGTGGTACAAAAAATTTTTAAAAGACCAACTTGTTATAATTAAATAACTTAAAGGACCCCTGATATAATTTTGTCTATATTATATTATTCATTCTAAAACCACATTTGTTAATTAAATCCGTTATATTTTACTTTTGAAACGAATGTCCTAACATTTTTTCCTAAAAATAATAGGCTATCTGCATTCTTAATTAATTTTGGAATTTGGATCCTCTAATATAACTCTCTCTAAATCACTCTCTATCTCTCTTAAAATACATAAAATAATATATATATATATATATAAGAGAGAGAGAAAGTATGAGAGATGATATAATTTTAAGAGAGAGATAGAGATTATAGAGAGTGATTGAGAGAGTGTTGTATGAAAGGATCCAAATCTGTAAATTTTGTCAAAAAAAAAAAAAAAGTGTTCTTAAGTAAATTAAATTATATTATATTATATTTATTATTAAGGCTCTTATTATAGCACCATCACCATTCCACCTGATTGACCTACCTACCCATCCATGCTGACGCCGCCATTTGCATAAAAGGTGGCCATAATAAGCGAGATAAAAAGTCGCACTTCACTTTCTGATTCCTATCCAAAGAAGAAAATTCAAAATTGCATGCTATTTCTCAAAACTTTTAAAAATATTTTTATTAGTTTAATGATTATGATTTGACTATGCAAATCTTTTTAATTAAACCACACTTTACGATTATTACTTTATTATATTTTTTTGACCAAATTACTTTATTATATTATTTTCTATAAATTTTAACAAAATCAAGATTGATCAGATATTTTTTTCATAATATTACTTTGTTGTATCATTTTCCAAAATAATTCAACAAAAACAAGATCAGTTAAAATATTTTATACAATCAACGCATATTTTTGAAGCTCTTTTTTTATATTTAAAATATTAGTATTTTTTAAAATTATAAAAAAGTATAAATAGTTAAATTATAAATTTATTTTTTATTTATAAAAAAAACAAGCTAACTTTCAAGGAAAAGTAAAATAATATATTTTTTTACCAAAAGAAAAGAAAAATAATATATTAAAGAACTCCTAAAATATATTCGTATATATTCACGACGTGTCTGTTGGCCGAACGGTTAGTAGTTCAACCTTTTGTCAACAGGTGTAGGGTTCAAATCCTAACAGTGTCTCTTATCGTTGATTATCTAAAAAAATATATTCGTATATATTCCTAAAATAATCAAGAAATTCCTAAAATATATTTGAATAAATTAATGAGATAGTTATTTTCCTTTTTTTTCTTTTTGTCTATCATTGTCTCTCCTATTATAAAATTAATATATTATTATTAATAAAAGTTTCGATGAATGGGGACCAGGGACGGAGCCAGGATCAAATGTGTACGGGGGCGAGCTACAAAAATTAAAATCAATCCAGAAATTATGTAAAAAAATGTAACTACTCTAGTACCTTAGTAATGTCCTGATCGTATACAATTAGACACTTAGTTTTCGCCACATCGATTTTATTACTTTAAACTAATTAAATTGTTTTAAAAAATAGTTTTAACTTTATCTTTACTTATTTGGTAGCACCATATTGGCACTCACCTTTTTGCATGGGTATCTTAGAATTTACTATCAATTTTTTTTTGTATTTATTTGTGATACATTTTTCATAACAACAAGATAGAGTACTTTTAGTCGAGTTAAAGTAATTGTAAAATATATGAAACTATTGAGTAAGTGAGATTTAGATTTGTGATTTATTAAATTTATTTTTACTGAGAGTCAATAACCTTAATTATTAGCAATCATTATTTATTTCTATTATTTATCTACTAATATCCATTTAGTGTTATATACTAATACAATTTTTTAAACATATATCATATACTAATAATATTATTATTACATTAAGTAAAAACATTGGGGGGGGGGGGGCTTGAGCCATGGGAGGCATACACATGCCTCCGTCCCTGATGGGGACCAATATTTTTTTTTGGTAAGCAAGTTGGGTGGGGTGGGGGACCGTGCACATATAACTTTTCTTTCCTATAAAACTAATTATTTAATTGGTAATCGATAAATGCCAAAATTGTTAGGTCATATATCATGTCTTGAATTTAAACTCAAGACATGATAATTGTGTGTATGAGTTTCTAGTGGCAGTAAACGTACCTAAAAAAACTAATTATTTAGTGGGTAAAATTTGACCCGTTTCTTTTGTCTTAAAAGAAAGACAATATCTCTTTTTAAAAGAGAAAAAAAAATGAAGATCCACTATACTTCCTCCGGACTCATATATAAGCAACAAATGACTTTTTAAATTCATTGAAAAAGTGATATATCTGGACCATATGTAGTCCAAATACACCACTTTTTCAATGAATCTAAAAAGTAGTTCGTTACTTATACATGAGTTCATTGGATATGATACGACTGTCATTAGCACAGGATTGTACATTAATGGTCAAAATAGAATATCCCACGCTTTTGGATTCTTCTCTTTACACCTCCCCCTTCGTATTATTAGTATTTTTTAGGTTTCCCACTCCCATTGTGTTGTTGTTTGTTTTGTCATGGTCCATTGTCCTGGTGGAGTGAAAGAGACAAGAATACATTACATACACACCCAAACGCAGCCTTCTCTGTTCTTGTAAACCAACTAACTAACTCTTCCGATCTCAAAAATGCAGGGCACGGTTTTACGTTTCACTCCTTCCCTCTTTCTTTCTCGCTCACGATTCCAAACTTCCACTTCCAAACCCATTCTCAATCATAACGATAATGCCTCTCTTTCTTTCTCTTCCTATTCCTATTCCTTCCCTCGCTTACCATGCATTTCTCTCATTTCTTCTTCTTCTTTTTCAAAACTCATCCCCTCAACACCACTCGATTCTTCAAACTCCTTCCTTCTCATTCCCAAAGCAACCGCCACTACCACCGCCGACTCCTCCTCCGTTAACAGCAGTTTATTCAAAACTCTTGAGCTTGTAGTACTCTTTTGCCTCTGGTTTTCCTTCAACATCTACTTCAATATTTACAACAAACAGGTCATGATCATAACTCTAAAATCTAACCTTTTGTATTCACCTAATTAACCCTCTCTTTCTTCTTTCTGTTTATTATTACAGGTCTTGAAGGTGTATCATTTCCCTGCAACTGTTACTGCTTTTCAATTTGGTGTAGGGACACTTCTTGTAGCGTTTATGTGGATTTTTAAGAGACCAAGAGTCACTTCTCAACAGGTTAATTCCTATATACTACTACAATCTATTGTGTGTGTTACTGTTACATTTGTTCTGTTCCTGTCTTGTACTTCTCACTATTTTGGATTTGGCTGTGTATTGTAATGTGTTTTTTTTATTGGCTTGCAGCTTTTGGCAATATTTCCACTTGCTTTGGTACATACTTTAGGGAACCTTTTCACTAATATGAGTCTTGGAAAAGTTGCTGTGTCTTTCACTCATACCATCAAATCTATGGAGCCTTTCTTTTCAGTTATCCTTTCTTCTATGTTCCTTGGTGAGGTAATCATTACTAGTTCTAATTCTGACTAATACAAATCTAATCTCTTAATTAATATCAATTTATCATTACTTAGGTAGCTTTTGCTAAACTAGAGAGTCTATATGTAACAGTAGAACAACATATAATTATATGATATAAAATATTAACTCTATTTTCTTACAGATGCCTACGGTATGGGTGGTTTCTTCCCTTGTGCCTATTGCTGGTGGGGTAGCGCTGGCTTCTGCTACTGAGGCCTCTTTCAATTGGTGAGAGAGATTCCCTGCACATCATGTTACTCATTTTGTAGGCCAAGACAAGAGTGCAAATAATAATAAGAGTTATTATTGGTCAATTCTAACTTTTCTGGAATGTTGAATAGGGTTGGGTTTTGGAGCGCAATGGCTTCTAATTTGACAAATCAATCTCGTAATGTTCTTAGCAAAAAGATTATGGTTAAGAAGGAGGTAATATGATCCAAAGTATTTGCACTTATTTTATTGTTGATACTACTTTATGAGTTATGACAGTAACCATTCTTGCTCTTTATGCAAGTATTTTAACAAGCATTTTGTTATTCCCAGGAATCCATGGACGACATAACTCTCTTCTCAATAATAACAGTGATGTCCTTCTTGTTATCACTACCTCTAACCATTTTAATTGAGGGTGTCAAATTTACCCCTTCTTACCTACAATCCACAGTGAGTGACATGATGGTTGAAAATTATAAGTTTGCTGTTAGAGTTATCAGATCAAATCAATATACAGTATGTTCATCAACATCATCTTTTTTCACAGGGAGTAAATGTTCAACAAGTGTTCATCCGATCTTTTCTAGCTGCAATCTGTTTCCACACATATCAGCAAGTGAGTTTTCCTCTTTTATGCAAACTATATTGTCCCCTATATATATAAGAAGACCATGCCATAAAATGACTCTTAGCATAAGATGTCATCAGATCGTGGTCGCTTCGAGTTTCTTAATTTTAAAGAATTACAGTCAATTGTGGTCGATATAGCCTCAGTTGCAGTCATGAAGACATCAGAAACTATGCCATTGCAGCTCAAATTACCGTTGTGGGACATTTTTTCATAGCTTTTCTAATCATTGTTAAGAGCTTAAAAGAGGCATAATTTTCAGTTATGTTACATTATTGTACTTATGGTTATAATAGGTTTGGTATTGATCCTTAATGATGTAGAGAAATTTTGTGTGAGTGATATATGCAGGTTTCTTATATGATACTGCAGAGAGTATCACCTGTTACACATTCAGTGGCAAACTGTTTGAAGCGGGTCGTGGTTATTGTGAGCGCTGTCATTTTCTTCCAAACACCTGTCTCACCAATTAACGCATTCGGTAAAATTCATTCTTTCTTTAACAGTAATCATTTGGAAATTATTGTTCTGAATCTGAAGTGTTCTTTTAACTGTACCTCTTGCTGAGATTTTATGTGGTTGGTTATCTCCTCTGCAGGTACTGCTATAGCACTTTTCGGTGTTTTCCTCTATTCAAGAGTGAAGTCAATTAAACCAAAGACAGCTTAAACTGTCTGTGGCAAAAATTTTCTAGCAGCATTACACTCACACACACCCAGTTGTTACATATCTGAATTTCTTGATAGGTTAGATGGGGATTCAAGATTACCTTTCTTGATCCTTTTTTTTTTTCCAGTTATTGTGGATTTCATTGTGTATGTTTGAGTGGTGCCTAATGGTTCTACTCTATGAAAAGTTTATTATCATTTTTTTTTAATATTACATCCAGTTTATTTTTTTTTTTTTTTTTGTGTGAAAAAATGTATATCAGTTGATAAATGTTGGGCAAATGGCCTCCAAGTTGAGAATTTTGCAGATTTGAGATAAAGTTGAATTCTACTTCAACCAGTATGTTTTTTTTTTAAGTTTTTATAAGCAAAAGATTTTTTTTTTGAAAGGAGTTCAAGGGTATCCAACCCTTACAATGACACGAGTCGTTAAAACTTCCCAGAGCCAAAACCGGTGAGAAAAAGACTCATAGAAGAAAAAGAGTACCCTAACTAGTAAGATAGGGCACCATAGTACAAATTGACATTCAGACACCACTTAAGAAAAGTACAAGAACCCCACCCAACATTCTTTCATAATTAAGCCAGCAGGCAAAGAAACTAATAAATGAGTAACTGATGAGCAACATCTCCTTGACTTGACTAATACATATCATAACAGTAGATGTGAAATAGAAAAAAAAAGTTATGTGGGATTCCACTAATGAAGGAAATTATTGTAATTTGTAAGCAATTGTTTGCATGTTAGTAGAAAAAGCTTATATGTTTGGTATGATGAGAGGACAACTACCTAAGTACTATTTGAGACCAAAAAAAAAACTACCTAAGTACTATGTGGGATACCACTAATGAATAAGAGGTTACTTTGGAAGAACTTTTAAATGAAGTGTAATCAGGACTAATTACAAATTATTTAACATTTAGGGAATTAATTAAAAATTATTTATAAGTGATTTGATATTCAAATTCAAATACGTAACCATAATTTTTTTTATTTATAAATCGGGGATCGACTAATCCCTTGAAGCCTGGTAGGACCACAATGGGCGAAAAATCTCTTCCTTAAGAAATTTAACATTGTTGCATGCCCAAGGCTGGATTCGAACTCAAGACCTTAATTAAGCTGGAAAGAGACCCCTACGATCTCATCCAAGTGGTCTGCGGTAATAATCATAAATTATTTAAAAGCTTATAGACTACATTGCTGTTTTTTAATTTATTAACCTAATTAAAAATTCTTACATAAATTAGGAAAAAAAAAGAACAATAGAGTTGAAATAAGGCCCAATTAATCTATATTCTCGAGTGTGCTTATAAAAAAAAAATCGAGTGAAGGTTACCTGTTGAACGAAGTAAATGATATGTAACGCTATATAATTATTACTCTCAAATCTTGCAACTTCATTTTTACGCGTAAAATAGATTACAAATTTACTCTGCACCACTGAAACTAATTGCATCCATTAGTTGTAACCAAAAAAAATTACATTCACTAGAAAAATAAATAAAACAAATAACTAAGCTAGTCAAATTATGGTGGACTTGTGGGATTGACAGACTACTGCATCCACATACCACTGCATAAAATCTACTCACATAGGAAAATTTGACCACAGTAATTAATAATAATTAACTATGCACATTACATAACTGCAATGTTATAATGAAACTGTAACTATAGTAATCAATTAATCTTAATTAATGTCAGTTACTAACATAGTCATCAAAAGAAAATCTTATTAAAATCTAAACCTTATAGTCAAGTTTCTTGAGAGGGAGCAATCCTGACCATTCACTCTCTTTTATAAGACACAATTGAGTTAGCTTTAAACACAGATTTTACCTTCAATTTCTGTTACTACTTGAAAAAAAAGGATGAAAGATCGTGAGCTTATTCCTTTTGGGGTTCCTTCTAATTCTCAACAAGGTTTCTTACAAGACTTTCACCACATTGATCAGTTTCATGATCATGTGCATGGTTCATCATCATCCAACACAGTTTTTGGGGTTCAAACTCAAAATTTCGATCCTTATGATAATGCTAATTGTGAATGTGCACCAGCTGCAGGTTATGAAGTTTATGAGGGAAAGTCTTTTAATGGCAATGAACATGGTCACATTATTGATAATTATCAATATGATGATGGTTATAGTTTGAATCTTCCTAGAAGGAATCAACTTGATCATATGATTGTTGATCAAAATCAAAGTTATTTGCCATTTAATCCTTCAGAGACAACAAAACCATTGAATTATGTTGTACCAGATGAAGTCTCAAGTATATCTCCATCAGATTATTATCAGAAATCAGTTGACTTCAATAAAAATAATAAAGAATCTCCAACTTCTAGAAGAGCATTTAAAGTGAAGAAAAGGTCCAATATAATCAAGGGACAATGGACAGTGGATGAAGATAGGTGCTTATATATACTTTCCTTTAATTCATTTTTTGTTTTCATGGCTATTTAATCTTGTTACATCATTGTTTTTTGTTCACATTATAAAACTGCATATTAAATAAAAATTGTGGGCTTTGACTGCTTTTGCAAACAGATTGTTGATTCAGCTGGTGGAACAATATGGAATGAGGAAGTGGTCTCATATTGCTCAGAAGTTGCCTGGAAGAATAGGGAAACAATGCAGAGAAAGATGGCATAACCATTTGAGGCCTGACATCAAGGTACCACTTTACCTGTAATAAAGATACACTTTTGGCAATTGGGTCTATATCTATGTGGCACTGATACTTTAGATCGAAGGCGTGTCTGGTGTCAGACATGTGTCGGTATTGGATGCTGACACCACACCAACACATGTGATTATATTCAATCACTTTCGTTTTCTCAAATTATTATCGATGTTTATGTGCAAGTATTAGTATCATGTCTGATGTTCGTATCTGTGTCGTGCTTGATACGTCTACATATACAAGGTCACCAATGATAAATACATGATCCAATTGTTCCTCAACTCTCATAACATGAAAAATAGTTTGCTTGTCACACAAGCACGCTTTTGAGGATCTGGACGAATCACGTTCCGACTTTGTATTTGAAACCTTTTACAAAGTCGGAATACGAGTTGTCTGATTAAGATCGGACGACTCTCAAATTGCTTGACTGCATGATTATTTATCCTGACGACTACGAGGAATCCGAGTCTTATAAGATGACGCTTTTACTTGATATGCTAGAAATTTAAGTACAATTAATAAAAAGATTTATAAAACTAAACTTTTGTGTGCAATTTTGTAGAAGGAGATATGGACAGATGAAGAGGATAAGATACTGATTCAAGCTCATGGAGAGATAGGAAATAAGTGGGCCGAAATTGCAAAAAGATTACCAGGAAGAACTGAGAACTCAATAAAAAATCATTGGAATGCAACAAAGAGAAGACAATATTCCAAAAGAAAGTGTCGCTCAAAGTACCCTAGAGGAACACTTCTAGAGGAATATATAAAAAGCTTGAACTTAGACCAAAGCCCACCAAAAAACTCTGGAAAAAAATCTAATAATGCTAATACCAAAAAAACCAATACAAACACAAGCAAATCAGCAGCAGCAGCAGCAACTCAGCACCAGATTGTAAACCAGTTTTGTTCGAATAAAGATCGCGTGGTGCCAAATTATGATCAATTTAATGAGGTCTCAGATTTTTGCTTAGATGAAGAATTGTTTGAACAAGGGTGTGGTATTGATTCTTTGCTAGATGATATGTCTAGTGGTCCTAATGAGAAAGATTTTGATGATAAGGGAGACATGCAAGTTGTTAATCTTGATGAGATTGATGATCATTTTGAGACAGAGAATATGATGGGATCCAAAATGGAGATTCATGAAGTTAAGAAAGAGTTGGATTTGGTTGAGATGATCTCTCAGGTTAATGAAAATATTGATGTGTAGTATTTTGAAATTTGCTGATCCTCTGAGGAATTTTGCATGGATGATGATACAGTGATGATGGAACTTTTACTATATATGGTTTTTATATTTTGTTACTATTACTATTACCATTACAATTATTATGTTTTCTGATAAATAAAGATACCTATAAAATCTCATACTTGTTTAAAGAAAATACTACATTACAATGTAAACAACAATAAATAAAGAGGGCATTTTTGTCGGCAAGTATTTCTCAGATACTGTAAAAATATAGCAAGTTGCTTGATTGGGTGACATATTTGCACTTTTGGGTTTCAACTGTTTCAGAAGACATGTTTCTTACCTAGAAACACAAGTCCTATGATGACAATATTGTTTCTTACATTAATTCTTTGTGAGTTTAGCACAGTAAAGAGTCCTCATGTATATTCTGTTGTATAGCTCCCACAAAATGTTAGTAGATCGAGGAATTATTTTATTTGATACTCAGTTAGAGGAATAATTAAAAATGTGATAACACTGTCATTATTTGCATAAAACCTTAATGATAGTAACCATTTTGAAACGGAAGAAGCAACGTAAGTAGTAAATAGTAAACTAGTAACAAAAAAGGAAGCATTAAGTCTGGGTCAAACATGTTTAAGAGTACTTATAAAATGTTGGTCTTTGGAAGTAAATGACCTGTGTAACTGCATAAGGAAACAAGTCTTTTTTTTTGGTCGTATAAGGAAACAAGTCTAAAGAACACAGATAAGATTGCTTTAATTAATATTTAGTACTAAGAAAATTCTTGTGTGTTATTTAAATCAATTGCAACCTTAATACAGTCAATATTATTATTTTTTGAATAAAATGGGCTACAGCCCCAACACAATAAAACTAAGGGTTTTTTTTTTGTACCCCCACCCTCTCCCCTTAAACCCCCACCCACACTGAAATTCCCAAAATGCCCTTCAAAAAATCTTTTTTTTCAAAAAATTACACGAATCGTATATATATTTTTTGTGGCCTATATACGATGGGTAAAATTATGACGTCGTATATATGTTCATTGTGCGTATATACGATTTAAACGTTTTAAGTCAATCGTATATACGCCTGAGAAACCTATATACGATAGGTGGTCAACGAAGCATTTAATAATGCAATCGTATATATGCCTTGAAGGACATATATACGATGGGTAGTCAACGAAGCATTTAATAATGCAATCGTATATATGTCTTGAAGGACATATATACGATGAGTACTTTTGCAGGTCAGCGTTAAATATTAAATTTAATCGTATATACCTTCCATTGAGGTATATACGATGTGTTATCTTGTGGGTCCCAGTCAGAGTGAAATTAATGAAAGTCAAAATGTTATTTATGGCAGGGGTAAAATAGGAATTACAATAATGGGTGGGGGTGGGAGACAATAATGGGTGGGGGTGGGAGGGGATGGGGTGGGGGTATAAAAAAACAAAGCCTAAAACTAAAGCCACAAGGAAACAAAAGGCCCATGCTTCGTACAACCCCTCTTTACTCACTAGAACCCCCTTTTTGGTGTGAAAAGACCAAAAGCCCTTACTGAAAATTTGTTTTTATTTTTTTTAAACATTAAGTACGGTTTGGCGCACGCTTGATTGAACCTGATCGAATCTCGCTGCGCCGAACCAGTCAAAATTTACTCAGACGCCCCAAATTATGTTTTGACTAGGTTCAACCAAGCGTGTGCCGATCCAAATCGATCAGTTGTGCGCCGAACCCTCTCCACCGTCTAGTCAACGGCTAAATTTTTGAATTCTCCCCAACGGTTATAGTTTTAACGGTTTCGATTGTTTTAAATCAACGGCTCACGTTCGATCACACCTATTTTAGATAAGTGCAACAAGTCATACAAACCGAAAAAGTCTAAAAGAACAATTCATGCAATGAATAAATCGAATCGTTAAAAATCAGTTAAAATTAAACAACTAATGTTAGCCATACTAGTGTTAGTAAAGAATAAATCGAATCGTTAAAAATCAGTTAAAATTAAACAACTAGTGTTAGCCATACTAGTGTTAGCAAAGAATAAATCGAATTGTTAAAAATCAGTTAAAATTAAACAACTCAGCATCTAGCAACAATCAGGGAGGTTCGACCCTGCCAAGTGCGAACCGGTTCGACGCACGCATGGTCGAACCACTCTTAAAAGGTTCGGCGCACGCATGGCCGAACCGTACTTATTGTTCAAAAAAAATGTTTTACATTCAGGAATATTTTGGGAATAAAGAGTGGTATGGGGTGTCTAGTGGGTAGAGGGGGGTTGTACGAAGCATGGGCCAAACAAAATAGTCTCATTGTCAGCAAGGCCGACTTAAGTTTAGAATACAAGTTGGATGTTGCTTTTCCCACGCTCCCTCCTACTCAAAACACACCCCATAAGGGTGTGAAAAGACCAAAAGGCCAGCCAAAACCTCTTTTTTATTCACGAAATTTCACGTGTTCGAACACGGGCCTTCGAACAAGTTCGAATGACATCGTTCGTGTGTGTTAAATCTTGACTTCACACCCTCTTGTGCGTAATTTCACCTGTTCGCATGAAGGTGTTCGAACACCCTATTTTATTACAAAAATGGACTCTCACACCACATTCACCTTTGGGTTTTGCTTTTCTCACTCCCCCTCCTACTCTTTCACACACCTTAACAAATTTTATTCCAAAAATAACCTTGCGTGAAACGCTGTGAAGACGTGTTTAATGACTGTTCGAACGACCTTGTTCGAACAGGTTTGCATGACCTCATGTGAACAGGTGAAAAACACCCAAGAGGGTGTGAAGTCAAAATTTAACACACTCGAACGATGTCGTTCGAACGTGTTTGAACAAGGTCATGCGAATAGGTGAAAAACGCCCAAAAAGGTCTGAAGTCAAAATTTAACACACTCGAACGATGTCATTCAAACCTGTTCGAAGGCCCGTGTTCGAACACGTGAAAATTCTTGAAAAAAGGACGTTTTGGCTGGTCTTTTGGTCATTTCACACCCTTATGGGGTGTGTTTGAGTAGGAGGGGGCGTAGGAAAAGCAACACCCTTCACCTTTTTATTGCGTTCGCATGATGTTGTTCGAACGTGTTCGAACAAGGTCGTTCGAACAGTCATAAAACACGTCCTCACAGCGTTTCACGCGAGGTTATTTTTGGAATAAAATTTGTTAAAGGGTGTAAAAGAGTAGGAGGGGGTGTGGGAAAAGCAAACGCCTACAAGTTTCATTGTCAATAAAACAAAATTATTTGACACTTTAGAATATAAGTTTCATTTTTATACTTCACCAAAAAAAGTTTCATTTTTCTATCCTTATTTATCAATATATCAACCTACCTTATATTAACTAGTTATTCTATCTAATTTCTAAAGATGATTATTAAATAATTCAATCCAATGCAAACTATAATAACTAAACAAAAAATAACCAAAAAACCAAATTTTCTCATTGGATGAAATCGATGCGTGTGTGTGAGAGTGAAATCGAAATGGTCGGATGATTAACAAATAAAATCAAAGAGATTGGATCAAATATTTTTTTTCCTTTAAAATTGATCCAATCTAATCCTTAAACACACATGATAATATTTTTTTCCTAGCACAATTGGTGATTCCGACGTTAAGCTGAACATTTTTTATAGTTACATGAGTTCAAACCCAAAATGTGAATGGCCTTTATTTTCGGTACCCCCCTCATTCCCTCCCACACCCCCATAATGTCCCAAATGGACAAAAATACCCCTGAAAATTTACAAAAATTACATGGTTTTGTTAAAAAAAAAAAAAAAATTACAAATTTGAATTACCTCTAAAATTTGGAATTACCTCAAAAAATAATGGAATTTGGATTTACCTGTAATTAGAAAGATTCGAATTACCTCGAAATGAGGTAATTCCGGTTCTAAATTGTGAACCGGAATTACCTATTTCGAGGTAATTCAAAATTTAATTTTTTTTTCGAACGAATAATTTAGGCTAAAAATCGGTTTTGGACAACATACTCGGATCGTAATGAAACCACGACCATTAGAAGCGAAATAAATCAAGAATCAAGACTCCTTAAAAGGGACTTCTTACGGACAAATGATTTCAAAATCCCAAATTCCATCGTTTACTATTTTTTACGATTTTTTTAATTTTTCATAGTCTCCAAAAATCTTAAAAATTTGTATAGCCTTATTTTGGTTTTGTTAGATTTTTAGTGGTGTTTTTATATTTTTTAGAGTAGTTTTGACTATTTTTAGTAGCCTTTTAGTAATAAAAATTAAAACAAATCGTATATATATACGCTTCGCAGCGTCCTGGATTGGCTCGGGATGCCCTAGATGTCGCCCATTCACCTACTTCACGTGCTTATTTTGATCATTTTTAGACATTTTGGACCCATAGTTGTATTTGTACTCTATTTTATGTTGATCATTTTATATATTTTGACGTATTGTTATTAAATCGTAAATCGTTCGTATCATATTTCCAATAAAACGCGTTTAAATCTTAAGACCAAAATACAAACTTTTTTTTTAAAAAAAAATTACAAATTTCGGAATTACCTTTTTTAGAGGTAATTCCGAAATTTTTTATTTTTTTTTGAACCGGAATTACCTTTTTTTGAGGTAATTCCGAAAATTTAATTTTTTTTTTTTTTTTAAAAAAACGCAGGGGTATTATTGGCATTTTTGGTATTATGGGGGTGTGGGAGGGAATGAGGGGGGTACGAAAACAAACACCCAATGTGAATTTGCATATAGTGCTTGTCACTATGTCTATAGACAAAAAGAAGTGTATTTAAAAAAATTCTTAAGCAATGTGCCTTATACAACAAATAAAATGTGTGCACAATATTTATTTATGTACGCATTAGATTCTACTAAATGTAGTTTTATATTTAAATAATTGGCTTTTGGAATCCGAGTTATGTTACACCTATATTTACTTTTGTGCCAAGTAATGTAATGTTAGAGAGGCTCATATTGTGTTGCGTTATTGGGTATTGTGTTTCTCTCTTTTTAATAAAATGAGGAGGAATTCTCTTTCTCCCTACCGATGTTTTTTCTCTAATTTCTCTAATAGGATTTTGCATCATAAGATTTTAACGAATCTCCTATCTTCTTTTGAGAAAAAAAAACTAGACAAGCAGCATAACATTTAGCTAAATATTGGGTCTAGTAACACAGAGGCACTAAAGCTGGAAAATCCTATAACACATTTCTTAACATGAGTGATTTTATTAGCTAAATGTATGGTTTTTAGGGATACCACGGCAGTAGACCTGCAAACCACAACTATGCAACAGGTTGGGCAAGGTGGGTGGGAACATCACGGGATGAAACTAAAGGATAAAATGTTCACATACAAGGACCGCCAATGGCAGTAAACAACCTTATAGAGTTCAGTAAAAAAATAGCAGGCCACCAAATAGAACAGAGTATAAAATTGCAAGACTAAACCAGCACCCTACTATAATGTGGCATCACAAACGTTCGGCTGGAAAGCGCTCCCAGGATTTCTGTAATCAATTTCTGAGTGATGAGGGAAATCAAATGGCATTTTATCAGCGGAAAGTCCTGCCTCATTGAACACCTTTATCACTTCTTGGTATACTACTGCATTTCCATCTGGTGTCAGGTGCAACCCATCCCTGTAACAATAAAACAACAATAAATAGACTTAGTCAAAGCTAATCCATGATGCCATTTGGCTTTAACAAGAGAACTGGGTCAAACGTAAGTCAGTCTATATTTCTCAAATCCAGGTTGTAACAAACCGCAAAAATTTCTTTTGCCAGCCAACTGTTTCTTGCATTTTGGACCATAGATTGATATGCGGCACACCCATTTCCTTAGCCATCTCAACGCATGCATTAGCATATTGACCAGTAACTTCATTTGTTCTTTCGGGCAATTCTCTAGCATTCGCACCATATAAGGATCTGCAAGACCCAACAAAAGCTACTCAAACATGAAGCTAAAATAAAATGGTGAATAATAAGATTCCAATATAGGCTAATATTATCTTTTTCATGGACTCGCAAGTCTTATACCCCAGAAATAGCCAGCAAGTACATAAGCAATATGTGAAACAATAACATGGCACAAAGTTTAAAGATGGTAGTTTTAATCATACTGGGACAACTACAGTTTTTTTTTAAACTAGATACTGATAGTAACATCAGCACAATGTGGGGTGTAAGGTATGGCAAGAGAGACGATGCCGTAGACTTTAAATGTATATGACCATAAGCGGAGACGGTGTTCAGATAATAAGAGCACTACAGCAGTAACAAAGGGGGTTGTGAATGCAGCAGATATATGAAACAGACGGCGAGAATAGTTTCATTTGATGATATCAGTAAGATGTCATAAATAGCCAAGTAAATTGATGGTACAGTAAGACGGTGTTCATAAAGGAATGCAGATTATAAATACTGAATCTAAAAAGAGAGGAGGAATTTATCATACACTGCATATTCTTGACGCCCTTCCTCACAAACTGGAGGTGGAGTGATAAGCACAATTAGCATAGTTGGTGAGCATGACTGAAATCAAATTTTTACTTCTGATCAATAACAGATAATATATTTGGCATTTAATGGTATAGGGATTTAAT
Source organism: Oxytropis ochrocephala (assembly GCA_020916435.1). Taxonomy (NCBI): domain Eukaryota; kingdom Viridiplantae; phylum Streptophyta; class Magnoliopsida; order Fabales; family Fabaceae; genus Oxytropis; species Oxytropis ochrocephala. Next base: position 15,982,091 of record CM037088.1, on the reverse strand, counting down.
AGGTAAACCCAACCAAAGGAGCACTACTAAGCAGAAAATGCACGCAAAAATTAAGTTAAAGTAACAAGTAATTAAGTAACAGACCAAGTTTAAATGTTAAACATAGAAACAGCAAAATTTAACCTTCAAGTGTAGCACAATTTTTTTGAGGTTTTGTTTGTACTCTTCAATTGGTACATGTTGCCTTTCACTGGTTCTTCCTGACAAAGCTGCGTCATTAGGACCAAACAAAACCGTAGTTGCAAGAGGTGGTTTAGTTGACTCCTGAAGTGAAGCCATCCACGCAATTAATCACATGGAACTTGAGATATAAAATAAAGCAATTTGCTCATATTAAGAAGACCCTAATCCTACATCTAAATAAGGAAGGATTTTGAGAGAAAAGAGAGGGGGTTGCATTAGCAGATGCTCTGGCAGACTGGCTTCTCACTATTCAAAAACTGTAATGTAACGTAAGCGCATGAGAATTGTAGTATAATCACAGTTGGTATCTTCAATCCTCTAGTGACCCGCTTGGAATAAACAAAACTATAAACTATATTTAACCAGTCAATCTTTTAGCAACACAGTTACTATCAAATTCAAGATGAAAAGTAGCAGAAGCTGTAAACCATTCTGATCTCTTCAAGTTATAAAAAATTTAGCCTAATTTGAAGATTTAAGGACTGGTTAATTACTTTAACATCTTGATCCAAAAATTGAGCATGCCTCTCAATGCATGAAAATATATCTAAAAAGAAATGTAATGGATAACTTTTAACAAATGAATATTTTCTCAACAAAAGCTGAGATAGTTGAGGCATAACTAATTTTAAAAATATCATATTCTTTTTTCTATGTTGTCCCTGCAAGGCTGCAACTGCAAAAGTAATTTCCGGATCCATCAATGGAACAAAAGATGGCATTGCGATGTAAGAGATTAAGCATAGAAAAGTGAGGGATAAAAATCAGAAAAATGAAACTTGATATAGGTTAGCATAAAGTACCAGAGGGAAAAGATGATGCAGCAAGAACAAAGCCCACCTAGTATTGTATCCACCATAACCACGAAGAAGCACATCAGCCTGAAAAAATGATCCATTAATTTTATGATTTGTTAATTACTACTACAGAGAAGAAAACAAAATGGATCTGATATAACTTGAGTTTTTTGAGAAGAAGAAAGAAGAAGCTTAACTTGCGAGAATAGGAATTGGCGAGGGAAGCACCCCATCCATTTCCTCCGAACGATTCCTGCGTTATAGAATCTCCAAACAACACAAGAGTTTCCCTCATCATCGCTCTCTCTCGCTCGCGCCAACGCGATTCTCTCTGTTTTTCTTTTTTGACTCAAAACGCGATTCTTTTCTATAAAACCGTCAATTCAAAAATTAAAGCAAAATAGCATCTGGGGTCCTTAACTTATTTTCCATTTTCGCTTAGGTCCCTTAACTTTAAAAGCTAACGTTTAAGTCCCTTAACTTTTAAAAACGTTTCATCGTAGTCCCATTTAACGTTAAAAGCTAACGTTTAAGTCCCTTAACTTTTAAAAATGTTTCATCGTAGTCTCATTTAACGTTAAGAGCTAACGTTTAAGTCCTAGTTGTTGTTAGTTTAAAAACGTTAAATGGGACTAAGATGACACGTTTTTAAAAGTTAAGGACCTAAACGTTAGCTTTTAAAGTTAAGGGACCTAGCGAAAACGGAAAATAAGTTAAAGGATCTCGGATGCTATTTTACCAAAATTAAACAGCAAGGATAAAAACGTCAATTCAAATATTAAACATCTATCTCCCATCTCTTTTAAGAGAAGGGTTTAGCCGCCTTCCTTGTTGCGCGTAGCCACAATCAGCAACTGACCACCGCACATCCTCACCGTCGATCCAACCTCTGTTCCACCGGCGCCGTCGTTCTCGCTACACCAACGTGTCATCTTGCCCACCGCGGTATTGTCTCCTCTTCTTCTATCTCTTATTTTATTCATTAATTTTAGTTTATGACCTTTACATTGATTTCACGAATCAAAGTTCAAGTTTTCTTTATAGGATTGGAAATTATTAACAAATAGAAATTGTAAAGGTAAAAGACACGTCTTCTCAATCAGATATTTGTAAATTTCAGGACACCGTTTTTCACCGAGCTTTCAATTTCCTGATTATGGCGGCATCTGCACGTCCTTCTACGGCGGAAGTCTTGTCGCTGTTCCGTTCGATACTACGAGTGGCTAGGCAGTTCCCAGATTACAACATCAGGGAATACACTAAACGACGCACCCTCGATGCGTTTCGTCAAAACGCAACACTTTCCGATCCTTCTTCCGTTTCCTCCGCCTTCTCCTATGGCAAGTCCCAGCTCGATGTCGCTAAACGACAGGCCGTTGTTTACTCTCTCTACGCCCCTAACCTTCCCAGCGTTATGGACCTTCAAAAGAGGCCCTTTTAATCATGGTATGATTTCTCTCCTTTCCTTTTAGCATAATAATAGCTTATAGAAATAAATAGCTTATCTATGTCCAATGTTATCTCATTGCCTCTTTGATTGTTGAAATAGTTATAAGTGCTTATTGAATGTAAGTGATTTATGCTTAATTAACTTGCTTATCCAAACCCTTTCTAAATCAAGGGAAGTTACATTTTAAGTTTTAATTTCTGCATTTGATAGTTAAGCCCGCTTTAAAAGAGCCTTGTCCATTGCTATTGAGTCTCACATAGTTACCAAAAATTCTTAGTATCATTCTATTACTCTTCATATTTGTAACTGAAACCAAAATCAGAATAGAAGAAATCCAAGATAAATGTATTGATAAATCTCTTAACAGAGAATAAATCCTCTTTACAAGATATTCTGCAACTAATAAAGAACTAAAATGACAGTGTAGTGGAGCTATGCTCCTTGCAAGATGATCAACTAAGGGAATAAAAGATAACCAAAATTTTTGAGAGAACCAACTTCTCTACTCAGCCAAAACCACCCAAACTAAATGCTAACGATCTCCTCCTTTTCTCATCTCTCATGCCCCTTCATTTACTCCTCTTCCACCGTTCTGATTTCCATGTTCACCCCTACCCCTACCCTTCCACTAATACCTCTTTGCCACCTGTCCTATTATGTTAAGTTCTAGCCCATTTCAAGGAAGTAGTTCCATTATTTCCCCTTTTACCCTCCTTACATGAACATCCATGATCTAACACTTACCATGCATCCATGATCTAACACTTATCATGCGTGACAATGTCATGGCTTGTAACAACTGATTAATTATCATGGTGCACCATTTGCTTATCATCTCGTTGATTTGATTATATATGGAATATTGTGCAGAAGAGAATGAAAAACAGATTCAGTGGGGAAGGTTTTCTGGTTTGCTAAACCTTCAAACATGTAATGGGACATTTTAAAATGATTAGAAATAGATCCGTTTTCATAGCCACAGAACTCCTTGTAATAGAAAGGTACACAAGATTTTAAGTGGACAGAAGATAAGTGCTGTTGCTATAGCGTGGGCAGTATGTTAAGGTTTTAGTTAAATTGCTTGTGCCTCATGTCTTTTCGACTGACTAGTATGTGGTTGTATTTACTCCTTCGTGATTGGAATTTTTGCAGGTTGAGTATGAATTTATGTTCTGTTGAGGAGAGGACAAACAAAAATGTGTGTTAGCTTACTCTGCAATCAGTATAATGGAGTTGGAAATGAAGTGAAAATCTGTTGAGGTCATAGCTTTCTTTCGGAAAACAATAATTGCTCTTTGATAACCAACATTCATATTTTTGGAGGACAAGTTTATATATGCATATTAAGAGTTGACTGGCATTCTTGAATAATCAATTAAAAACCAATTTTATGTTATTGGTATTAGAATGAGTAATGTAATTGGTCTGTCTGTAAAATTTACAGTGTTATTTAGTTTTTGATATGATGATAATGTACTTCTTGACCATAACAGTTTGATGATGCAATATAGAGTTGATATATTTGTGGTCATATTAAGGTGGATTGTTCAGGTATTGTCTTCAACCAGCAATAAACCTCTAATAGATATCCACATTCCATTCCATTCTACCAGAATGAAGGAAGTAAACATATGCTTCACAGCCAATGGATATATATATATATATATATATATATATATATATATATATATATATATTATATTATATTATATGCTAGCCCAATGTATTTGACTGGAGTGGTTTTTCAGAAGCATTTTTGTGATTTTCATACAGTGAATCAGTAGAAAAATCGAAAGGAGAAATAATGAACTTAGTGTTTTAATCTGTTCTCTTTGCTTGCCATGCAAATGCCCAAAAAAAATTAAAAAAATCTAGGGCTCCTAGGGAATGATAGGCTGAAGGTGGAGAAAATATGTGGATTACTCCTACTTATATAGGAAGCCCCAGAAAAGCTATCCTTTTTTTTAACATCGACGAGATGCAGAAGACCCAAATCCTTTCTTCCTTTATGTAGTGTTTGGCTCAAAGGATAGAACGGGGTGTGAGGAAGGGGAAGGATTTCATTAGATATAGATATTGTTTGGTTTGAGAAGAAAATGAGGGGAAGGATCTTAGCTCTTGTTCAGTTTACAAGGGGAGAGGATGATTTTTGCAACTACTATACATTCTTTATTTATTGCAACCAGACATTAAGTCAGTTTAAATAGTTGTTTTTTACATTGGCGTCATTTGATCTGCTATCTCACACGGAAAAGGTGTTGAAGGGTGACTTGGAGAAGTTCCCTCATGAAGTCGAAGTGTTATTGTGGTTATGTAGGGCGAAGAGAGGAGGGTTTGTCCTACACTTTTGAAATTTTTTGAAGGCTTGTTTTTACTTTGCTAAAGCTTCTCCGGCATAACTTGTTCTACTACAATACACACAACTTTGAATTAGCTTTGCATGATACTGTTGATATACGATTCGTTTTGGGTTTGGCTCTCTAAGCTTTATAGGACTGTCTCCTCATGAAAACTGTTATGGGGGATTGGGTGTCTTGTTTGAAGTTCCCTTTGGGAGAGTGACAATGTAAGATTGTAATATTGTTAGTAGAGAGAATGAAAATCGTGATGACACTCTTATTTTACACATCATTACTTCACTTTTTTTTTTCTGTTTTTTTATCCTCTTTTGCTCTAATGCCATAGTTACGCACGAGACAATTTGTTTTCTCTGTGCATTATAAAAACATACTCACCCTCGCACTAAGTATGTAATCCTGGTCAAAGGTTAAAACTATATCCTTCATGATACTTTTAGTAGTTATTGATTGTTTATGATATATCTTTTTGGGTAATGTGATTAAATACTTTTTTTTTACAAAAGATTAAATACTTGGTATGATTATATTTGATTAAAAAAAGTAGTTATAGATTGATAGTGAGTTAAATTAGAATATATTAGGTGTTGAACTTTAATTACTTGGGATTTATTTTATTGTTGTTTAATTTGTGGCTTGAACAGCATCATCTAGGTCTTTAGATGTAGGGTTTGTGGGTTTAGCAGGCATTGAGAAACAAGTTGGAAACACAAATGATGGTGAGTTCCACACCTACCACTACAAACTAGGATTTTAGGCTACAAGTAGGAAATAAAGGAACTTAAAACTGCAATTGGCAAGGCCACTTGAAACACACACACAACACAACAGTGAGGTCTTGGGTTCGAACCCGGGACACGGTATCTATCCTAACAATTTTGACATTTGTCAGTTGAGTTAGGTTTTGCGGATATTTAAAACTGCAATATTTGATTCTTCATAATCATTCTAGGAGAAAACATCTCACTTAAATACTTAGGGTTCTGCTAGACAAGCAATCACAACCTTATACGTGTCAACATCCTAATTTAGGAAATTCAAAAATAAAGAGAAAACACAAAATAGAAAATAAAAACATTTAAATGAAATATTTGAGCCAAAAAAGCTTATGGATTGTTCTTTTGGGTTTAATCTTGCTATCAATAAGATGTTAGCTTTTAATTAGATCCCAACTACACCCAATACCATTTAATCCCATTAACTCTGAAATACATTTAGCCTCTGTTTTGCACGTCTCATCCGCTAGCAGATAGCGGATGAAATTAGCGGGAGAAGAGTACACGTATTTGGTAAGCACTAACATTTAGCGTTTTTCGATTAGCCTTTAGCGTTTTCTCATACGCTACTTCAAGGCTCTATTTAGCAAACCAAATCCGTTAGCTTATAGCGGCAGTAGCTGATAGCATTTCTTTATTTAATATTGCAAGGGGAGAGGATATGTTGCAAGGGGAAAGGAATAAAATCTATATAAATCAAATTAAATAAAACAATCTTAGGCAATCAAGGACCTAACAGGTACCTCATTAGCCAATCAATTTAAAATTTGTAAGAGATAATACTAACTAGCCACTTAAGCTAGTCCCTATGGCTATGAGGATAACAAGAGAATGAAAATTAAAACATCAAATAGCATAGGGTTCCAAATAAAATCATTTGCTGACAAGCCAATTGTGTTACTCATGCTTTACGTAGGGTCGTCGCCCATTCTTTTTGCTACTCACCAAGGAAATGATATGAGTTTGTTTGCTTACAGAAACTGTTAACCCGTGTTTAGTGGAGTTTTTTTTCAAATGTCTTTAGGGGAATTTTTAGTCGGACCATTAATGTATAAAATAAAAAATTCCCTTTTTTGGTGAAAAATGAAAAATTCCCTTTAATTCTGACAATTTGCAAATATCTAATTCATAATGGGGAAACCCAAGTATTTAAGGGAAATTATTTTATTTTTATCTTTCAATTCTATATGTTAGATATAATTTTATTTTATTTTTTAAATCTTTGATATAGTTCACCCATTTAATTTTCAAATTACTTTCTATTAATTCAAGTCAAAAGCATATTTTTTTTAAAAAAATATTCAATTAAAAGAAACAACTTTGATTATTATTATTATTATTATTATCAATATTATTATTATTATTATTATTATTTCCTTAACAAAAATTTGCACACATGTATCCTAAAATAAAAGCGATTACTTCAATAAAATTTTAAAATGTACAAAAAAATAAATTACTTACAAAATTCTATCCCTTGAATTCCATTCCAAATACTCCGGATAATCAGAGCATCAATATTTGATATGAAGTTTGGGATTAGGGGTGAGAATAAGCTACACCGAGAACAACTTTACAAGGTCTGAGTTTAGCCTACATTGAAAATGTTAGGCTTGAGCCTAATACTTATATTTTTGTTTTGATTTTTTTTTACTGAAATATATTTTTGTTTTGAAGAAATGATGTGGTGGTTTTCTATACTCGCCATTCAAAATAATTTTTATAGGGGGCGCCCCTACTGATATGTAGATGTTGCTCTGTCCCTAGTTGGAGAGGTATTTAAGAAAAGTCCACGAACCTAAGTCAAACTTTGGTTGGCTACATCGTATTTGGGTGCTAATACCCAAGTAATCCAAAGAATATAGTAGAATTTACCTTAGTATTTCAAAATCCGCAATGCTACTTTGTACGGAAAAAAAAAAACATACATGGTGTATTTTAAGGAATGAGGACATCCAAGTTTGATGGAAATCACCCGGTTATCGACATATTGTATATAATTATTCCATACCACAAAGAAGTATTCTTTCGAAAGATAGAAACTTAATTAAAAGTTGATAAAACCATTGAAATGGACTAATTGAACTATTTGGTATACCAAAAAATAGACTAATTTAATGATTTTATTAATTATAAAAGCGTGGTAATGCAAGAAAGATTTGTGGCATTCCATGCTTACAAAATGCTAGTTTAGAAATGAAACATCTACCCTAATTTTCTACCTCTAACAATGCGTCTTGGGAAGTCGTTGTGGCCTTTAGAACCGCCACTAGGTGGAACTGATCCTTTTGGAAGGAAAACATAATAGTTTGGAACAGAAAATCTTCCAACTTTGGTTTCTTCATGGCTCTTGTGACTGTGCACGATCTTCAAGTCTTGAGATGCTATGGCTATGTTAGAAGAAGACACAAGCAGCAGGATCATTGTAATAAGGAGAGGGTGCGGGAGCAAGAAGAGTTAAGAGGCAATGACAAATAACACAGCCATAGCAAATGAAAATTTCCATTTTTTTGGTGCAAATGAAAATTTCCCTTTAATTCTGACAATTTGCAAATATTTAAGGTTTAAATATACGTTTAGTCCCTGCAAATATACGTTTAATCCAGTTTAGTCACTGTAAAAATAAAACTTTGTGTTTCGCCCTTGCAAATATAAGTTTGATTCAGTTTAGTCCCTGTAAAATTAAAACTTTGTTTTTCGTCCCTATAAATATATGTTTTATCCACTTTGGTCCCTGTAATATGTAAAATGTTTTATTTTAGTCCCTCCAATATGAGCAGAAAAATGACTAAAATAAAATATTTTCCACATTACAGGGACCAAACTGGATAAAAGCGTATATTTGTAGGAACGGAAAACAAAGTTTTAATTTTATAGGGACTAAATTGGATCAACTTATATTTGCAATGGCTAAGCACAAAGTTTTATTTTTACAGGGACTAAACTGGATTAAACGTATATTTGCAGGGACTAAACATATATTTATACCAATATTTAATTCATAATGGCGGAAACCCAAGTATTTAGGGGAAATTATTCTATTTTTATTCTTCAATTCTATTTGTTAGATATAATTTTATTTTATTTTTAAATTTTTTTGATACAGTTCACCCTTTAAAGTTTCAAATTACTTTCTATTAATTCAAGTCATTAGTATATTTTTTTTAAAAAATATTCAATTAAAATAAGCAACTTTGATTATTATTATTATTATTATTATTATTATTTCCTTAACAAAAATTCGCACACATGTATCCTAAAATAATCGATTACTTCAACAAAATTTTAAAATGTACAAAAAAATAAATTACTTACAAAATTCTTTCCCTTGAATTCCATCCTAAATACTCTGGATAATCATACCATCAATATTTGATACGAAGTTTGGGATTAGGGATGAGAATAAGCTAGACCGAGAACAACTTTATAAGACCTGAGGTTGACCTACATTGAAAATGTTAGGCTTGAGCCTAATACTTAAATTTTTGTTTTGATTTTTTTTTACTGAAGTGTATATTTTTGTTTTGATTGAATGATGTGGTGGGTATATATACTCGGCATTCAAAACAATAATGATAGGGAGGCTGGAGCCCCTACTGATATATATGTTTCTTCGTCCCTTGTTGGAGTGGTATTTAAGAAAAGTCCTCAAACCTAAGTTGAACTATGGTCGGGTACATCGTATTTGGGTGCTAATACCCGAGTGCAGATATGCACAAGTACTTGTGGGACAATTTTGGAGAGAGAACGACACATACAATATAGTTGTAAATGCAATAAATTGCATTATCTTTCTGTTTGTGTCACCCTCTCTCTGAAATTGTCCCACAAACACTTGTGAGGGTCTAAACTCCTAATACCCAAGTAATCCAAAGAATATAGTAGAATTAACCGTAGTATTTCAAAATCGGCAATGCTACTTTGTACGAAAAAAAACATACATGGTGTATTTTAAGGAATGTGGACATCCAAGTTTGATGGAAATCACCCGTTATCCATATATTGTATATAATTGTACAGTTTTGTGTAATGTTTCTTTTTTTTTGACACAAGTTTTGTGTAATGTTTCGGTGGCCTATGTATGTTATCAATAATATGTTGCATGATTGAAAATAATAAGTTGACATAATTTGACAAAATAAAAAAGGTGCGATGATTGTTATACAAAAAAATGTGAAAATGGGGGTATGTAAGTGAGATTGATCTGCAATGATTGGTTCAAGAGGGGGTGGCTCGGATCTTTTTGGGATTTGATGTGGGAGATGTTTTTGGTTTTGTGTTAGGTAGATATGAGGGTGAGCATTTTTAGTAAGTTTGGGTTTAGTTCTGCGGTGATGCGAATTGATACTTGTAGAATTGATTTTGCAAAATTGTTTTTAGTTAAAAGTGAATGTGACATGATTTTTGTTTGAATACTATTTTAAAAAAGTAATATTTCTCATCATTGTTGTTTGGACAGGTTGGATTAGAATTATTTTCAGGTGTGAAATTCCCAAAATGGATCTCAATTTAAAAGAACATTACAAACTTAAAATTTGATAAAACAAACAACAAAAATACCAAATGATCTAAATTAAAATTATAATCAGAGAATACACTTTAAATTGCAATGCAACTCAGTGAAAGACAATTGTGAAAGATGTAAATATAATAAAGAACAATTATGGAATATTAAAATTTAGTGAAGGACAATTATGGAATGTAAATTTTAATATAATTTAAACATTTGTAATATAATCCCCTACATATTAATACACAATGGTTGACTTTAGCATTTTGGTGGCAAATTTTTTTCCCTATTTACCAATATACCCCTCATTTGTACCCCCACTGTTTACCAATATACCCCCACTCTATATTTTTGGACCAACATACCCCCGCTCTATATTTTGTGCCCCACCATTTACCAATATACCCCTCATTTTGTACCCCACTGTTTACCAATATACCCCCACTATATATTTTTGGACCGACATACCCCTGACAATTTTTTTTTCTCCGACACTTTTTTTTATTATCAAAATGTACCCCTCATTTTGTACCCAACTGTTTATCAATATACCCCCACTCTATATTTTTGGACCGACATACCCCTGACAATTTTTTTTTGTCCAACACTTTTTTTTATTATCAAAATGTACCCCTCATTTTGTACCCCACTGTTTACCAATATACCCCCACTCTATATTTTTGGACCGACACACCCCTGACAAAAATTGAACTAATCTGATTTATCTCTATATCTCTCTTAATTAATACACAATCGTTGACTTCCCCACTTTTGGTGGGAAAATTTTATTCACACCATTTACCAATATACCCCTCATTTTGTACCCCACTGTTTACTATTATACCCTCATTCTATATTTTTGGACCGACATACACCCACTCTATATTTTGTACCCCACCATTTACCAATATACCCCTCATTTTGTACCTCACTGTTTACAAATATACTCTTGACAAATTTTTTATTTGTCCAACACTCTTTTTTTTATCCACTTTTGGTGGGAAAATTTTATTCCCACCATTTACCAATATACCCCTCATTTTGTACCCCACTCTATATTTTTGGACCGACATACCCCTGACAATTTTTTTTGTCCAACACTTTTTTTTATCCACTTTTGGTGGGAAAATTTTATTCTCACCATTTACAAATATACCCCTCATTTGTACCCTACTGTTTACCAATATACCCCCACTCTATATTTTTGGACCGACATACCCCCACTCTATATTTTGTACCCCACCATTTACCAATATACCCCCACTCTATATTTTTGGATCGACATACCCCTGACAATTTTTTTTCCAACACTTTTTTTTTATTATCAAAATGTACCCCTCATTTTGTACCCCACTGTTTACCAATATACCCCCACTCTATATTTTTGGACCGACGTTGTTGCCTCATCCCACCAAGAGCTATTGTTGCCTCTTCGTCTTATATATATGTGTTGCGTATTTTTATACCCCCCTTATAAAATGTTTATGTTTTTTCGAAACTACATCTATAGGCCTATTAATCACCTCCCCGTGCATCACATGGGTGATCGTCCTAGTTTAATATATAGTTAGAGGGTTTTAGTATAATTAAAAAAAAGTAACAATGATAAATATAGTCAAGGGTAATTATGGATGATATAAAAATGGTAGAATCAATTCTATGTCACCACCTTAGAAGCTACAATTTCTAGCTTCCAGTAGAATCAATTCTAGACTAATAAAATTGATTTTATGTGTAAGAGTCAAACATCAATTTAGAACACCAAAATCACTTCTAACCCTCCAAAATCAATTCTACCCATTGAATCCATTTCCTTTCAGATCGAGTTAATACTGTATTTAGTCCCTGAAATTTCACAAAAATTTAATTAGTCCCTGACATTTGCAATATATCAACTTAGTCCCTAACTTTTACAAAAAGTGTTTCAACTTAGTCCATTTTTGCAAAATACAAAGACTAAAGTGATATAATTTAGGGACTAAATTGAAACTCTTGGATAGTCAACTATTTTAAAGTAAGTGTCTGATATAGCACACTTTTGCTGTAATTAGGTTTTTTACCACTCTACCTAGCTCACCTAATATTTCTTTAAAAAAAGGTTTTTTACCCCAACTGCTTTTAGGGTGAGGGAGCAAATCAAATTCATCACTAGTGAACCATTAAATATGACCGTAGAATGTTGTATAAGAATTCATCAAATTTTAAGATTTAATACTGGCTAATTCAAACTTAACCACTCATAGAATTTTACACAATATCATACGGTCAAATTCTGAAAACTAACATTCCCCCACCCATTAAGATTTGCCTATCAAAACAAAAAAAGATCAAATCCCTCATTAATTATGTGCCCATCTAGGTATTTCTCGTTGTTTTTAATAAAATCCAAGTTGGACTGCCAAGTCAGCAATGTAACTGACACATAAGGCAATGGTTAACAGTGTTAGTGTTAAAAAGTTAAATGGGAAAACGGTGCAACGTTTTTTTAAAGTTAATGGACCTATCCGTTACCTCAAAAACTTAAGAGATCTAAACGAAAACAGAAAATAAGTTAAGGACCCCGGATGGTATATATATATATATATATATATATATATATATATATCTTTATCTTTATTATATTTAATTGAGAGTTGCCACATAGACTTTCAAAAATCCACCTCATCGGCCTAATAAAGCCACGCTGTACAAATAAAATGCCACGCCATCACTTAAAAAATTACATGGCTTATCCGACGAGTGAGAAATTCTTTGTGAAAGCCACATATTTACATCTAACGCTCCGGATCAATTACGAAAAAATAACAGCTTTCTAACTGATATTTGGATCCAACGGTTGATGTAACAGATAGATGATTAACGGACTAAAATTGCGGCTGGTCTTCTCTCTCACAAATTATTTCCGTATTAATGCCCATTAAAATATTTTCAACCGTTACAAATTTTTTTGATCCATAGATAAGTGTTGTGCAATTGAGAGAGACTCAAAATATCAAGCAAATATCCTCCCTCACCAGATCCGAAATCATTACAGTATTCTCCTCTCTCCCCATAAATGCAAATGATGGTGCATTAATTCTCTCCTTTTTTTTTCCTTCGGTTTCAACCAACTATTCTTTCAAAAATAGTTTTTGTAATATGGCTCTTCCAAGAAAAGTATTCTACTTTGTCTTTTACTTGTTGTCCAGGCCTGTGACATATGACATTTGATTATACCTTTGTTATATCAAGCATATAAGATTTGTATACTTGATCTCCCCCTTTGTTTCTTATGCAGATTTTGTCGCTGTATTGATTTTTTGTTTGTAATTTATGAGTCGTTGATGTTGTTTTTTTGTGTGACAGTATTTACCGTAAATTTGGTTGAAATAAGCTATATGTAGGAAGAGACTCAATATCTGCTGAAGGCACACAAATGTTCGTTAAAATCAAGTGAATTTTTGGATCCATTGAGAAGTGAGTCTACTTCTAAGTGTGATTTTCGTTGTTCTCTGACGCTTGCTTGAAATGATTTATGGTGTTCAATTGTTCATGTAATTTGGTATTTCATATTTGATGCTTTGATTGTATATTTGGTTATATATTTGCTTTGATTGATATGTATATGTGGCCGTTCTCATTTGATGCTTTGATCCTATTTTATTATTCTTTCGTATGTTTTCACTCTTAATATTCATGCACTTTTAACTTCTAATCCAGTCTTTTTGCAGGGAGAAGTTTAATGAGTTTTGATTTAAATCTGCAATTGTATGCCACACAATATATTATCAATCATACGAGCCCAAGTTCAAGGTAATCAATAAAATCATATTCCATTCTACATGATTTTGTTAAGGATTAAGGCCTAGAATGCAATATGATTGATTGTTTTGTTGTTCTTCTGCAGTGTATTTTACTAGATTATTGCTGTCTGGTGCATTATTTGTATTTTTGGTGTGTTTGGAATAATGTTAAGTGCTTTTAGATTTTGAAAACAAATATCATAAAGTTCAAATTTTTAATTTGGATGACTTTCTTTGAAATTCCATTACCGATAGCAAAGCGAGTTGAAGAGACGAGAGGCATGGATTCAGTGAAGTAGAAAGGCAACGATTTGTTTCGGATCTCTGCCGTGGGCACTCACTACACCGGCAAATGCTAATCTCCTCAAGTATGATCTTGACCTTCAATTACCCTTCCATCGCACTAAAGGTCGAACTGCCTCAATTGGTACTTCTTTCTCCTTATTTTGCTCTTCTTATATCTTCAGCTTGATGTTGTTTACTTGAATTAGTGTTGTTTTTAGACGAGTGTCTCTTTTTCTTACAAGATAGTTATTCTAAGCATTTAAGTTTTGGCCTCATGAAGACGGGTAGGGATGGGAAAATCAATATAATGCATACATAATTTCTCTTTATTATGAGATTGTTTTCCCATTTGAGACCAAAATCTTTAACATTAGTTCACATTTTTTTACCCTTCAATTTTTGGTCACTCATCTTGAAAAACTTTCAAGGATATAATGCCTACATAATTTCTCTTTATTATGAGATTGTTTTCCCATTTGAAGAAAGATTTATTATTTTTGACAATCCCATTTCATGGTTTTGTCAGTTGAAGAACTGAAGTGAAAATGGGGCATACGTAATAATGATAGCATTCTATCAAGTGAGTCATGTTTCCTTTATAATTGGTCGTATTAGGTTCTAATTTCTAATAATGATTACTTTAATGGTAGGGATGGAAAACCTAAGGTGATTGAAGGGGATAATATTGAAGGACGTCTAATTTCTCATAAGCAATAGCCTAACAAAATACTTGAATGTAAGCAACATTTCCGCTCCTCAACTTCAATAAAGAGTTAGGATCTTCTTGGTATCTATGATATGATTGTGAACACACATCATGACAATGTTAATTACCAAAATGCTCTGTATCTAATCTTATGATAAAGGTGTCGCTTATGATAATGCATCATTATGCTTTTAGTAATTATTAAGTAAAATATTTACCATTCTCCAACTAATATTGTATATTGCACGTATGATAAAAATTCTAATCTAATGCATCATTATGTTTTTATTAATTATTAAGTAAAATGTTTACCATTCTCCAACTATTAATTATTTTTGTCAAAAAAAAACTATTAATTATTATAGTCATAGATGTTACAATAGAATGAATATATAAGGTTTAATAAAAAAAATATAATGTTCATATTAAAATAAAATATCATAAATTATTGTTAATTCTAGAAAGTTTTTATACCTAATTAATTATGGAGCTTTATAGGCAAATAAGATATGGGAAATAAGGGGAATAAGCAATACTAATATTGATATTCTAATTTATTTTTGTATCTTGCTTTCAAACTTATAAAATCAAATATTTTAGGTTTAGTTGCATTTTTTGTCTCCCTATCATAGGTCATTCACGATTTTGGTCCCCTAGCCGAAATTGGTCAAACAAATGGCTGAAGTGGTACTAACTTAAATGGCGTGGCATCCAATGTTTGAGTGCCACATGAAATTTTTAATTAAAACATAATATTTTAATATAACAATTGTTTTTTAAATAAGTAATAATAAACATCCCAATATCTGGTAATAAAGTATTTTTTAATCTACTTTTTTCCAACTCACTAACTCTCTTTCTCTGCGCCGAAGGTTCGGAGATAGCAAAGCTTGGTGTTACTCAAGGTGGAAGTTTGATGAAGATCAGGAAGAAGATCCTAGAGTGACCAAAGGATCTTTTATGTATATACTTGTGGATGGATGTATTGTTTCAACCTTCCTCACACTCGACTAAACGAGTGCTTTCTACTGCACTTAAGAATCTCGACTCGGATTGCCCCCATAGTGTAGTGTGAGTGGGGAAATTTTCCATGTGGAGACAGGGACGAGAGAGATAATTCCCTCATTGTCAACTCTGGGATGAGGATGGGGACGGGCACCATTCCGCTGTCCAAACACATTATATGTGTTTTTAATTAAAGATATTAATAAAAAATAAAAACGTGCTAACTGTTATCTTTTATTCTTAATTTTATTTTTTGAAAATCAAAAAATAAAAGGAGGACTAAATTTTATATTAAAATATTAAACTATGATTTTTTGGTATACAATCTAATCTAATAAACGTGTCCTACTAAAATTTGTCATGGTGGGTTTATTTTCTAAGGTGTCCAAAGTAGTCAATTTTTCACATTATATACGTAAACATTCAACAGACTCTTTTTTAATCCCCAAACAACAATTTCAAAATTTAAGTTAAAAGAAAATATATATACAGTCTTGCACTGTGATACATACTATATATATATATATATATATATATATATATATATATATATATATATATATATATATTATATATAACCATGAATCTGACACCTAGGCATCCACCTAATCAGCCACGTCAATAAATATGTCAGCACCAATTAAATCCACCTCAGCATGTTATTTCGAAATATATCAAAAAAAAGCAAGAGCTGGGGATCGAACCCATTCCCCCACACTATCACCTCCTAATGCTGACCATTTGAGCTACCACAATTTCATGTTACTAAAGCATATTACATAATGTTTATCCTAGTATTTTTTTTATTGCAAAACTTTTTACCTACTTTTTATATCTATTTATTATTTATTTTGATACATGTATATTTGTTATTATATATTACATTTATATATTATATTTATTTACCATCTAATATTTTGTATCACATTCCATAGATTTTATTCTATATATTTACTAACTAGAATATTATTAAATATGAGTTTTTTTAACAAACGGACAGACATCGAATTTATTAATAAAAAAAAAGGAAAAAAAACAGAGAAAAGCGAAGGGGCGGACTAGACCAAAATCCTTGCCAACAGAAAAGATCAATATTAAATATGAGTAATTTTATCCATTTCAACATTTTTTAATTCTCATCTTATAAATAATGTTATATATTAAAAATGTTTGTCACATATTTTTGTATTCAGCTTGATGCACATACAATTAGAATCAATATACAACTTTGATCGATCAGTATATTTGTAATTTATAACGTTTAATATTCTTCTATTCACTACGCTGCACTTAGAAAACAAATAGAGAGAATAAACAAGATGACAGAGAACATTGATCATATGGTTGTCAACGTCAATCAGCTTAGTCAAAAGCAAGCTACATGTCCTTATGCAAATGTATATTTGCTATATATTTGTAAGTTACTATTTATTAATACTATGTTAGACCGTATAATATTTATAAGTAATTCCTGTTGTAATAACATCTCAATATGAAAATACCCCTGAAATTATATACACTGCGGTTGTCACTACTAAAGTATTATTTGATTTCACGGGATCTCAAAATTATAATATATATATATATATATATATATATATATATATATATATATATATATATAAATCTAAATCTTAATTTCCTACTATTATACAAATATTTAAAATAGTTGAAGTAATTATCTTCTTGTGTCTTTTTTGGTATAAACCGGGTATCCTCTCTGCGCGCAATTGCAGAGACTAATCCCTCGAGCCGGGTAGGACCACAATTGGCGGCAAAGCTCTCTCTCAAGAGATTTAACACCGCTGCATGCCCAAGGCTGGATTCGATCCCAAGACCTTGGTTAAGCTGGAAGAGACCCTTACCATCTCATCCAAGTGCTCTTGTGTATTATCTTACGGTGTCTAAACAAATGAATTTCGACCCGTGCTGGCACGGGTTAATTATACTAGTATTATATATAACCATGAATCTGACACCTAGGCATCCACCTAATCAGCCACGTCAATAAATATGTCAGCATCAATTAAATCCACCTCAGCATGTTATTTCGAAATATATCAAAAAAAAAGCAGAAGCTGGGGATCAAACCCATTCCCCCACACTGTCACCTCCTAATCCTGACCATTTGAGCTACCACAATTTCATGTTACTAAAGCATATTACATAATGTTTATCCTATTATTTCTTTTATTGCAAAACTTTTTACCTACTTTTTATATCTATTTATTATTTATTTTGATACATGTATATTTGTTATTATATATTACATTTATATATTATATTTATTTACCATCTAATATTTTGTATCACATTCCATAGATTTTATTCTATATATTTACTAACTAAAAAATTATTAAATATGAGTATTTTTTTAAACAAACAGACAGATTGCTCAAATTTATTAATAAAAAAAGGAAAAAAAACAGAGAAAAGCGAAGGGGGGGACTAGACCAAAATCTTTGCCAATAGACAAAATCAATATTAAATATGAGTAATTTTATCCATTTCAACCTTTTTTAATTCTCATCTTATAAATAATGTTATATATTAAAAATGTTTGTCACATATTTTTGTATTCAGCTTGATGCACATACAATTAGAATCAATATACAACTTTGATCGATCAGTATATTTGTAGTTTATAACGTTTGTGCTTAATATTCTTCTATTCACTACGCTGCACTTAGAAAACAAGTAAAGAGAATAAACAAGATGACAGAGAACATTGATACTACGGTTGTCAACATCAATCAACTTAGTCAAAAGCAAGCTACATGTCCTTATGCAAAAGTATATTTGCTATATATTTGTAAGTTACTATTTACTAATACTATTTTAGACCGTATAATATTTATAAGTAATTCATGTTGTAATAACATCTCAATATGAAAATACTCCTGAAATTATATACACTGCGGTTGTCACTACTAAAGTATTATTTGATTAGTACTTATGTAGTTTTTAAAGTATTTTTATTTATGGGTTGTCACTACTAAAGTATTATTTGATTTCACGGGATCTCAAAATTATAATATATATATATATATATATATATATATATATATATATATATATATAAATCTAAATTTAATTTCCTACTATTATACAAATATTTAAAATAGTTGAAGTAATTATCTTCTTGTGTCTTTTTTTGGTATAAACGGGTATCCTCTGCGCGCAATTGCAGAGACTAATCCTCGAGCGGGTAGGACCACAATTGGCGGCAAAGCTCTCCTCAAGAGATTTAACATCATTTGCATGCCCAAGCCCGGATTCGATCTCGGGACCTTGGTTAAGCTTGGAAGAGACCCTTACCATCTCATCCAAGTCCGGATTCGATCCCGGGACCTTGGTTATGTATTACTATTTAGAGTTTTAGATATTAATCTTTATATAATCTTAAAGATTTTTATATAAACATTGCATCTACGAATAAAACTAGATTTTTCATATTCTAATAATCCTGAAGTGTTAGTTTGATATTTCCGTTTATAGTTTCTTTTATAGGAATATACAAAATACCATAAGGGTTCTTTTCATAATATATGTACATATATTAAATCAAAATTAACATTTAAATAGTCAAATAGTATATAAAATATTCACTATATATAAAAAAATAAATAAATGTATAAACATATATATTATATATATATCATAATGAATTGATAAAAGCCGGTGTACAAATAAATCAACGTGTCATATAACACACGAAAAATACAACTGCATTTTTAAAGGTGCCAAAAAATAATTTAAAATTTTATGGAAAAATGAGATGTATACCCGTATTGCTTATAACAATAAAATCGAATTCCCACAGGTTCACACGCTTAGAGAAAACAAATTATGAATGATATATTACAAAATAAATGTTCCTTTCGCCATTAGTAATAGTAATGTGCTTTTCTATATACTCATTCAGAATACATTAGATGATAATCATATTTTCATCGGTTTCAATTTTCGTTTGAGTACTTTGTTTGAATACTTTTATATTAATTTTCCTTCATTTAATTATTACGTAACATTATAAGACAAGAAACAAAATCATTTTCTGGACAAAACCCCACATCCCAATTGAAATTGTAATATATAATTTTATTATATATATATAAATCTAAATTTAATTTCCTACTATTATATAAATATTTAAAATAGTTGAAGTAATTACCTTCATCGTGTCTAAACAAAATGAATTTAGACAAGTCTTGTGTATAAATTAAATTATACTAGTATATATATATATATATATATATATATATATATATATATATATATATATATATATATATATATATATATTACTCTACCATTTTTATTTCAATATGATCTCTATTATGCATTTTGGGTTTCTAAAGCAAGATTTTTTATTTATTTGTTTGTGTTTTTGGTTTAGCACTTATTATTATTATTATTATACAATTGTCAAATTATTTTATTACTATCCATAGTTATATTTTTTTATCAAAACTCATTAAATAGGTAAACAAAAACATTATAATTATAATTATAATTATATTTATATTTTTTATTTTCAATTAGGTAATTATTTCATTCAAAAGCTATTAGTAAATTGTTGTTCTTAAATGTCAAAATTCATCCCGTAAAAAAATGTAAAAAATCTAGAATTTTCAGGTTTTTTTTTAACTTTTTATTCCTGCTAATGAGCTGAACCGATCTGCCCGCGAGTTTGAGTCGAGTCGATCAGAGCTGAAAACAAAAAGGTTCATGACGAGTCGAGCTGGATCAAGTTTGACTTGCTCGACTCATTTCTAGTCCAGGCGTTTGCTTTTCCCACACCCCCTCCTACTCAAAACACACCCCATAAGTAGAGAGAATAAACAAAATGACAGAGAACATTGATCCTACGGTTGTCAATGTCAATCAGCTTAGTCAAAAACAAGCTACATATCCTTATGCAAAGGTATATTTGCTATATATTTGTAAGTTACTATTTACTAATACTATGTTAGACCGTATAATATTTATAAGTAATTCCTGTTGTAATAAAGTATTATTTGATTAGTACTTATGTAGTTGTTAAAGTATTTTTATTTATGGGTTGTCACTACTAAAGTATTATTTGATATACAATATGGTCATGATTGGTTCCTCTCACCCTCTCATCATAAAAGTCCTCTCATAATATACGTTCCCTATATATATATATATATCTATATTATATATTATCATGAATCTGACACATAGGCATCCACTTAATCAGACACGTCAATAAATATGTCAGCACCAATTAAATCCACCTCAGCAATTAAACAACTTAAATTCACAATGAATTACCAAAAAAAGCCAAATGTGGGGATCGAACCCCTTATCTTTCAGCCACAGCCTTGCATTTCAACCAAATGAGCTACCAACTTTTGCTGTTATACATTTGTAACGTATATATTAATACCATTCATCTTCCTTTATTATTTTTTTTGACAAACTCCTTTCTTTATTTCTAACAATAGCCTTTTTACCTATTAAGTATATCTATTTAATATGTATTTTTATACTTATATATAGGCTTAATTATATATTACATATTACATATATATCTTAATTATTTAATATCTAATATTGTTTAATGGTTGTTAGGTGCTTATGTTTATAGATTTGAATTTAATGAATGAGTAAAGAGTTTAATTATGTTAATATTGTTTGAGGTTTTTTGGACATCTTTTAAGGTATGATAGAAAATTTCAAAGCTCTGTGATGAGTGAATTTATACACAGTATGCCTATTTTTATCACGTTTTATTAGGGTCACGGGTCATGCGGGCCAATCAGTGACCCTTCGGTTCGACCATTAACCCAGTGACCCAGTAACCTGACCGGGTTGATCACCGGGTCGGTTTTAATAACATTGATTTGAACCATGTGGCAGCCATACTCATCCTTCACCTAACAACAAAGAATAACGCTTTGCGATTCAGAATCAGTTAGATGACAGATCCACGCCAATAAAATCAACGGTCTCAATATCATGCAAAAATCAGCGGTTATTATTGAAATAGATTTGTTGTGTATACCAAATCGATCTAGGGGGACAGGAAAGCATCACCTTTAATGCTGTTTATTTCTATTTTAAATGCTATTGATCATCTTTGATTTTTTTTATTTATTAAAAACATTCACAACTTGAATTTCTTTATATATTATCACTATCATATCATTAGCATCAATCAGGTGAACAATCATATCATATTAAAAACGATCACAGCTTGAATTTCTTTAACTTCTCCCATATTAAAAACAATCATAGTAACCCCAATATACACACAATCAGGTGTTCATCCCTTACTATCATATCATTAGGCATGCAACTCCATCAGTAAAAAGCTCTTCCCTATGCTATTGATCATATTAAAAACGTTCACAGCTTGAATTTCTTTAACTTCTCCATGATTCACGTAATTTGGTCTATTTGTCCTATTATTAAAAACATTCATGACTTGAATTTCTTTAAATTTTATGTTTGAACTTCTAACCCATGATTATACTCGCAAGGAAATTCTAATGGAACCATGTTAAAATAAAATTCGTACACCTTTATTACCTTGGTTCAGGATGGCAAAATCATTACACTACTACTATATTTACAATAAATTTCGTTGAATTATAATCATAGGTTTTGCTTCCGATCCTCTGTGTCTGTGTAATGCGCCGCCTAATTTTTAGATTTTACTAATCAATAAATGTTTTTTCAATCATGTTGAATTTGTGATAAATAAACGAATTCAGATTTGTAAAGTCGCTGCATGCATTGTGTGTTCACGATTGTAATTACAATTTCAAATTGAACGCACTTTCCTAGATGCCCCCTTTTCAATAGGCCGACGACAGAAAAAGGATAAACTTTGTTTTTGTCATTTTGTCATGCCCTATTTTTCATTTTGTCTTATGTTCTAAGTCCTAACCATGCCTTTTTAACTTTTGGTTTTGATTTTTATATGTCTTTTTCTTTCTTCAGAAACTCTAATTTCTTAATCTCTCTTTCATTTGTGTTTTTTGTTGTTGTTAAACTTCCAATATTTTTAGTGTTGAGCCAAATATTGTAAATTTCACTCATGATACTTCCTCTAGGATATTATACTTTTAAGATATTAGTGATATTCGCGATTCTCTTTATAGGTTGTGCTCAAAATGATTATTTCTTTGTCTTTCCCACGCTTCATTTTTGATCTTTGAAAAGGTAAGCTTATATTAACTTATAAGATTTTCATTTCTTTGTTCTTACTTTTTTTTGCTCATTCTTTGTTCACTTTATTAGCAGGGAGTTTAATTTAATGGTGAAGAAGCACATCATGTTGGAGAACCAATGCACTGAAATAAACTGAGTGAAGATTTGAGGATGTTGGGAGATACTTGCTTAGATTTGAGTGAAGCTTTTGTTGAGATCATCTCCTCTTAAGTCAATTTGTTGGATATATCTGACCATATTATAAGTGATTACGTAGTTCGGGTTATTAACTTATTATCACGTTGAACCGAATTATGGAAAAAATGACCAATGTGTATGGTATTATCAAATTTATCCGTATTTTATTTGATATTATTGATTACCAAGTTGTGTATTTGAGATTGTGCAACAGAGATTTGGTAATATGTACGAGTTTGGGTTGTAACATCTTTTAATTACATGATTATTTGAGATTGTGCTATAGCATTGAATAACTATATTTTAGAACCTACTATTGAGAGAATCTATGCACCGTGACTAGAATGAACTATAACTTTATACTTTTAGTGGTATGGTGATTCGTAGAAACAAATTTACCATGTTCTCTATGCGCCATTTAGTTCGCTTTGAAACATAATGTTGATTCTCCAATTTTTTTTTTACTGTTTGCACTATTTGTTACATGTCATAAATTTTAGACCCATCGTCATTAGGATTTAATGAAAAAAATTTGTTTAACCATGTTTTTTTGAATTGTGCTTTTAAATTTTAAAATTATGAATATAACCCTCTCAAATTCAATACCAAATCAATTTCAAAATCTTTAAATAATTAAGTACAATCCCATGTATGTAAAATATATTACAAACAAGATTCAATTAGGATAGAGCAATACAAATCGTGAATTTTAATCATTGAAAAGAATCAATTTAAAAGCAGTATTTTTCACAAATATTTGAATCATTGAAAAGAATCAATTTAGAGCAATACACATTTTATGGGATTCACTTCCTAAATTGAAAACAAGCAGAAATCATATTCCATTTTAATCAGATTGCACAATACACATTATCATGATGTATTCCTACTTATGCACAAAATATTCACACTATAATAATTTTGATGACGTTAAATTTAACAATATAATAATTCCAAAGACACCCTTGCATTTCTTTTTATTCTTGATTTCCGTGGTCGTCTAACAACATGTGTAAGACGCGTGCTTGCGCATGAGGCCCAACCTCAAAATAAATAAATTAGGACCCCAAAAGTTAAAACTAACACATAACCCATAATTATCGTGACTTAAAATAGTCCAAGTTTAGTATCATTATAATTATTGGTGACCACTCAATACAATATTAGACTTGGTTGATGAATTTGCTTCAAAAACGGCTCGAAAGATGGCTCTTTTTAAGTAACTAGAAGGTTGATATTATTTTGAAATTATATCAAAATGTTATTTACAATTTATTTAATAATGTAGTTTACAATTTTTGGTGATTTATTTGATTTTTTTTAAAATTTGGGGACCAAATTTTAAGATTTGCCCAAGGCCCCCAATTTGTTTGAGGCATTTACTGTTGATTTCTAATAGGTTGATTTAAGAGCGCGCCCAAAGTATTTTATATCTCACATATATAATACACATAAATATACAAATGCATCTATTTTTATATAAGTTTAAAGAACGTGTGTACGGGCATGGGTTAAATATACAAATATTTAAAATAATTGAAGTAATTATCTTATGTTGTCTAAACAAATGAATTTGACCCGTCTTTGTACACAAGTTAATTATACTAGTATATATATATATATATATATATATATATATATATATATATATATATATATATATATATATATATATATATATTACTCTACCATTTTTATTTCAATATGATCTCTATTATGCATTTTGGGTTTCTAAAGCAAGATTTTTATTTATTTGTTTGTGTTTTTGGTTTAGCACTTATTATTATTATTATACAATTGTCAAATTATTTTATTACTATCCATAGTTATATTTTTTTATCAAAACTCATTAAATAGGTAAACAAAAACATTATAATTATAATTATAATTATATTTATATTTTTTATTTTCAATTAGGTAATTATTTCATTCAAAAGCTATTAGTAAATTGCTGTTCTTAAATGTCAAAATTCATCCTGTAAAAAAATGTAAAAAATCTAGAATTTTCAGGTTTTTTTTTAACTATTTATTCCTGCTAATGAGCTGAACCGATCTGCCCGCGAGTTTGAGTCGAGTCGATCGAGAAATGAAAACAAAAGGTTCATGATTTAGTCGAAATTTGGATCAAGTTTGACTTGCTCGACTCATTTCTAGTCCAGGCGTTTGCTTTTCCCACACCCCCTCCTACTCAAAACACACCCCATAAGGGTGTGAAAAGACCAAAAGGCCAGCCAAAACCTCTTTTTTTTTCACAAAATTTCACCTGTTCGAACACGGGCATTCGAACAGGTTCGAATGACATCGTTCGTGTGTGTTAAATCTTGACTTCACACCCTCTTGTGCGTAATTTCACCCGTTCGAACGAGGTCATGCGAACAGGTTCGCAAGAGGGTGTTCGAACACCTTATTTTATTACAAAAAATGGACTCTCACACCACATTCACCTTTTTTACCTGTTCGGTTGACCTCAACCGAATATATTCGGTTGCCCATCCACGAATCGGTGAAAACACGCACTCTACTTAAAGGTATTTTTGGAATATTTAGAGTTAAGGAATGTGAAAAAGTAGAAAAGGGTGTGAGAAAAGCAAACGCCCTGGTCCAAGGTCCCTATGTCTACCCAATTCATCTAAACTTTTTGTAAAAAAAAATAAAATAATTGTTCTTACCCCCCTCCATCTCTATGATATATTTGCACCTAGACACCTAACTTTGCACCTCACTGCCGAACTCGGTTACTCACTTCACGCACATCCATCGCTGCTGCCCTATTCTCCGTCAGACTCTCCTCGCCGGCCTGGTACTCGTGAGTCCCTCCGCCTGCGCAAACTGCTCCACGCGACCTGTTCTCTGTTTGCTGCTAGCGCCCTGTTTTATGCTCAGATCCGCCTCCGACCGCCGCTCCTGCTCCGCCATCTGGCTCCACGCCTCCACCTCGGTCAATTCTTCTTCTGGTTAGTGACATTCCATTGCTAACCCACTTTGTTGCTGTTGATTGTTCTTCTAATTTGTAGCAAAATAAAAAACCCTAACTCTACTCTGTCGCGTGTTGTGCCTTCCTTGCGTGTCGTTGTTGTGACCGTGTGGTTCTAGGTTGTGATTCTGAAGTTGGAATTGATTTCTCACATGAACATCATTGTTCAGCTTTGGGATCTGATTTTTGATTCCGATTTTTCCCTAATTGATTCCAATTTTAATTTACCCTAATTCTAATTCCGGTATTACGTGCGTTTCCTCTTACTCATGAAATTAGGGATGCATATTATGCTTCGTTCCAGCAAGAAGACACATGTGAAATGTATAATATGGTATGATGATGATTGTTATCCACAATTAGCTTTTAATGTAGCAGTGCCAGTGTCGCTAATTCAACTATACTTGATTTTGAATTACTTTCACAACAATTATTTGAGTTCACTATATAGCAAATGAGATTGTTAAATTTCATGTTCCTCAACTTGATCACTATGATTCAGCACCTAAATTGAATTTAATTCTAAAATAACAAGCTGAAACACAAGCATCTAACTACATTGTTATTTTGATCAACAGAAAGATTAATGAATTGATATCAATTCAAATATCCCTATTCAATACTAATTAGCTTTGATATCTCAGCCAGGTCAATCTAGCATGTATCGTAATTGCATATTCTGCAAGCTAAGCAGACACAATAAATCATGGGACTAGAGAAGACTATAAATATTATGGTGAAGTTATCAACCAACAGAACCTTGTATGTCAAAAATGAAAATTCACAAGAAAAGTTTCACTGTTAGAAATAGCTAGTTACATTTTTACATTTAGGTAACAGTTAGTAACTTTGTTTCTCTGTAATCATGTAAAACCAAAACAAAATATCTACATTTACATCCTGAAAAGTCATGTTTTACTGGTGTTTTTGATCATTCTTATCATGTAATTTAGCTACTGTAACTAGCACATATTAACAGTTGGTAAGGTTTATTTGTCGTACCAAATCCTATCATATTTAATTATGAGCCATGTAATTTTTTTATTTAATATATTTAACTTATTTTTATTATATATTTAGTGATATTTAGTGATGTGTGATTTTAAAAAATTGACCCCCTGATCCTGGGTCTTAGATCCGCCACTGCTTCGCTCCTGATAGCGTTATTGTTTATTCTTTCCTGCTGCATGCTTGTCTATTTCCTTCCATCTCTTATTCTGTTCATTAATTTTAGTTTATGAGCTTTATATTGATTATTCTCCCGATAGCTCTATTGAAATTGATTTGATTTGACGAATCAACGTTTTCAAGACTTTGCAACTATTGAATTTTTAATCTCAAGCTCTCTCTAAGTGGCTATATGAAAGTGGGTGGGTTGGATTCTCTCTATGCTTTAGTTGACCTTGAATTAAAATCTGAGGATGTAGTTTATTGGGTCTTATATTACATTGAAAAATAATAGTGAATGATGGAAAGCTGGTATGTCAGATCTCAATATCATTAGGTAATGCATTTGTATCCGAAATATTTCATCTTCTTTATGGGATTGGGAATGAACCAGAATTCTGGACAATAAAGTTAATGAATTGTGATTTAACAAAAAGAAATTTTAAAAGACATGTCTTCTCAATTAGATTTTTTAGATCTACTTGGTTGACAATAGAAAAAATGGATTAAATCACAAGTTGTGGCGTTCCACCTTCAAAGTGTTCTCCTCTCAGATTTACTCCATTTCCGTGTTGTACTTGATTCATAATTTTTTTTGGTTTTGTAAATTTCAAGACCTGTTTTCACTGAGCTTTCAATTCCCTGAACCCAAAACCAGTAGATTTTAGATTTTAAAGTGACATCTTATTCAGGTATTGTTTTCTAGTGTTCTCTATTTTTGGTTATTTTGTTCAGATCTGTATTTAAAAAATAGTAGGCTGGACCATGTGGGCCAAGGCCATCCCATTCAAAGGTGAGCCAAATGCCTAATTTTTTGTGGTACGGCACGAACCCATAGACCTTAAATGGTTGGGTCTCCCAAACTAATGGAATGTGTGATCTCCTTATACTTCTCAATTGATAATGGGTCTATGATGTTATAAGGAGAAAGCTACTTTTGCTGCTATAATTTGATTATTTAACACTTTCATGATAGTTTTTAGTGTGAAATTTTATTTTGTTATTTATTATTGAAATAATAATTAATATCTTCTTTCTTTGTTGTTTTAATTTTTTTATGCAGATTTGCTTTAGGGGTATTATCCGTCCATAATAGTACATACTTCATGGATGAGAGGAGAAAGGTTGGCAAAGAAGTTGTTTGTCAAGGTAAGAACATGGAGAAGAAACTGAGTAAGAAACGTAAAAAGACAACAGCTGAATATACAGTCAATGATGGTGATCACTCTATTGTCATTGAAGAGGAGCAAAGCAAGAAGATGAAGACACAGAAAATACTGAGCAAGAAAAACAAAAGAACTCACGATGAAAAGTATGAAACAAATGGAGATAATCCAGATTTGGCTAAAAGCAACGTAGTTGATCCACCTTTGGTAAAAAGTAATGGAGATGAAGACCAGAGCAAGAAGATGAAGAAGAAAAAAATGAGTAAAGAAAGCAAACATAAGGAGTATAGTGAGTCTAAAAGCAATGAATGTGAAGATGATGATAAAGGCAAGAAGATGAAAAAGAAGCTAGCTGAAGAAAGCAAACTTAAGGAGTATAATGACACCGTGAAGAAGATGAAGACAGATAAGATACCGACCAAGAAAAACAAAAGAGCTGAAGATGATGAACATGGAACAAATGGGGGCAATCCATATTTGGCAAAAAGCAATGTAGTTGATCAACCTTTGTTGAGAAGTGACGATGATCAGCATTTGGTCAAAATAAATGAAGGTGGAGATGATGGCCAAGGAAAGAAGATGAAGAAGAAAAAGAAGAAATTGAATGAAGAAAGCCAACATCAGGATTGTAGTGAGTTTAAAAGCAATGAATGTGAAGATGATGACCAAAGCAAGAAGATGAAAAAGAAGAAGAAACTAACTGAAGAAGATGGTAACCAAAGTAATATGCCGAAGAAAAAGAAGAAGAAACTGAGTCACAAAAGCAAAAGTAACGAGAACTGCGAGTTTAATAGCAATGAAGGTGATCCACCTGTGGCTAGAATCACTGAAGTTATTGATCAAGGCAAGAAGATGAAGAAAAAAAAGAAAGCCAAGGCTGTTATGGATGAATATCCCAACCCTTCACCTGATACAACATCCAAACCCAAACGAGTAACTTTTTCTGATCAAGTAGAGGTTTGTTGTGATGGCTTAGTGCGTGGGAAAAGGTTTACACCAGAAGAAGATGAGAAGCTCAAAGCGGCTATTTATGACTATATAGAGTCTCATGATTTAGGAGATGAAGGTCTACATATGATTCTCAATTGCAGCAAATATCCTAAAATTAGAGGTTGTTGGAAGGAAATAAACGAAGCCTTACCAAATAGGCCAAAAAACTATGTGTATGAACGTGCTCATGTTTTGTTTGAAAAGAGTAAAGTCAAGTGGACACCAGAGGAGCTTCACTTTATTATAAAGGCCCACGAGCAACATGGACCTGATTGGAGGTCAATAGCTGAAGCTTTGGGTAAAAGTCGATATCAGGTAAAGGATGCTTGGCGTAGATTAAAATTTACCAATGTAAACAAAGGACATTGGTCCCAAGAGGAGTATCAAACTTTATTTGATTTGGTAAACCTGGATCTACGTGTGAGGGCTAAGGAGACTTATAGAAAATCAAATCATGGTATGTTGCGAGATAATATTTGTTGGGAGGCAATTGCTCACAAATTGTCAACACGAAACAGTTCATATTGTTGCAAAAAGTGGTATGAGCAGTTAGTGTCTCCTATGGTTTCCAAGGGTGAATGGTGTGATACCGATGACTATCGCATGGTAGATGCTTTATATTCTTTGGATGCTTGCAACATGGAGGAGGTTGATTGGGACAATCTGGTTGAGGATAGATCTGGTGATGTATGCCGAAAACGATGGGGCCAACTGGTCCATCATATTGGACAGCATGTAGGGAAGTCATTTAGTGAGCAGGTTGAAATTCTTGCGAAGAGATATTGCCCCGACTTATTGGAAGCAAGAGAGGCTTTTGATGCAAAACCTGTGATTTGCTGAGGTGCGTGATGTTTCACTCTATTCCATTAGTGATGCTTCTAGCTTATAGACCCTACCTCCTGTTTCAGAGGAGCTTTGGTTGGACTTCGGTAATGAAATACTTGTTTCTTTTTTATTTCCATGTTTCTTCCTTCAAGGGTTTTCCCCCTTTTTTCATTTTTTTTTTGGGATTTGCATGTTGTATATGTTCTGGAAACTTAGTTTCACGATTAAGAAAGTTTGATTTTACTGATTTGAAATTTGTTTATGTTTCAGATGTTTTTGTTATTGGTGTTTGTGTTTAATTTTGTTTATGTTCTGGAGACTGACCAAGGTTGATTGAGTTTCACTAGTTATCCATTCTTTACCTATTTTCTATAAGGTTTGTTTTCTATTTTGCTAAAGTATGGCACCTATATGAAAATTAGTTGTATTATAAAAAACTTTTTTTTTTCTCTTCTTAAGAAGTTTATTCAGCGCAAGGGTAAAAATTTAAACTACATCTTTGACCCTATGACTAAGTAGTGCTATAAATGTAAGAGTTTTAGTCTTTCAAGAATCTACGGAAACTGGGTTGAAGTTTGTTGGCATTTGCTTGACGCAATTCAGAGGCTTTCTCAAGAATGCTAGAACTTTATGTTTGATATCACATTTTTCTAATATCTCCATAGAAAAGCTTAATGCATTTCTACTTGGCTCCATGGAAAATGAATTGGTACGTGATGGTGTTCATGCACAACTAGGCATCTTATTCTTGGCTTTTATGTGAGGTTGGCATTTTGCATTTTTTGATTTTCCTTTTATTTATAGTCTTGAATCTTGATAGTTAAGGATATATCCCTCATGTTCCTAGCCTTTTAGTATTAGTGATTTTATTTCACTTAGATGGTCTTCTAATTTTAAGTTAGTATTTCTGTCTTTTTCAAATTCATACTCCTTTTTTAAATCATCAAACTTGGCCAAATCAAATAGGTTAGTGTTATACACCTTTTTTTAACATGTTTCTTCTGTTTATTTGTATTCTTTTCCCTTTACACTATGTTTGGATGAAGCATTTTTTTGGGGTGATGTAATTTTTTGGGGGAATTGAAATTTTTTAGTTCAAACACACCTTTATTTTTCTTCTATACTATATTATTTTGCTTAACGTTCTAGGCTTATACTATTTTGACGTGACCTTGCTTAGAGGTTACTAAAGAAATATTATTGACCCTGTTGTTTCTGCTTTTTTTTAAACCATTTTTGCAGTGGAATTAGTAGGCCATTGTTCATTGTTCTGTTCTGTTTAATAGTTATCTTCTGTTTACTGGAGAAGAATAACATTGATGTTTCTCATCTCTCTTAAACAATTTGGTATTGTTGTGGTGCTCCTCACTTCCAACTCTGTATTTTTTCTTGACTCTTCAATCCACATGGCTCACTATTGGTATAGAATATATTTTCGGTGAATGCCCAAAAAATAGATCAAAAACTATAAGTTTACTAGAATAAAGATAAACAAAGACTCGTTATTTAAACATAACATGTGGTATTACAACAGAAAACTTCCTAGCAGTCTAACTTACAATAGCATTATGCTTTCTCTTACATATTTACCCCGTACATTAGATTGGTTTAATTCTATGAAAATATTACTAACTCATGATTAGAGTGAGTTTCCAAATATGTTGAGGTATTGTGAATTTATAATATGACGCAGCTGTGTAATTATATGGTTTGTTGACAAAATACAACTTTATTTGTTAAGCTGTATTTAGGTCCAAATAATTAGTTTATTTATATCTTATGTATTAGATTCTTCTGAGATCAAGGTCATTCTTATACAGGTATTGATGCTAATGAAGATAAAGAGAGTAATGGAAGCCCTTTCCATGGCCTGAAAGAATATTTTACTCATCATGCATTTGTGACATAGCAAGTGGTAGTTCTCAGACTGAATTATAGACAACATAAGAATTTAATCTTTAGATTTTGTTATTGGATTTAGTTATTGATGGATTTTTCCAATCAAGTTTTGAAAGCATGGTTGTTCCTTTTGCTTCATTTTTGCTTGTACTGACTTGGGCTATGATGTTATAGTTTTATTAGATTTTTGCTTTTGTTGTATCTGGAGAGAAGTCAGCTCACAAATGTAACAACTTTTTGTCATCTGATGCAATGTTCTCCAACAGCCCACAGAAATTTAGCCTATGGCTGATTAATACAATGAGTTACACAACTCCAAACATAAGCGTAAATGCTCAAAAGCAATTTGATTATGCTATAAAGTTGTTTGGGTTTGTTATGTTATATATTTTTTTCCACTAAAGTTTTTTTTTATAAGCAAATGTTAGTGGAGTGGGGAAATGTTAGTTTCTAGAGTTTGAACATTGGATCTCCTTCTTGCATATTGCAACTCATTCATGTCCTTTAGTTTGCCAACTCCACCTGAAATTAGAATTAGTTGCCTTTTGGTGACACAAAATTGATTCTACCTATCTTTCTCAACTACCCTCTATTATTAGTGAATACATTTTGTGATAATATCTAACATTACAAGGACATGTCAGTCTCTTAATTAGTCTTCAATTTCTTCGAATATATTTTTAGTCATCAAATTTAGTTTTTATTTTCAGTTGAGGTTGTTATCTTATTTTTTAGTTTCAGCTTATAAAAGTTTCCTTCACATTTGAAAGTCTCATTTGAGTTATATTAATATGAACGTGGGTACTTTTTTTTTTTTTTAATTTCGAGATGGTGTCTTAGTTTATAAAAGTTATATGAATATAACCATTTTTTTTTTTGTTGGAAACTCAATATGATAATTTTCTAACGCAATTTAAACAAGAAAACACATGAAACTTACTTTGATTATCTAAAAAAAAACATGAAACGTAAATATTGATGATAAGAGACTCAATTCAAACATTTAAAAGTAAAATATTGATGATGCTTTGGATCCAATCTCTCCTTCAAGAGCTTTGGTTCCAACTCATGTTCCTGTGATATATTGTGACAATGTTTTGCATTCTCGGACCAAGCATATGTAGCTTGACACATTCTTTGTGAGAGAAAAGGTGCTCATTAATTCTCTCATTGTTTTATATGTTCCTACTGAAGCTCAAATTGCTGACATTCTAACCAAATCTCTTGCTAAGCATTCTTTTTGCAATTTACGTGACAAACTCAGAGTTTCAAGCCTCAGTCAGCTCTCCCTCTGAGCTTGAGGGGGAATAATAGTGAATGTACTAGTTAGGCTCTGTTTGGCAAAGCCGATCCGCTAGCTTATAGCGGATCTGCTATTTGTAAGTGTTTGACACAACTAACTTTTAGCGTTTTTCCGTTAGCTTATAGCGTTTTTCTGCTAGTTTATAGTGTTTTTGAAACGCTACTTGAAGTAGCGTTTGAGCTTATAGCTTATAACGTTTCATTCTTCTCTCAATTTTACCCTCATTATTTTAATTAGGCTTAAATATGTTTTAAGCCCCTGCAAATATGGGGTGTTTTAGTTTAAGCCCCTACAATTTTTTTTATTTATAAGCCCTTGCAAAATGACACGTTTTGTTTTAAGCCCTTCTATTGACAAACTGTTAGTGAGACGTTAAAAATCTCTTCCACGTGTATATTTACAGGGGCTTAAACCAAAAAAAAAAAATTGCAAGGGTCTAATAAAAAAAAAATTATTTTTGCAGGGGCTTAAAATAAAATAAAAAACACACATGGAAGAGATTTTTAACGTCTAACTAACAGTTTGCTAACAGAAGGGGCTTAAAACAAAACGTATCATTTTGCAAGGGCTTATAAATAATTTTTTTTTCCAGTGACTTAAACCAAAACACCCCATATTTACAGGGGCCTAAAACATATTTAAGCCTTTTAATTAAATTCCTCATTTACCCTCCACTAAATGAATTTCTCTCTCACTTTTCAGCATTAATTACAATTGTCTATTTACGTAATTTTATTTTTATAAGCTACTTCAACCGCTAATTTTACCAAACGCTTTAAATTCAATCCGCTAGCTTATCTGTTATCCGCTACCTCATCCTCTATAAGCTAGCTCATCCGCTATTCACTACTTTTCGCCAAACAGAACCTTAGTATTATGTTGTTCCGTATTGCCACATCAGCACAAGCTAGTTACATAGTAACTAACTTATTCATGTACAACTAAGATTGTATAAATACTTATAGGCGTTTACTTTTCCCACACCCCCTCCTACTCTTTCACACCCCTTAACAAATTTTATTCCAAAAATAACCTCGCGTGAAACGCTGTGAGGACGTGTTTAAAGACTGTTCGAACGACCTTGTTCGAACACGTTCGAACAGGTGAAATTATGCACAAAAGGGTGTGAAGTCAATATTTAACACACTCGAACGATGTCGTTCGAACGGGTTCGAACAAGATCATGCGAACAAGTTCGCATGACCTCATGCGAACAAGTTCGCATGACCTCATGCGAACAGGTGAAAAACGCCCAAAGAGAGTGTGAAGTCAAAATTTAACACACTCGAACGATGTCATTCGAACCTGTTCGAAGTCCCGTGTTCGAACAGGTGAAATTTCGTGAAAAAAAGAGGTTTTGGCTGGCCTTTTGGTCTTTTCACACCCTTGTGGGGTGTGTTTTGAGTAGGAGGGGGTGTGGGAAAAGCAATAGCCATACTTATATTCGTGTTTAAGAGAATCAGAATGAAAGAAACAGAAATATTCAAACAATGAATTCTCTCTGGAATTATTTAAGGCCATTGCTTTTCCCACACCCCCTCCTACTCTTTCACACCCCTTAACAAATTTTATTCCAAAAATAACCTCGCGTGAAACGCTGAGTTCGCGTGTTTAAAGACTGTTCGAACGACCTTGTTCGAATACGTTCGAATGACCTCGTTCGAACAGGTGAAATTACGCACAACAGGTTCGCATGACCTCACTCGAACATGTGAAAAACACCCAAAGAGAGTGTGAAGTCAAGATTTAACACACACAAACGATGTCATTCGAACTCGCTCAAGGCGCGTGTTCAACAGTGAAATTTCGTGAAAAAAAGAGAGTTTTTTTTTTTTGGCTTTTTTAGTTTTCACACCTGTGTGGGTGTGTTTTGAGTAGAATGGGGCGTGGGAAAAGCAATAGCCTTATTTAATTTCTACAGGACCGACCCTTGTGAAATCTCATTTGCCTTGTCCTTGTTGTTTCTGTTTGGTTGCCCCAACCTTGGGCTGATTTGTTCCTCCTTTAGGGTTGTATGGTTCCAGCCTTGCTCATTATCAATGAAATCATTCACACTTTAACAAAAAAAATGTTGATTTCTCATTATCCCAGTTTATGTATTATTTCAGAATTACTTGTATCTTTAGCTTTGATTATGCTATTCATGTACAGTGTGGTTCCGGATTGTTTTGAGTTTTAAAAGTGACAAATAAGTGATACAGTGATGTGGAGTTGTTCTTCACCAAGTGCCTCAAGATAATACAGCCTAGAAGACAAGCACCATTCATATACAATTTTTGGGTAGAATAAAGCTTATATACAAAAAGTAGAGAATAAGATGCCAAAGCAATTCTGAATTGATTGTTATTAAGAATAACACAGCCTAGAAGACAAGCACCATTCACAACATAGTCAACCAAAAAGAAAATATCAGATGCCAAAGCATCTTTGAAAAAACATTACAAAAGATAAGGGAATAACATCATCCACTAAAAACTCTTACTTTCTTGAACAGTATCCAACAAAAAATTGGTGAAAAAGGTTTCATAAGATGGCAATTTAGCATACCCAGGAAAGTAATTGATATCAATAACAAGATACCTTGTACCATCTCTAATCAAATCAACATTAAAAAGGTTAAGTCCCAAAGCCTCTCTCAAACCTCTAGCCAACTCATCTACCAAACTCTGAGGTGGCATTTCACCATTATCAACACCTTCATCATCATCTTGAACCTTCAAGCTAGACACTTG
Source organism: Oxytropis ochrocephala (assembly GCA_020916435.1). Lineage (NCBI taxonomy): Eukaryota > Viridiplantae > Streptophyta > Magnoliopsida > Fabales > Fabaceae > Oxytropis > Oxytropis ochrocephala. Next base: position 15,945,801 of record CM037088.1, on the reverse strand, counting down.
AGAAAACGGCAATGACCCTTTTAATGTTTTGAGTTTCTCTTCTGATATATCAGCCAAAGATTTGCGCTTTACGCAATTTACGTGCTGCCCAGCAACGTAAATCTTGAAAACAACCCCACCGTGGTTCAAAAACTGTTGCAGCACCATGGGATTACTATTACTACTCCTTAACGTGTTGATGACGCCGTCACGGTCGAAAACCAACATCAGTTCGTGAGAACCAGCGGTGCCGTTAGCCTCTAACGGTTTTGCAATTAGAGGAAATGTTAAACCCAGTTCCTCAATCTTGTCGAAATCGAAGGTTTTCGGTTCGTTAATAACAACTTGGTTGGGAACCCCGATAGTGGCATCTTCATCTGAAACTTGCAATTGAGTGATGGGTTGGAGCATGGTGAGACGGTTGTGAAGGCGATTGATTGATTCGGGGGGATCGATGATGAGAGTATTTGGGTGTTGGAGAGAGAAATCGTGAAGTTGTTTGTACCATTGTTGGGTGTAGAGTTTGTGGATGATGCAGTGGAAAGGGGATTGTTGGGTTAAGGGTATGGTGGGATCGATTTGTACGAGGTTGATGTTGTGTTGTTTGGCGTAATTGATGAGAGAAGGTTGAAGGAAGGATTGAATTTTCTTGGGTTCGAGAGCATACCCCACGCGAGCCATTTCGGAATCAGACATGTCTTAACTTTGAAGCTGGTGATGTTGGGGGAGATGAAATTGAACTTGTGTCTGTGTCTCTGTTCGGATTAAATATCAGTTCTCTCGGTCTTAGGTTATGTTTGGATGGGTGGTAAGCGATGAAATGAGATGGAATATATTTGGGTCTGTTTCGCAAAAAATAGGGGCGAATAAATAAAGCTAGTGAATAGCGAAAGAGCTTATGGCATTGTTTGGCAAAAAATAACGGATAGTGGATGTTTCCTAACTATTTTCTGGAGTAGGATTTAGTTAGAACACGAAATATAAAGAATAAGATAAAAGAATATAAGAATGAGTAAGATTTCTGAATCTAGAGAATGTTCGTACTTTTCATTAGTTTTTGAGGGCGATATATATAGTACAATGGTGATTATTCATATTTATTACGCATTATGTCTGTTGTGGTCGTTACAAGGCATAAGAAGTAGTTACAGGAATTTTCATTAATGCTTGTCTGCGGTTATGGATAGGGCGAGCCGAAGATTGTAGGTGGCCGAGCCGAACACTGTAGATGGCCGAGACGATCAATATAGGTGGCCGACCATAGGAAAGCTCCTATTGTGTCTTCTTCCTTTGAGTGCAGTATTGTCGAGCCTTCTAGATACTAGATAGTCCGGTTGCGAATAGTGGATAAACTAGCTTATAGCGGATGAGGTAGCGGATGAGGATAAGCGGTTAGCGAATTGAATTTAAAGTGTTTGGTAAAATTAACGGTTGAAGTAGCTTATGAAAACAAAATTACGTTAATAGAGATTTGTAATTAATTATTACAAATGAGAGAGAAATTCGTTTAATGGAGGATAAGTGAGGAACTTAATTAAAATAATGAGGGAAAAGTTGGGAGAAAAAAATGAAACGCTGTAAGTTATAAGCTCAAACGCCGTTTCAAAAAATGCTAAAAGCTAGTTGTGTCAAACACTTACAACTAGCGGATCAACTATAAACTATCCGCTATAAGCTAACGAATAAAGATTGCCAAATAGAGTCTATAGTGGATAGCAGATAAGCTAGCTGATGGTGGATAGCTTATAGCGGGATAGCTGACAGCGGATAAGGTAGCTGACAGTGAATAAAGTGATTGGTAAAATTAACGGTTGAACTAGATGATAAAGGTAAAAAAACACAAAAGAACAAATTTAATTAATGATTAAATTTATTTAATCAATTTAAAATATGTATAAATTATTTTGTTTAATGGTCTAATTTATATATATTTATTGGTACAAAAACTCATGATTGTCTAATATATTTATTTACTTAAAAGTTTAATATTTTTTGGTACAAAAAGAGGACTACTTAAAATTCTAATTTATTTACTTGATAAGTAAACTAATTTATTTATTATCAATTAATTATTTATCTTAATAGTGCAATTCATTGCTTTAAATTTATATTAACAGTGTAATTCATTGCTTTAGATAACATTCAATTTTATTCTTTTTTACGCTTAAATATATGTTTCGTCTCTGTAAATATTCGTCTGATCCAGTTAGATCCCTGTAAAAAAAATTAGTTTCGCCCCTGCATAAACAAAACGCATCCAATTAATTTTCCATCCAAAAAGGGTCACATAGCCAACAGAGATGACTGTCGTTGTCGCCACATGTCAATATCTCATTGGATGGTTGTGCCAGATGGCATTGACAAACCAAATATCACCCCAATGTCATCATTCTCTTGTTGCACTAACATGTCACGTCAGCAACCAATAGATGATTGCCACGTGTCGCTCGCATGGTAATGTGGGGAACATTGTTACTAAAAAAATAACCAACTTAGGGAACATGGGGATAGAACCTGTGACCTCAAAATGGTAGACACTCCAAAACACCACTAAGCAACATGATGACTTAAGAATGTTAAGCCAACTATAAATATATAATTCATAATTCTAATTAATTTTGATTAAAAAAACAGAAACACAAATTTGGAAAAATAAATTAAAAATCACAGATTTGGAAAACCAAAACTCAAAATCTTCCACGTTGATTTCGCCAACAGATCTAAACGAAATCGAAACGAAGCCCACAAACGAAATTGATCCCGATACGAAATCAAAACGAAATCCACAAATTGAAATCAAAACGAAACCTAGAAACAAAACAAAACCCACAAATCAAAATCGAAACATACAAATCAAAACCAAAACGAAACCCAAAAATAAAATCAAAACGATAATTGTTTCTTCATTTTTCTCAAGTCTGCTTTTCTGTAGATTTTGTTTAAATCGAATTCATGTTTTAAACTCCTCTCTAACGGCTAAAGATATGAAGATGATGAAGAAGACAAAGATATGAGATTAAGATCAGATTCCTTATGAAGAAAATGAAGATGTGATTAGACTCCTTATGAAGAAGATGAAGATATGATTTTCGTTTTAGAGATTTATTTTCTTCACATCAGATTTATGTTTATTTTTCCAAATTTGTGTTTTGTTTGTGTTTCTGGATTGAAGATGAAGATCTTTTTTTATCAACATTAATTAGGAATAGTTGGCTTAATGTAGTTGGTCGTGAATTGAGATGCGTATCCAAACATACTCTTAGTGGTATTTAAGAGTGTCAACCACTTTGAGGTCATGAGTTATATCTCCATGTTCTACAATTTGTTATTTTTTAGTAATTAGTAACAATGTGCCCCAGATTTCCATTGGAGCGCCACGTGGCAACCATCTATTAGTTGTTGACATGACATGTCAGTGACACATGGGAATGATGATAAGGGGTGATGACATTGTGAGTCAGTGCCACATGGCACAACCATCCAATGAGATATTGACATGTGGCAGTGATGTTATTGTTCATGTCATTTATGTTAGCCTTGTCACCTTTTTTGAACGGAAAGTTAACGCCAGGATCAAACTGGATGCTTTTTGCTTTCCCAATGGCTATACTAAAATTTCTTTTACAAAGACTAAACTGGATCAAAGATATATTTATAGTGACCAAACACATATTTAAGCTTTTTTTTTATTAGAATGAAATTTCATGATGATTATTGCTTCTTTATTTTTGGGTAAATAAAGCTTATATACAAAAAGTATAAAATCATATGCCAAAGCAATTATGAATTGGTTGTTATTAAGAATAGCACACCTAGAAGTAGAGCGGTCAAGATGAGCGACCCGACCTGGTCTGGTTCGGCCCACTGGGTCAAAACGTAAAATAAGGCTGGGCTAAGCTCGCCAATTGTCGATAGGCTATGTTTTGTGTAGTCCAGCCCAACCCAAAACACTGTGTTGATGGGCTGCCCGCGGCCCATCTGACTTTAACAAAGGAAATCGTAAAAAACGAGGAAAAAAAGATAAAAAAGTTGGCCCATCTTGGCCCATGGGCCATTTGGGCTGAGCCAAAACGGTCTGATTTGTTTCCGAGCCTTTATTTAACAAGCTCATCCCAGCACAAAACACTGGGTCGTGGGTCGGCCCATTAGGCTGGGCCAAAATTGACAGCTCTACCTAGAAATCGAGCACCTAGAAGTCGAGCACCAATAAGGGAATAACACCATCCACTAAGAAGTCTTGGTTTGTTGAACAATATCCAACAAAAAACTGGTGAAAAAGGTCTCATAAGATGGCAATTTAGCATACCCAGGAAAGTAATTGATATCAATAACAAGATACCTTGTACCATCTCTAATCAAATCAACATTGAAAAGGTTAAGTCCCAAAGCCTCTCTCAAACCTCTAGCCAACTCATCTACCAAACTCTGAGGTGGCATTTCACCATTATTATCAACACCTTCTTCACCATCTTGAACCCTCAAACCAGACACTTGAGAAAACGGCAACGACCCTTTTAATGTTTCAAGCTTCTCTTTTGAAATATCACTCAAAGACTTACGCTTTACGCAATTCACATGCTGCCCAGCAACGTAAATTTTGAACACAACCCCACCGTGGTTCACAAACTGTTGCAGCACCATGGGATTACTATTACTACTATTCCTTAACGTGTTGATGACGCCGTCACGGTCGAAAACCAACCACAGTTCGTGAGAACCAGCAGTGCCGTTAGCCTCTAACGGTTTTGCAATGACAGGGAATGTTAAACCAATATCCTCAATCGTGTCGAAATCAAAGGTTTTTGGTTCGTTTATAACAACTTGGTTGGGAACACCGATAGTGGCATCTTGCAATTGGGTCATGGGTTCGAGCATGGTGACACGGTTGTGAAGGCGATTGACAAACTCAGGGGTATCAATGATGAGAGTATTTGGGTGTTGGAGAGAGAATTCATGCAATTGTTTGTTCCATTGTTGGGTGTAGATTTTTTGGATGATGCAGTGGAAAGGGGATTGTTGGGTTAAGGGTATGGTGGGGTCGATTTGTACGAGGTGAATGTTGTGTTTTCTAGCGTAATCGATGAGGGAAGGTTGAAAGAAGGTTTCAACTTTCTTGGGTTCGAGAGCATACCCCACACGAGTTACTTCAAACATAGACTCAGGCATGTCTTTTTCTTCTTCCATGGTGCTGATGTGGGGAGATGAAAATGTTCTTGTGTCTCTGTTCAGATTAATATCAATTCTCTAGTCTTAAATAGGTCTGAAATATTCTGTGGAGAAAAAAGTAGGTTTAAAATAACGAACAGTATCCTATACTATACAATATTCCTTTTATATTACTGTATCAAAAAAAAATTGTTGCTTTACAAGTTGATGGTATATAAGGTATGCATTCATACACATCTTTTTCAAAAACAATGGATATTCTCTATTATATAAATTGAGCTGTTTAGTAAAAGATCCTCCATTATCTTTAATTTTTTTTATTCTCCCATTGATTATCTTTAATTTTTTTTATTAAGTAAATAAGATGAATATAGAATATAATTGATTTATTTATTATTTATGCTCCATCTTTAATGAAGTAAAGGAAGATTTGATCCCTCTAATAACATAAGCAAAAAATGACATTTTTATCCTAATGATAGCATACCAAAAATTTTATTGATTAAATGCCCATGAAAATGATAGCATACCAAAAAATTTTATCCTAAAGTGATATTTACAAAAACAAACACTATTTATCTTAATAAGTGTGCATTTAATTATTATTTGATATTGAGGGAGCATTATTTTAAACATATAAAATGACATATCAACATTGTTGTGTCATTAGTCTATGGAGAAAATGGGTTAAATTGGCTCTTCGTTTTGTGTGATTCACAAAAAAAAAAAATTGCCCCCTCGGCCAAGTTAAAAGCAAAGGTGGTGTACATTTACAAAGACACTCTATCGCTCAAGACTTTTCGGGAATAGAAGTAAAAGGTCTCATCTAAAAGTTTTCAAGTATTCAAATCTATATGCAGTATTTTTTTTGACAAAAATCTACATATAGTATTTTTTTTTTAGTTAATTACATTTAAATATATAGTTAATTAGTTAAAGAAGTTGCGTTGATGAATTAATGAGTTTTGACACCTGATATATACACCCAGACACACTATTGAGTGTAATTAACTGCATATTTGAATTGTGTTAACCACTTAAGTTATTCTCGTGAAAGTTGTCAAATTTTGATTTGATGTTAAAAAATCATTTCTCTAATTTGAATATTGGTTTCGAGTCTTTTCTTTAAATAGGTCTTTCATAAGAATTGTGTCGGACAAATGTGCCACAACGGCTTCAAATTAAGGGCACGTGTGTTTTCGATCAATATTCTTCTTTCATTAGACAGCTGAAGAAACCTTTTTACACCTCACATTGAGGAGTGCACTAATTAATCTACATGAAAAAATAGAATACTGATACAATAACAGTGGCTAAGCTTACAACTCAACTGAAAACAAAATTTTGGCTTACATTCTATAATGACAGAAAGATTTCAAAATTTAAAGGAACCCAAACAGCTCTCCCATCGATCAATTAAAATTAAAATATGTATACATTAGAGGATGAAAGCACCAATCTTATGCCTGTAATTGTATAGATTCAACTTTGTTGTAAGCTACGTCCTTGACTTTCTTGTGGGAACCGTGTCTTGATTTGTTTGATTTCCTTTTCTTCGATGCTGTATTATTTTCAAGTGTGCGCTCTTTCTCCTCAATCCCATTTTCTTCTTCTGGAACATCCATTTTCGACTGCAATAGAAACTCCGCCTTTGGTTCCGTCTGTTGAATTTCTGGTTCAATAACTGACATTCCTGATAGTATGTAGTCTAACAAAAATGTGCTTCTAACAAGTCTGTCTATCCTCCCAAAGTGCCTCTGACTATATGGGATGAGGCCTTCAAGAAGTTCACCAATCCCTTTAATCTGAAAAAAGTTCCATAGAAGTTAGTAAAAATAACTGTTTTCTCAAAAAATTGCAATCGGTCTAAGATACGACAAAAACATCCTAAGAATATGAATTAAGACGCATAGGCAACAATCCCTTGACATAAGACCAGTCAAAAACCTATATAAATATGTTTACCCCTAAAACAATTGGATTAGAAGTTGTCATTATGTAGAGGTAAATATATATTAGTTTATATCATATATCAGTATACTTTATCCTAATGCCATAATGCAAATTTCAATCGGTTTATAGAAGATAGAAACACAGATTGTTCGGTACCACATATCATAGATACATGTCTGTGTATCTATTATATATAAGATTTTCTAACCCTAAACTCTATTTACTAAATAACAAAACAATGGCTCACAGCTATAATAAAGTCCGGTGGACACATGTCAAGCACCCAAGAAACAATTTCCTGCTCTTACATTTGTGGCTTTTATAGAACGGATCACTAGTTTGCATTAAAGCAAAGAACAAAATCTGATAATTAAACATGCTTTAGGACAGGTTAAATTTGCTGTTTTATCGTCTGTCTGAGAGCTGCAGGCTACATATACGGCCAGAGGGCTGAGAAAAATAATATGCGAATATGCAAGAGTCGCATGATCAGTTGTATAATGCCTCTTAAAGAAGGGCTGAGAAAACACCTGAACAATATCTGTGGGAGGAAAGACGTTGAAAACTCTGAAAAGCACAAACTGTGAAACATAACAGTGCTTTGGTTTAGCATTCCATTCTCGAATGTAGTTAAATAATAAACGAAGCTCCTCATCGCCGAAAGCCTTAATTGCTCTGTCAATATGATTTTCACCCTCACTCTTCCTGCACAGAATAACCAGTTATGCATATCCCAATATGGTTCAGGCAACAAAATAGATTAAAGCCAACCTGCAAAGTTCTGCAAATAGCTTCAAAAGCCTGTGGGGTCTGCGCAGTTCAAATGCAATTTGGATTGCCTTAGTATAGTCAGCTTCTGTGACAGCATTCTCTAGCTCTTGACCTTTCAAAACCCCTTCTTCCTGCATCAACATTAGAAATCATACTACATTTTGTTAGATACCTGATATCTTATTCCAATAAATAGGAACAAAGTCCTTAATTACAAAGATGTGGTAAATGTCTCAACCACTCCTTTTACTCATAGGCAATATGCCTTATAACTCAATGTAGCACACTGTTTCATGAATAGTCACTAGCAGACCTAATCACTATGATTTGGAAGAATATTTCTTTTAAATAAATCCTAAAAATTACAATACACAATAGGTAATATATCTCGACAATATTCCTCAATCTCAGCCATTCAAACTTAAGAATTATATTTTTTCAGACATTTCATGGATCAGTCCATTATTCTCCATCGCATAAAACATAGTGTGCCTTGCTTGAAAGAGTCCATTAGTGTACAATCAATTAAACTAACCTCTTTACGAAAAGCTTCTTCTTTGTCATCTGAAGTGGAATCAAACCATAGATTGACAACAGCATCACTGCCACCAGTTGCAATCATTTCTGTTTTCCTGCCTACAGTCAAGGCCCAAATCTGCAATTTTTTCATGAAAATATAAGGGCAAAAAAGCTCAAATTCGTGTCAGGGGAAATTTATGGAGGGCATTGGGTAAAAAACCAAAACAAGTAGCTGATACAAAATTTTGCAACTGCATTTTGAGAAAATCATGAAGAAACCAAAACATATTGATAGATAACAGTGCAGAATCTATTTGGCAACTCCCTCTAAGTCATGATATTCCAACCAGATGAAAGTTACAATGATATTAATGGCCAATCAAGCACTCAAATAAGAGATCATCATCATCGTCTATATCATACATACAATCTCAGAAGAGCACAAAGGAAATCAGAGACATGCCACAGCATGCAGCACATTTTTCCAGGTATATATATCTAGAAACAGAAAGAAAAATGGTATAAAAACTTGGAAAAAAATAACAGAAAATGAGGAGCATAACAAAGGTTCAACTGGCACCTTGTCTTCATGATGATCATATGTAGCAACACATTCATTAGATTTTACAGTCCATAGTTTTACTATGCCATCAGCACCTGAAACATTACTTGAGGTGATTACACGAGCAATCAAAAATAAAATATTAAACAGTACAAAATTAGCTACAGATATCCTCATACCACAGGAAACAATTTGTGTTCCACGGGTAATAAACAGTGCTTTTAACACACTTGAAGTGTGTCCTTCAAATGTCTTCAAACATGAGCCATCAGATATAGCCCATATCCTTATTGTCTTGTCACCAGATGCTGTTATGATACATTGATCAACGGGAGAAAATTCTACAGACCAAATTCCTCTTTTATGCCCTTTTAATACGACTACTGATACTAGATCTGGAAGTCTCCAAACACAAGCAGTACGATCCTGATAAGAAACAAGTAAAAACAATAAAAACAAATGATAATAACTACGATGAAAACACAGTAAGTTTTTAACTAGTATTAGGAAAAGCGGAGGAAGCCAGTGTAAGTAGTCTTCACTCAGAACAAAACAAAAACAAGAAGACTAAACAAAGGAAGCATACCTTTTCAATCATTAGTTAATACAAAAGAGCAAGGAAAGTTGCAAGTCATGTATAATACCAACCTGAGAACCACTACATACTAAACTATCATTTGGAGCAATAGCTACAGAATTGATATCTTTATCATGAGCTGCCACAACAGCTTTTGCTTTTAAATTAATTGGAGCTGTCATATTGTCCGAGAGACCATCCAAACTCCAGACCTTAAGAGTATGATCACTGGGAAACATTGACACGGATTGATAAGAATTAAATTTAAACAATAAAGTATAATCCAAAAGCTTGCATGTTTAAAACCAAATGATTAATTAGTCAACTCAAACATGTTACAACATTCAACTCATACAGCAGAAAGAACAGGAAAGTCACATTTTGATGTTTGGGTAAAAATGATCCATTGTAAAAGACTATCATGATAAAAGATAAATACCGCCGTCTGGATGACTAAGAAGAACACAGAAGGGAACGTAGAAAGATTAAGTTCAAACAATCCTAAAAAACAAGTTGTAATAAATGCTTATATTCGTAACCAATCTGCTTGTAGAGTGAGATATCTCCCATTTATAACCTATTTTCCAGGCCATATCATGTGGGACTCTTAACACACCCCCCCCTCACGCTTGGACAACGGGAAAGTGACAAGAGTGGCACAATAGTGGGTGGCCCAACAGATCTTGGATTGACTCTGATACTATTTTAGAATTTTGGTTGGGTCTAACTCAACCCTACAAACCGGCAAGTTCGGTGAGAGATGGTCTTTCATTATATACTCTTTTGAGACCATATCCCAATCCTAACTCTTGGTGTGTGGCCCAATGGATAGGATAGACTTAGAAAACATTTTAGAATTTGGGTTGGGCCTAACTCAACCGTAACTCTTGGGAGGAGACGGTGGAACATCTATTCATGTCTTGTGGAATTGCAAAGCGTATATGGAGGAGTGTTTTTGTTTGGATGGGATCTTCGTTTGGTGATGCCGATAATCTAATAACTCATTATATGGAGTTTGGGAAATTGGTTAAAGGGAAAAGACTAAGAGGTGTCAAACATCTTATTTGGATGGCGACAATTTGGAACTTGTGGATGGCGAGAAACAGGGTAATTTTCAAAGGCGAGGTAGCTTCAGTTCCATCAATACTAGCGGGCATTAAAGACTCGGCGTAGTGTTGGTTCAAGGCAAGGAAGGGAAGAAATTGTAGAGTGACATGGGCGGATTGGTTTCATTGTCCGATGGGATGCTTCTCTATGTTGTAATTTCCTATTTTACTTTATATGGTTTGTAAACATTCAGGTGGATTTTAAAGGGGGAGAAACAGTGAAATATTGTTGTTTTTTCACTGTGGCACATCTCTTGTGCAGGGTACTCTTTTTCCTTCCAAAGTCTTTTTCCCAATGGGTTTTGGCTTTGGAAGGTTTTGAGGAGGCCCTCCCCCTTCCCTTTCTTTCATTGTAAGGGTTGGGCACCCCTTGTGCTCCCTTCAATGCAATCTTTGTTTATCTAAAAAAAACCGTAACTCTTGGGATGGGACCAATGGATTTTTTTCGGTGTCTGGTTTGACTGGGTTTTTTTATCTTGATCTTTAATTAATTTGAAATGTGGGTAAATGTATCTCCAAATGAATATATTTTTTTATATATGTTTTTATGTTTATATTCAACAATTTGTTTTAGCATTTTCCATATGATTTTTTGTATATTTGCAACTATAACAGCCATGCTTCTGACATTTATTGTGTTGCCTTGCCAGTTGCCACCCTTTTCTACTAATTATTCCTATTTTTAACTCTAAAAATCTTATTTTTATTACTAATGAATTTTAATTATGATAATTTAGTTGGAAGTCACCGCTCCTCCCAATATTTTGGACAAGCCCCGCCACTGGTGCTTGTCATTTTATAGTAATTACTTTTGCAATTAAAAGAGTGAGCATGAGGAAAACTCATATAAAGCAAATCCAAAAAGCAGGAACTTATGGAGAGAAAAGTAAATAAATTTTTCAAATAAAGGAAAAATATAAGTAAATGCAGAATACTCACCTACTGCCACTAACAAAAAAGTCCCTCTTTCTTTTTGAAAAGGCAACGGCTCCAACAGCTCCCATGTGACCTATACCGACTCCAACGCAGCTTGTACTTTCTGATTCCCACAACCTAACCTATACAGCGTGTGGACAATGTTATGGAATTTCAGATTCCTATGCGCAAGACTTTAACACAGTGCTCTACAAGCATGTTATTAACTTTATAGGGCACCAGTTGTTATTGAATTGCTGCACCTCAAGCACCAATTCTCGTAGAAGAAAATTTAAAGGTTTTATTGAGACCAAATAGGAAAAACTTACTGTGTTGTCTTTACTTCCAGTTACAATTAGTGTTCTCCCACAACTTGAAACACAGGTGTCAAGGCATAGAACGATTCCAGTATGACCAGATAAGACGTAAGAACATGACATAGATGCAAGGTCATAAACTCGAACCTGCAAAGCTCCAGTAGGATTGTACATTAAAAGACCAAAGGTCTAAAACCTTAAATAACACTCTTGCAAGACGCTTATCAAAAAAAAAAAACACTCTTGCAAGACTAAAGAATTGAGAATACATAACAAATTGAAGCATAGTGAATCAAATGCTGAACTTTTTACATTCATCAATCATTCAAATCTCAATAACAGGAGTATCAATATTCCCTTTATCCTTTTATAAAAATAAAAAATAACGAAAAGTTTTCATAAATTGGAATTTATGTGATAATGTGATAGGGACTTGGGTATTATGGGGTGCTCAAGTCCCACATCGGGTAGTATGGGATGCTCGGTGGAGTATTTAAGTGGCTTGGTTCTCCCCCCTTGATAGCTAGCTTTTAAGGGAGGGTTCCCCAAGTGCTTAGATACTTATCAATTGGTATCGAGTGGTTTTGGCGTCTTGGAAAAGGCTACCCACGAAGGGTTCGACCAGGTGGAGGTTCGACCAATAAGAAAGTTGAGTGAAGTGCCACCGAGTAAAGTGTCGTGGAGTGCACGACCCGCCGAGGACGCGTCGGCTCTCAGGGGCGGTGCTATGATAGGGACTTGGGTATTATGGGGTGCTCAAGTCCCACATCGGGTAGTATGGGATGCTCGGTGGAGTATTTAAGTGGCTTGGTTCTCCCCCCTTGATAGCTAGCTTTTAAGGGAGGGTTCCCCAAGTGCTTAGATACTTATCATAATGCTTTAGAAAAAAGGCCTTGTTTGTTCAGACCTTTCTAATTTGACTTTTAATGTTTATTTACTTTAAGCCATAGATGCCTAAACCTTTAATATTTATCTATGTTTTGCCTAAGACCTATGACTTTTTATTGTCATTTATAAATACTTCATGAAAGTTGAGTATGATTATAATTTATTTATATATATATACTCCCTCCGGTCCACAATATAAGAGAGAAAAATTGAGTTTTGGTGGTCAACAATATAAGAAATAAACACAATTTTTGAGGTGTATTCAATGATCGATCCCAAATTTACCTCTATTTAAGTGGTGTAGTTAATTATATTATCATTAATTAGGAGTGTAAATCCTCATTAAATGAAAAGGGCAATCTTGGAAAGAAGATAAACTTTTAGCCTTATTAAATGATAATAGTTGATTTCAATGTCATTCCTTAATTCTTGGTATGTGAGATGTCCGGTTTTTTCTCTTATATTGTGGACCGGAGGGAGTATAATACTACCTTCAGTCTACAATACAAGAGACAAAACACCACATCATACAGATCAAGAAATGACATTGAAATCAACTATTCTCATTTAATATGGCTAAAAGTTTACCTTCTAAGTAATGATGATGATTTACACACCTAATTAATGACATCATTTTTAACTACACCACTTAAATAGGGGTAAAGTTGGGATTGAATATTTTATACACCTTAAAAATTGTATTTGTTTCCTATATTGTGGATCACCAAAAAACACTATTTGTCTCTTATATCGTGGACTGGAGGTAGTAGGTAAGTATAATTGTATATATAGTACCAATTATTTAATATGTATTAAAAACTCAGAATAACAGTCATCCAACTATAGCATTTTTAGGTCAGTCGCTATGTGCCGCAATCAGGGATTGATAACTATGTAAACAGGACCGTTCACTGCTTTATCTAAGTACAAAATTATGACATAAATCATGAATAAAGAGACATGAATCATGAACAAATGCCATATTTTGGGCTTGGTACATTCACTTCAAGAGCACAGTAAAATTTTGAGGCAATAACAATTAAATAACACTACAGAAATAAAATTAAATGAAAAATGATATCCTGCTCTCAGGCAAAACTCATCATCTTTTCTCAGCACTGACATGTTCAAAACTGACCGAGTTGCTAAAAAAGTTCAACCATACTTAAATCACAGGACTTTACTGATTTTAAGATGCAAAAGCACATTTTCATACCTGTTCAAGATTTGTAGCAAGCGCAAGGAATTTTTCATCATCCCCAATAAACTTCATATCTACAACCTCCTCATTATATCCCACCAGTCGTTTGGTTAGATTTAGTTGCAACAACTCTTCAGTGAAGTTCAGAGAGTAAAACAGAAACTGCTGATCCGCAGTCACACAAAGCAATCCTTGATCTGAGCCAAGCATAACAGCAGAAGTGAAACCCCTCCGTGAGCCATCATCATCTATGCTGACGGAAACATCTGAAGCCTTTTGCTCAAACATGCAAACTGCACTGGCAATTTTTAAATAAAAAAAAAACTGAGTGCATAGATTCCATCTTGATTGACACAACTTTTAAATTTTAAACTCATTCACCTTTTGTTGGTAAACAAATAAAAAAATATTACATCACAAATTTAAGTGTGCCGAATTACATACAACCCGCCTCCATTGGAATAAGTCCCCATTAACAGAGACAAATCGCGCTACCAAGTTTTTAACTCGAGTCCTTTCATACTTTCAATATTCTATTCCACCGTTCATTAACTAAGTTTAACTAGTGCAAAATGTTATGGAACTTTATGTATCTTAACAAACGCAAATAATGCCTCTTTAATCATTCACTAAGTTTAACTAGTGCAAAATCCATATATATTACCCTTCAGAATTCCATACGCGAACAATGCCTCTTTCACCAGCTGTAGCAAAATACAGTGCTTGGGTACCGGCATGTTTTTTTGAACTTCGCCGATATGAATCCAGAGATGAAGCAAAAGGACTCCCAGCACCAATTACACAAACGGCTTCTACTGCTTCATTTGTGATGACAGTCTTCTTGTTGCTATAATCATGAAGATCCCAAATCGTTACAACCTGCCCGTGAAAAATCACACACCAAGTTGTCAAATTAATATATTATAAGCTCATTAAAGTTTGGGCACACTATATTAAAATTTCATCCAGGCAAATCATGCCATGTATCAAATTAAGGACACTCACTCAAAATTCCAAGAAAAAAGATCTATACATAAAGCACTTAATAATCAAGATTTTCAAAAAAAAAAAAATATTTATCTGAAGTTCCATTAGAAGGCACAAACTTATACATCCAAAAATGAATTAGTAGATAAATAAATGAAGGAAAAATATACGCTCGTGATGTGAGAATTATATCGCCTGTAAATGTAAATTAAAACAGAAGTTAAAGTGGAGCATTATAGAGCCTGCCTTATCTCTTCCAGCACTGAGCAATGTCCATCCATCTTCAGATATTGCTATGGAAGTCACTGCTGAGCGATGATTATCTAGTGTTGCAACGCAATTCTTTTTCTTGGTCTTGGAAATGTCCCAAACCCTTACAGTTGCATTATCACCACCATCATCACTACCGGAAAAAAGCTGCAAACACCAATCTCATTGTGATAAGTTAAACATGTGAAGGAGGAACCAGCACTTGGGAATAGTTGAAAGCAACTAATATGGTAAGGATAAACAAAATTTACATTTGCATTAAAATGATTAGATCAAACAATCCTAACAACCTGTTACTTGAGCATTGTTAAACTCCCACCCTTCTAATGTCACAATAGCTTCAATTTTGTACTTCAAAAACCACTAATTGAAATCGTAAAAAAGCGCAAAACCACATTACAACATTACTAATAAAATTTAGATTGCTTCACTAATCACTCTATTCAGTATAATGTCTTGACACCGTACAAAATTAACCAGATCCCGTTTTGTTTTAGACTTTCCCAATGGGAAAAGGGGAGAGAGCAAATTTTGTCCTCTTTCACTGAATGTCTTATGTCAGATTTTAATTAGTAACCCACATAACAGAGGCCCGTGATTATGATTTACTTCATCTTAGCTTAGACCCCTGAATTGGTTCAGAGAGTAGTAGCAAGGCGTTCATTGAATCCCTGTGAATGATAATATACTATTACAGCCACAAATACAATGCAATAAAATAAAAGCATCAAAGTGGAAACTCACAAGCTGTTTCTCTGGATCAGGATGAAACATAACACAAGAAACAACTCCACCGTGACCTTTAAAGTAGTGAGTACAGTAGCCACCATCCACATCCCATACAAGGACCTTCCTATCAGCTCCTCCCGTAGCAAGCAGTCCTCCAGAAGGATCAGAAGCCATACACATAACCGGACCCTCATGACCCTAACTCAACACCAATATCAATTACATTACATACACATACACGGAAACCTAACATTCAACAGAAGGTAAAATTAATGTGATTTTGTACCTTCCATGAGCGCACACATTTGAGCGTGGACAAATCCCACACTCTGATTTGGCGGCTGTGGCTAGAAGAGAAGAGAAGCTTGTCGTCGGGGCTAAGAGCTAAGGCCGTGACTTGTTCGGAGTCGCCGTCGAGGGTGGACTTTATGGATGAGTTGGCGGAATCGACGATTTTAATGGATTCGCCGCATGCGCAGGCGATGAAAGAGCCGTCCGATGAGACGGCGAATGGGCCACCGGTGTAGAACTGTTGTAGAGCCGGAACATGACGGTAGTTTGTTTTCAACCGAAGGGACTCCATTTGGTGTTGCGGCAACTGTGTCTGTGAATCGAAATTAGTTAGGGTTACCGCCTAGGAAGATAGGGTTTAAGGGGCGGGGTTTTGGGTTTTTTTTTTCTTCTTCTACTAGGGTGTTGCGGCAACTGTGTTTGGGGAGAGGAAATGATGATTTAAGCAAACTAGATTGCCTTGTTGACAAAAGAAAGTGGAAGGAAAGAAAGTTGAAGAAAAGAAAGTAAGTAGAAAGTGAAAGGATTATTTTAGTAACCATGGAGTAAAACCTGATCTAAGGCTGTGTTTGGATGATAAAAGAAAGTGGAAGGAAACAAAGTTGAAGAAAAGAATATTGAAGGAAAGAAAATAAGTAGAAAGTGAAAGGATTATTTTAGTTGTTTGGTATGAGAGAAAGTGAAATTGAAAGTGGGAGGAAAGAAAGAAGTCTCTTTGTAAAAAGACTTTAATGTCCCTAATAATTAAATAAAATGTGATAGTAGTAGAATTGTGCAAGGTTTTTTTTTGTCAAATCATACAAAAGTGGCTCTTTTTCATGATGCCCTTTTTGTGTGGGTCCCACCCAAAAACTTTCTTTCCTTCCCATTTAAAAAGCAAGCCAAACAATGGAAAAAAGAATATTCCTCTATCTTTCTTTCCATCCCCTTTCTCTCCCTTGAACCAAACACTGCATAAGTGTTTTGTCCAAGAGTTATCTTTTATTTACTTTGGAAACAGTAAGTGGGAGTATCTTCTTTAGAGAATGATTTTTAACCCTTGTCTCATGGAGACTTTGAATTTTACTTGACGTCGTCAAGAGGGAGTACTCGTGGAGAATTGTAGCGACCGAAAAATCCGGGAAAGGATTCTTCGAAAGGTTCTTAGGAAGCCGCCACCAAATTTTAGTTTAAGGGCAAATTCGGAAAATCCCTTTATGTTTAGGATAAGGCATTGTTAGGGTTCGGGAGTCATTATGTGTGGGGAAGGTATTAGCACCCCACGACATCCATTGTCTAATTAATTTAGATTTATTTAATAATTACCCTTTTTATTTGTAGAGAAAAAGACTTAATTAAATTTTTTAATTTTTAGTGCTTGACAAGAGTTGACTCTTGCTCCTACGCTCTCCGGATGCAAATGGAGGAATCAAAGCTACGTAGTTCTTCCCGAAAAAGGTTTATGGGTTGGTGTTTTTTTAGTGTAGGGTCCTAGGATTCCTTGAACTATACTGACTCATTTGATTCTGGGGATTGACTAACCCGATTGTACAACCGACTTAGTCCCCTACTTTTTGAAAGTAATTTTAGAGTTTTTGAAAGAAATTGGTTTGGTGTGAGGTGGGTCCATTTTAGAATAGGTATTCTAGAACTCCCGAACTATGCATGATTCATTAGTCTAGAACACGACTAAACCAGGTTGTACAACCGACTTAGTCCCCTATTTTTAAGAAAAATGGTTTATTCGTATTTATTAAGTTTCGGGAGTTCTACCGAATCAGTATAGCTCATTGGCCTAAAATAATGACTAATCCGGTTGTACAACCGACTTAGCCGTTTATTTAGGAAAAAATAGTTTATTTGTGTTTATTAAGTTTTGGTTCTTGAATCTGATAACTCATTGGCCCTAAAATAATGACTAACCGGTTGTACAACCGATTTAGCCGTTATTTAATTTTGCGAGAAAAATTATTTACGTTGGCGTTGGAAAAGAATTGAAAAGTGAAAGCGGGGGTGAAAATAGTAAATTGGGGTTTTATTAGTCGCAGGGGGTTGCATAATTAATTGGAGGTGCAAAAGGAAAGCCCGGTTCGCATAGGAGAGCCGGTAGATGCTAATTTGGGCTTAAGTGGGGGGGGAGGTATGCGCGTGAATAAGGGGGTGTGAATAGCGTCCGAACATTTTAAAAATAAAAAAATAAAAAAAGAAGATGCTATATGGACCCAAACCAAAAAAACCTAAAAAACTTTCCTCTTCTCCCATTGCCCAAGAATTTGCGCGCAACACCTCCTTTCCCTCAACCATGGCGAAACTTCCGCCGATTTTAACAGTATTTGAAGTCCGTTTATACTGCTAGCATTATGATGATAAGGATGCAATTTTTCATTTTTCTAAAATTTGGTCAATAGATACCGGAAGGAAAAAAAAAAAAGGAAGAGAAATAACCACTTAATTTTGATAATAACAAGCAGTTGGTGTATTTGGAATTTGTGAAACAGAATTATCGAGCTTTGAAGGAAATATTATTAATGTTATCAATGGAGCAAATTAAAATAATCTATTGGACATAGGAAAGAATCATAGAAATCATGTGTTTTGGATTGGTGGATTAATCCTCTAATATGTTTGAAAGGAGCTTAACAAATAACAATGTTAATTTGTTGAAACTCAGAATCGAAATGCACGAGATGAATGAATATCATGCTTTTGTTTAAATAGTTAACTCCATCTTCTAATTTATGGTGTCGATAACTAAGGAAAATAAAAAAGCAAACTGATTTTATCTTAAACCATGCTCTATCTTTTCTATTCTCGGTTTTAAAAAAAAAACTATATGGTTCGAAATGATATAATAGCATCAGTGTTCATGTTTCAAGTTCTTGTCTACTGTCAGTGTTATTTTAACAGATCATGCTCATATATTCTACATATTTAAATTTAATGATGCAAAACCAACCTTACTCCAGCCTTCGTTTATGCTCCTGCTACGACTCTGTTACTGTTGATTCTCCTTGACTGTGACTGCTTGACTGCTACGCCTTCTTTCTTTAGATCTTAGAAACCTCAGAGCCGTGTTTAGTGGATTAGGGTTTCGATGTGAAACTCTAATCCTATTTTTGGGTGATTTTAGCAAAGTAGTAGTTTTATGCCTTGGCTTCTCTGTGTGTTTTAGACCCTAGGCTAACCGTTTATTTATAGGTAGAAATTAGGTTTTAGCATTAATTGCTGTTTGACTGGGCTTTTGCAGATCTACTGAGCAGTCTTGGAGAGCAAGAACAGACCCCCAGAGATTACTGACGCTACTCCTTTTATTTAATTTTCGTTTTTTATTTTTTGTATTTTTTATTATCTATTTTTTTTTGTATTTTAGGGATTGGAACATTTTGGACACTCATAAATTGTAATAAAAATTAAATTAGCATTTTTTCTACACTTTTGGACTATATATTAATAAATTAAACAACTAAAACAACAAAAAAAGGAAGACGGACAAAATTGGGGTATAACAGCTGCCCCTCTTTATTTATATTTTACTAGAAAATGTGAGATGTATTCAAATTTTCGTAGTAGAAATAGAAATAAAGATAGAATAGACGTCAATTTTGTTCGTTTAGGGAGGAAACAGAGGGTTTAAGAATATACAGGGAGCGGTTAACACTTGGCGCATTAACCGAGAACAAAATGAAGGATCGCTCGGGATCTGAAGGAGCACTAAGGCTCTGAATGACCACTCGGGGTCTAGAAGGCTGCCTAGGCCTTAATAGAGGACCATCGTGGTTTGAAGGAGCGCTACTAGCTACGGTACTAGTAAAACGATCTGAGGGGCCTTTAGATTCGAGCGGCCGAGGGTCAAGATCGATCCGAATCGATATGTTGACCAATAGAGGACGCCCACCATGTCTTAGGTCGACACGGCTAGTCCGAAGGACCACGCGGTCGGAAGGTCCGTCGGGCTCGACTCACGACGTTTGCGACTGGGCCACTTAGGGGCATCGAAGGGGCGTAGTGCTCTCGAAGGACCACTCGGGTGCGGGATTAGCTTGGTGATCTCGTGATACGATACATGATCAACGCCAGAGCTTTGATCTTAGAGGAACAAAATATAGGTATTGACACTTGAAGTCTATTTGGAAGCAATACAATGCTAATAATACATGCACATGCAATGGTGATTTTTGGTGGGGTGATGGATGAAATAGGTGATTCCTTTCTCTTTTTGTTTTTTTTTTTTTTTGCTTGCTTTATTTATTTATTTATTTATCTGATAGATGCATGAAGTATGAATGTTAATATGATGCAAATGAAATGTTTGAATGCAAATGCTATGGGGCATGGTGTGATGACATGACATGACTGATTGAGTGTAGAAACACTTTTTGTGATGATGAGATGTGAGACTTTGGATGCGAGAGATGAATATTGATAATTCTTTGGAAAAATTAGATTTGATTCAAACTTCGGCAATCTCAAGGTTGTTATTTACAGACATTGATGTGAACAAGTACTTGCAAGCTCGCTTCTTTTTCTCTTCCATTATGATGCCCCATGATAAATGGATTTTCAGTATCACATTATCAACTTGTGTTCTATCTCTCTGAAGCATTGTTAAGAAAACATGTATAGTAGTGCAAACATAGATGAATGAGTCAGTTAACTTGGTTCAAGGGTATGGACGAATGCGACGCATGAAAGGATGAATGACTGGTCTTCGTCAATGTCATGAATGGTAGGTTTTTCCAAGCCGAGATTGCCCCAATTTAGATTTGATGATTGTGAATGAATAATTTGCCCCTGTCTAGTGCTAACAAGCTAGAGGTGTAGAAAATGATGAATGGGGAATGCATTGGCTTTGGAATGAAAGGTGGACAGCAATAGATATTGTCTCAACCCGTAGAGTTTGGTGTTGCCCCATTTATGGTAAGGACATGATTGCCCCGACTAGAGTAGCAACATATAGGGTAATGAGTTGAGAAATTGCCCCGGTATGGTTTTGTTGATGTGGATATAACAAGGGGATGAGATGGGTGTATGATGAATGTCCCCATTTGTAGGTGGAGTGAAGGGTGACAGGGTTGCCCCACTTGATAACGGGAATTCAGACGGTTGTTTTGGTGAGGTTGTGGAAAGTGACGGAGTTAGGGTAATGGGTTTTTGGAGTTTATCAGGTATGGCAATAAAGTGGGTGTGGTATGACACTGTACAAATTTCCCCAAGTTCAAATGGAATAGATGGCGAAAGGGATGCCCCACTTTAGGATCTAGGCGACGATCCTAGTATAAACTTTTGGTTATCCTAGAATGACTCTCAGACTACAATAGTCTTGAGTTTGCTATGATGAAAACTACACTTGGTGATCACTAGACCTTGTCTTAGTATAACTGTAACTTGAATGAATCTTGTGGTGCAAGCCTTTTGATTTTTCTTTTCTTTGAGTTTTTTTTGAGTTTTTTTTTTTTTTGAGATATATTTTTTTGAGCAAACATATTATAAATAAATAAACTTACTTGTCCTGAAATTAAAACTTTGAGAAAACAAAAGCAATCAGTCAATGATTGGAATGAACTCTAGAGGGTTGTAATGTGGCCGGTGGTTAATGATTTATGAACGAATGGATAATTGGGCTCAAAGAGGTGTTTGATGATTGATGGGACAAATGATTTGGTGATGTAACTTGGCTAATGGGTGATGATTTTTGAAGGAAATGGTTTTTAGGCTCAAAGGAGTGTTTGAGATTTTATTGAGTAATTGATGTGCCTCATGGTTGGATGGACTTGTTTAGGATTTTAACGTGGCTAAGGGTTTATGGAAGATAGGATATCGAGGCCAAAAGGAGTGTTTGAGGTTTATTTTAGACAAGTATCTCTTATGCTTTGACGGTAATGAAGTATCAGCTCACGATTTGTACTATTTTTGTTTTTTTTCTTGGGATTTTTAATCCTCTTTTGACTTCACTTTTTTGTGATTTTTGTTTCTTTTTTGGATGAGTGAGCTGATAAAACTAATGCACCATTTTTTTTTTGATGCGGAATCGATCATTGTCTAGGGTGATTGAGAGATTTTTGGGATTTTTTGGCTTAAGGTGGGTGGCAAAGGATTTTTGAGGATATGGGAAGATGGTTCAACTTCATTTCAAATCATGATTGCTCTTTTTCTAAAAAATTAACTTAAGGACAATAATTTATTTATTGTTATATACATGCTCTTTATTCTTTATTTCTCTTTTTTTGTGCCCTAATTTTTGCTTGGGCCTTTTTGATTTTTTTTGTAAAGAACTTGCACCAATGGAATATAATGTTAACAAGGGTTTTTTAGAGATCACACATTTGCCCCAGTATGGAGGGCCTAAAGTGTTATTTCACTAGGGGAACCAACCAGAAACGTCAACTATGTACTGATGTGGGGAGTATGTACTTTATGGGTGGTCGGGGTGGGATTAGACTTTGACAGGGGATATGGTAAGGTAGGGACGCTAACTGACTCAAACAAAAATAAACACACATGTTACCCAAGTCACTACACAAATGTTTCGTAGAGAGTTAACATTTAAAACATGATAGAAATTTTTGACAGACCATTTCGGTCATTCATCATGGGATGCAACACTTTGTTAGAAAAAATGTGAGCAGTGCTAATTTAAAAATTGAGTGCCTTGAAACACCTTGAGCTTGCAACTAATATGGCTAAACTTTTTCAAAAAGAATTATTTATCTCACAAGAATGTCTCACCTCTCATCACAATCTTTCTCTAAAATTGTGTTTTTTTTTTTTGAGTTTTTGTTTTTATAATGCATGATGTAAGTATGCAAATGAATGAATGCGCATGAAATGAGAATGCGAATGAACGAATGAATGTATGTGAAATGCGAATGTGATGTATGTGTATGAAATGATAATATATGATTTTATTCGTCATGTCGGGGAATTATAAACTTTTCATTGGAGAGTAAAGTACAAAATTTAATTTTGACTTCAGCGTGCACGGCTTCTCTCCAAGGTAAAGATTTAAATTCCCTGACGGTCATAAAAGTGCATGCAACAGTAGATGTTTATTTGTTGTATGCATGTGGTATATTTTCTAAAAAAGTAGTAAAAAAATGATTTTTTTAATTTTTTTTTTTAGAAGACGGTATGCATAAATATTTGTTTGAATGCGAGGGTATAAAGCTCCTTTGTGACCCTAGAAATGTATCTTACAGAGTGGGTCTAAGGTTTCTTTTATAGTGAACCTCACAGGGATAGTTCTAAAGAATCCTACACATGGTCCCTAGAGCCAAGGACTCCAGTCAAGAACATTGACCCCAGCAATAGGCAAGCTATTAGAAGGGATAGCATCCTCAAAAGGAATCAAACTCTAGGTGAGATTTTCGTGACCACCCAACGAGACGTACGTCCCACAGGCCATCACTACGCAATCTCGTTCTAACTTAGGTTTATGCTCGAGTCCGGGTAGAGGACTTTTCTCACATGTGTGTGATGTGTAGTTATAGTGTGTGTAGGAGCAATTAAAGACAAACCCAAAGCTGCAAACAAAACAAACATACATACAAAATATCGTCTTCTATCCTAAGGTTTATAAACAACATAAAAGTATAAGATGCGAAAAATAAAATAAATAAATAAAGTAAGGGTAAAAATTAAGTTAATCCTAAATAATTAGACTAGGTTTTGACTCTCTAAAGAAAATTAAGTCCCCAGTGAAGTCGCCAGCTGTAGCGACCGAAAAATCCGGGAAAGGATTCTTCGAAAGGTTCTTAGGAAGCCGCCACCAAATTTTAGTTTAAGGGCAAATTCGGAAAATCCCTTTATGTTTAGGATAATGCATTGTTAGGGTTCGGGAGTCATTATGTGTGGGGAAGGTATTAGCACCCCACGACATCCATTTTCTAATTAATTTAGATTTATTTAATAATTACCCTTTTTATTTGTAGAGAAAAAGACTTAATTAAATTTTTTAATTTTTAGTGCTTGACAAGAGTTGACTCTTGCTCCTACGTACCTCCGGATGCAATGGAGGAATCAAAGCTACGTAGTTCTTCCTGAAAAAGGTTTATGGGTTGGTGTTTTTTAGAGTAGAGTGTAGGGGTCCTAGGATTCCTTGAACTATACAACTCATCGATTCTAGAACGCTGACTAACCCGATTGTACAACCGACTTAGTCCCCTACTTTTTGAAAGTAATTTTAGAGTTTTTGAAAGAAATTGGTTTGGTGTGAGGTGGGTCCATTTTAGAATAGGTATTCTAGAACTCCCGAATCTGCATCTGACTCATTAGTCTAGAACACGACTAACTTGGTTGTACAACCGACTTAGTCCCCTATTTTTAAGAAAAATGGTTTATTAAGTATTTATTAAGTTTTCGGGTTCTTTACCGAATCAGACTGACTCATTGGCCCTAAAATAATGACTAATCCGGTTGTACAACCGACTTAGCCGTTTATTTAGGAAAAAATAGTTTATTTGTGTTTATTAAGTTTTCAGGGTTACTGAACTGTACAACTCATTGGCCCTAAAATAATGACTAACCCGGTTGTACAACCGACTTAGCCGTTTATTTAATTTTGCGAGAAAAATTATTTACGTTGGCGTTGGAAAAGAATTGAAAAGTGAAACGGGGGTGAAAATAGTAAATTGGGGTTTTATTAGTCGCAGGGGGTTGCATAATTAATTGGAGGTGCAAAAAGGAAAGCCCAGTTCGCATAGGAGAGCCCAGTATGCGAAGCTGGGCTTAAGTGGGGGGAGGTATGCGCGTGAATAAGGGGGTGTGAATAGCGTCCTGAACATTTTAAAAATAAAAAAAAATAAAAAAGGAAGATGCTATATGGACCCAAACCAAAAAAACCTAAAAAACTTTCCCTCTTCTCCCCACAGCCAGCAGCTGCGCCGCAACACCTCCTTTCCCTCAACCATGGCGAAACTTCCGCCGATTTTAACAGGTATTTGAGTTCAGTTATACTGCTAGCATTATGATGATAAGGATGCAATTTTTCATTTTTCTAAAATTTGGTCAATAGATACCCAGAAGGAAAAAAAAAGGAAGAGAAATAACCACTTAATTTTGATAATAACAAGCAGTTGGTGTATTTGGAATTTGTGAAACAGAATTATCGAGCTTTGAAGGAAATATTATTAATGTTATCAATGGAGCAAATTAAAATAATCTATTGGACATAGGAAAGAATCATAGAAATCATGTGTTTTCGGATTGGTGGATTAATCCTCTAATATGTTTGAAAGGAGCTTAACAAATAACAATGTTAATTTGTTGAAACTCTGTAACTGAAATGCACGAGATGAATGAATATCATGCTTTTGTTTAAATAGTTAACTCCATCTTCTAATTTATGGTGCTGATAACTAAGGAAAATAAAAAAAGCAAATCTGATTTTATCTTAAACCATGCTCTATCTTTTCTATTCTCAGTTTGTCAAAAAAAACTATATGGTTCGAAATGATATAATAGCATCAGTGTTCATGTTTCAAGTTCTTGTCTACTGTCAGTGTTATTTTAACAGATCATGCTCATATATTCTACATATTTAAATTTAATGATGCAAAACCAACCTTACTCCAGCCTTCGTTTATGCTCCTGCTACGACTCTGTTACTGTTGATTCTCCTTGACTGTGACTGCTTGACTGCTACGCCTTCTTTCTTTAGATCTTAGAAACCTCAGAGCCGTGTTTAGTGGATTAGGGTTTCGATGTGAAACTCTAATCCTATTTTTGGGTGATTTTAGCAGTAGTTTTCTGCCTTGGCTTCTCTGTGTGTTTTAGACCCTAGGCTAACCGTTTATTTATAGGTAGAAATTAGGTTTTAGCATTAATTGCTGTTTGACTGGGCTTTTGCAGAATCACTTTGAGCGATCTTGGAGAGCAAGAACAGACCCCCAGAGATTACTGACGCTACTCCTTTTATTTAATTTTCGTTTTTTATTTTTTGTATTTTTTATTATCTATTTTTTTTGTATTTTAGGGATTGGAACATTTTGGACACTCATAAATTGTAATAAAAATTAAATTAGCATTTTTTCTACACTTTTGGACTATATATTAATAAATTAAACAACTAAAACAACAAAAAAAAGGAAGACGGACAAAATTGGGGTATAACAAGAATTAACCCTTATCTCGTGAAAATATTGATTTCCCTTAAATGGAAGTGGTGTAAGAGAGAAAATGAGCTAAGCAACTAATCAAATCTCGTTGAAAACTTTCTTTAGAGAAAATAGTGTTTGTCAAGTTGAGATTATATTTTGAACACTTTTTGTGCAATTAAATCATAATCAAGGTAACTTACGCAAAAATGGCAATAATAAGTTAAATAGAGAGATTGCTAAACTTTGAGTGCCACCTTCATTTATATCACAAAAATCAAATTGTGAAGATGTCAGTAGAAAAGAATTTTGACCGAGTGTCTGTGTTATCACTTCGACCGAATAGTGATAGAAAAAATCAAGAGTTGAATTCAGATTTTTCAATTGGCCAGTTAATGTATTTTCGGAAAATGCATGTTGAACATAAATGTTCAATGGAGTCAAGTGACAGAAAAATGTGCAAATTGATGCAATATTGATGGAAAACGGCATGATGAACATATGTGGAATATTTGAGAAAACTCATTATCATAAAATGGTTGGCGTTTAGCCAATATTGCAGACTCTGTGTTGCTGCAGTAAAAAATGGATGATATAGTAACAAATTATAACTTTTGAGTATCTTCTTTGATAGAATGATATACTAAGAACCATAATGATTATGATAATAGTAATAATAATAATGGACTTATCTGGAAGATATTATTGACGTTGGTGAGGAACATATTTGGTTTTGAGTTGAAGATCATATGCTTCTTATTTTCTTTGTCGGAAAGGTAGAGGTAATCTGCATGGCTTTGCCATTTTCCTCGTGGGCTTGGTATTTGAGATGTCGCCGTGAATTTAGAGCTCGGTTATTCGATCATCATCACACATAAAACTCTGAATGGATCTACAAATTTAGAGCTTGGCGTGAATTCTTCTATCGAAAGTCTCTTGTTGAAAGTTTTATTGACAAAGCCAAAAGGAGTATCTCATGGGGATTTGACGCATTAGACTGTATTCTTCGATGTTTTTACTTGGTGTTGGACGAACAGGGGGCTAATATGCCTTGTTTACTTTCATCTCCAATTTTAGAGGACTTGGGGAAATTGTGCCACTAACGCCTTGTTTCAACATAGGGCATTAGGTTTTGAATTTACCTCTAGTTTACGAAAACTTAGAGGGGGGTAAGATTTTGAATTTACTTCTAGTTTACAAAGACTTAGAGGGGGTAAGATTTTGAATTTACCTCTAGTTTACAAAGACTTAAAGGGGGTAACTATGGATCAAAACGTGATCTACTTGTTCTGTCCAAAAGTTCCATTTTTCTTACTTTTATCATAGCAAGAGGGAGTATCTCTTTTTTGTTAAGAATTTTAACCCGACTGTCCCCTTGTTGGTTTGACCTTTAATGATGGTGAGGCTGAGATCTCCAACGTAAATTGGATCGGGGAGGTAATCAATGGGTGAACTGACCTTAACCGAGGTGAGCCTGATCAACCTTGACGAGGTTTGATGTCCATTGATTACGTTTTATTTGCTTTTAAAATTGCAAATGGGAGTATCCTATTAATGGAGGCGTTTTAACCCTTGAAGCACTGCATTTTGCTTTTTAGTTACAGTATGCGTGCGGAAAAGAATTTTGGCCGAGTGTCTGTGTTATCACTGCGGCTAAATAGTAAAGAATTTTTGCCAAGTGTCTGTGTTATCACTACGGCTCAATAGTAAAAGAATATTGGCCGAGTTTATTAAGACTCAGAGGTTTAATTTTACCTCGAGTTTATTAAGACTCAGAGGGGGTAACTGTGGAGTGAAACATGATCACTTGTTTTGTCCACAAGTTCCATTTTTCTGACTTTAGATGCAGTAAGAGGGAGTATCTCTTTTTTTGCTAAGAGTTTTAACCCAAATGTTGTTCCCAATTCGGTTTGACCTTTAATGGAGGGTAGGTCGAGGATCTTCGATCATTTGTTTGAGTGGGAATTTGATCAAATTGCTTAACTTAGACCTGGCCGAGGTGATTTAAACCGTCCTTAACCGAGGTCTGGTACAAGCAAAATGTAGATAGCTGAGAAACAATTTTTCAACTAGCAAGTCTCGTTAAAAACTCCCAGTGGGAGAAAAGAGTACTTGCCAGGTTTTGAACAAAAATCATGTTTTGAACAACTGGTCAAGTGGCGTAACAGACCAAAAAATCATGTCATGATATTCAACATATTTGGGACGAAAATAATCAAACAATTGTCGTTTATGAAACTAGAAAATGAGCCAGTGATTTATTTGAAAGCTTAAGTCGTTGTTGGAGAAATGATTTGGGTCATAAGCTAGAGTAGCAATATGCTATCAAATAATTTGTCATCTTCAAAACATTAATGTTGAACATAAATATTTCATGGAATCACTGTGAAAGGAAAATGTTGTACGTTTTGATGAAGTTGTTTTCCAGGAGTAAAAAGGTGAAGTAGTTGAAAGATGCATAATAGTGTGAACGGTTTATAAGCCGTTTGAAAGTCCATATTTGCACATAATGCAGGAAAAATTAATTGGCTTGTCATGTGCATTGTGCACACACCAGTTTCTGAGATGGTGAAAAAGTGTGCATCATCAATGATTCGATTCATGCTAAAAATATTTCAATATAAAAAGATTATAAAGGGATACACCTTGCAGAGAGAATTGACAAAAGGCCATCCGTATGGTTCTGCCATTTACCTCACAGGCTTGAAATTGTATATGTAGGCAAAAGGAGTATCCCATGGGGATTTGACCTGTAGTTCTATGGTGTCTCATTGAGACTTTTATTGGCAAAGCCAAAAGGAGCATCCCATGAGGATTTGACCTTAGACGTACGGTTTGTTTTAAAAAAGGTTTTCAAATGGATTTGACGGCTCTAATTGAGCAAATAAGATTTTGTTAAATACCTGATAACTCTAAAGTAATTAGCACTACGCCAGAATGGCTAAAAAAGAGCGCCACATACCCAGCGTTTTTTAATAAACGCTGCGTATAGAGAGGAAGAGATTGCACATAACCAGCGTTTTTTAATAAACGTTGCGTATAGAGAGGACGAGATAGGAAAATACCCAGCGTTTTTCAGCAAACGCTGCGTATAGAGAGGACGAGAAAGCCAAATAATCAGCGTTTTTGAGGAAACGCTGCGTATAGAGAGGAGGAGAAAGCCAAATAATCAGCGTTTTTGAAGAAACACTGCGTATAGAGAGGACGAGAAAGCCAAATAATCAGTGTTTTTTAGAAAACACTGCGTATATTAGAACGAAAAACCACATATTCAGCGTTTCTAAAAAACGCTGAGTATTTGTTTTAATTTTTTTTTGGGCCAATCGTTTCCTCTCTCACAACGCATCTCTCTCTCTCACTCACACTCACACTCACAACGCATCTCTCTGCTCTCTCCTCCACGCCGCAGCGCTTCCATGTTCTTGTTGTGAATGTTGAATCGTGTGTTATTTGCATCTCTTAGCCTTTGTCTTCGCCATTGGAGCCGAACGACGTCGTAGCGAGATAACCCTATCTATCTATCTCACACTACTCTTATTCTCTTTCCGCAATCCACCTCTCAAATCTGCTTCCTCTTTTTCCTTTTTTTAGGCTAAAGTGGTCCCCGATGAGTACGACGACCGTACTTTCTGCGTTTACACCACCGACGCTTCCACCGTTTACGGCCTTGCCGCCTTTGCACTCCTGCTCCTCAGCCAGGCCGTCCTCAACGGTATCACCAGATGCTTTTGTTGCGGTAAAGGTCTCGTTTCTGGTTGCTCCACCACCACCACCGTCATCTTCTTCATTCTCTCTTGGTAATCTAATTTCGCCCTAAAATCCCTAACAAAGTGTTTTGAATTGACTTGAATTTGGCTTTTGGTTTGAACTTTGTACTAAGATAGATAGATAATTAGATAGTAAGTGATGGTAGTTTTTCATATACTTTTTTGATGCATTTGTATGATTAAACTTGATGATGCATGCAATTTCACAGAAGAAACCTGGATGGAAAAAGTTCTTGCCATATGTTGGTCCTGGTTTCCTCGTTTCCTTGGCTTACCTTGATCCTGGAAATAGTAACTCTCTCTCTCTCTCTCTCTCTCTCTCTCTCTTGTATGTGTGTGTTTACTGGTTCTGGTTGTTTCCCATTCTTACAGTGCAAACTGATCTGCAAGCTGGAGCTAATCACAGATACGAGGTAGAGTAATAATTGTTTAACAATAAACCAAATCAAGAATTATATATGAAGTAACAGATAGATAGATGCCTGATTCAAAGATGATTTGTTTTTTGTATCTTATCTTAAATTAAATATAATTAAGGTCTGGATTTAATATTAATTATGTTGTTGCTGCTGCATTCAGCTGCTGTGGTTAGTACTCATTGGACTCAGATTTGCGCTTATCATTCAGTCCTTGGCAGGGAAAGATATTTCTTGGTTGTAACAAACTTATCTTATATGCCTTTTTGTGTGACAGGGAAAGATATTTCTGATAACTTAGCTGCAATGAGAATAATTATTGGTAAGTTCTCATTTGTAGATGTTGTTGAAAATGTCAACATGCTTATTAGTATTAACTAATGTACACTTGTCTCAGCAATCACTGCAAAGCACCTGTTTTGGATCTCCATAGAAGTTGTGCTAGTTGTTCGTATAGACTATGCTTAAGTTGTTGTGAGGAATTAAGTCAAGGAAGAACTCCTGGAGAAATCAACTCGTCTATGTTGAAGCTACCTGATAAAATGGAAGCTTGTGTTGACAGTGAGGGCCATACTTCGGATGAGAAAGAAATTTCTAGTGGCAATTTAACTGCTACTTTAATATTGCCTGAGCAGACAAATTGTAATGATAATGAAAAGGCATCATGCCCTCCTACTGAATTTGGTGGTTGTGATAATGGCCACTTGATTTAAGATGCATTTTTCCTCTAGTTGGATCAAAGAGATGGAAGTAAAGGCAAAAGAAATTGTTTGCGACTATGATGTTCCCGAAACTTTGGATAAAAGTTCAAGTCGCTTCACTCGTGTTTTGACACCGACGCCGATACCAACAGATCTAGCGATTCTGCAAAGCAACTATAAGAGAAGATTCACGAGGCTAGCCATGCTATTTTGCTTGTAAACTTACTTGTGGTCTGGTCATGTAAGTATGAAACCCCGAGGTGATCATATACATATGTGTAATGTATAGTTATGGTCCTCACTCACACACACGCACACACTAGTGCTTAATCTTGCCAATTTGGATGTATGTATTCATTATTCTTTGTCTCTTTTCCCCTCGATTCGGTTGAACTCTATCATATAATTATTGATTCTATCTATCATTGTGGTGGCAAATCGATCCGGGTTCACCTTTCAGGGTATGATCTTGATACTTGCATCAACAAAACTTCTCTCATGCTACAATAGGCTGCTGCTTTGGTTGTTTTATAGTCGCTCTACTTATTGTCCTCTTCGTAGCCAAAAATGTAAGTAAGTAATTGGCAATGTAATTTATATTACTGTTGTTGCTCGAGCCTTCTCATATGATTCTACAGATTTCTGTTGAGAGTATAAAAAGATTTAGAAACATATTGGAACAGTTCAACCTTTTGTGTTACTATGAAGATTCAAAATTGTCAAATACACATTGCATCTGTGTATCAGAGTGTGTGGGTGGAACTATTTAATTACTTTGTGAACATATATATGTTATGTTCATTTTCTGAGATGAATCAAGTTGTACTTGTTAGGTAATCATGTTCTACCTCAATTTCTAACCTCAATTGCTAGTGCTGAAATGTTTGCACAATTTAATGCCGTATGGTAAAATGTGCAGTCACCATACTGATCGTGTGTTTGGTCAGCATCAATGGCAAACACTGAGAACAAAGCTAGTGTCCTGGAGGGTAAATAATTTCTCATTTATGTGTTAAGAATTATAATTTTGTTGAACTGAAATGTTTATAGTTATACCATCCCAACTTTTTATATAGGTATTTTGGATAAAAAAGTTGTGCAATATTTTATAGCTCTTAGTTGGGGATGATAATTGAAGTCATTAATTTGATTTTAATAGGAAAAGAATGAGAAAGTTAATTTTTGCAAATAAGAATTTTAGCCAATAACCGCCTTGGATTTAGTATATTTGGTGTCTAACCAATATTTGATTTTTGTATTTCAATGGTCCCTTACTGTATTTAATAGGAAGGAAATTATTTATTTTGATGTTATCTTCCCCCTATGTATTTACATTCCCATGGTCCTACACTGTATCTTTATAATGTTCATGTAGTCCTACATGTACACCAGAAATAATTTCAAATTTAAATTGTATACATGTGATCACAAAGCTGAGGTTCCATGTGATCAGAATGGAGAGATTGAAGAAAACATGGATTGCTTTTGGAGATATGGCGCCATTGAAGATTAGAAGTTGATTTTCTATTGAAGAAAAAATGGATTTCTTTGTTATTTTGGATGTATGATTTAATTTTTGGATGTATGATTTAATTTTGGATGTATGATTTAATTTTTTGGATGTATTTTGGATGTATGATTTAATTTTTTTATGATGTATGATTTAATTCAGGTTTAAATACAACAAATTCATAGATATCACTATTAAAAAATATTTTGGATGTATGATTTAATTTTTTTTGTTGCAAATATAAAAAGGAAAATACACAAAAGCTGAAAAAAAAATTAAAAAAAAAAATTAAACAATGGGCAGCGTTTTTAAGGAAGTGTTGCCTATATGGGGACAAGTTTGGGCAATGGGCAGCGCTTTTTAGGAAGCGCTGCCTATTTGAGGACGTGTTTGGGCAATGGGCAGCGTTTTTTAGGAAGCGCTGCCTATTTGAGGACGTGTTTGGGCAATGGCCAGCGCTTTTTAGGAAGCGCTGCCTATTTGAGGACGTGTTTGGGCAATGGGTGGCGTTTTTTAGGAAGCGCTGCCCATTATTGGAGTGGAATAATACCTAATACACGCTCAAAGAATACCAAAAGTCACGCCTATTGATGAAAAAAGCGCTGCCTATATACTAATTCTGTTGTAGTGTAGATATTATTATTGTTAACTTAATAATAAAATGATGTTGAAAACTGCCAAAGTGTTTGTTAACTTAATAATAAAATCACATTGAAGCCGGTCAAACTATTCAAGAAAATATATTTAATTCATGCAGGAGCAAAAGAGTGAGACATTATAAACGTTCATGAAAATTGAAGAGATTATGTCATATCAATGGTCAATTTTTCATAGCAATTTGAAGAAGGGGGTTTTGCACAGGCTGAGAACTGTATAAAAGAAAATCATGAAGTTATCACTTGTTATGCAGAAAGACGTGGCAAAAATATACGGGACATTATCTCAAATAGAATAATTGTTTTCCTAACATTTCAAAAGGAATAACAAAGGACTTTGACAAATATTTATAAATTTTGAAGTAACAGGATATTACTAACTTAAAATATAGGATATTGGAAACTGCTCAAGAGAGTGTGTTCCATACATGCAAGAGGAGCAGAGCACATTTCTAAAAAATATGGTGCAGAATGCAATTTGTAACAAAAAATAGCACTTTTTCGGTGGAAATTAAATAGCACTAGAGGAAGGGATAAATGGACCGGCTCATTCGGATATGGCTGACCTTCATTCTGTTGGTTTTGGGTAATTAAAAACCCTAAACTAACACTAAATAAATCAAGGAATAACTGCCTAACAAACAAAATAACTACCACAACAATTAATTGAAAGAAAAAACATGTGGTTAAAAAGTTTGTTACAAATTCCTATCCTAACGGTTTATTTAGTTAGAGGCCATTAGCTCTACCTAACAGCCTCTAACTAACATGTCCGTTACTAATGTGCCTAGATAGTGTGTATATATATAGGTAGTCAAGTGTAAATATGTACATACAATACAATCATTCAATAAGAAATTAGTTTAGTTTTACATTGAATTTTCTATTGCATTCTTCTTACAACTTCCTGTTCAAGAACCGTAAGCTCCTTTCTCTTCAGCCTAAGTCTTTGAGTGTGTGAGTGATCAAGGAGGATCATACCTTGCATACAACAGAAGAAAGATAGGTTAGAAATTGTTTTTGTGACTAAAACAATTTTGAAGGAGGAGAAGAAACAGAACAGGGAATTTGGAATTTACCTTTGTGAGTACTTGTTGCTTTCTGAGAGAGATAGTATCAAGAACTGGGTGAGCAGTGGTGTGAGTGCTTGCAAACAAGTAATCTCAGGATTAGTGTTTGTATCACTCAAGACTGAAAGTAAAGATTCACAGAAGTTAATAGAGGAAGTGACTACCTTTATTATACCTCTGTGAAGGTGATTTCAAAGTGTGAAATCAAGGAAATATTGCATAATCACAACTCAGTGGTACATGCAAGCAGAAACAGTGAGAATCAATATTAGGTTTTGGCAAAAGATTAAGAGCAGACAAGTAAAATTGTTTCAGGTGTAATTTGTTACCTTCGGTAGAATACAAATTGCATCTGAACTCTGTTTACCTGCAAAGAATCGAACAAAACAAAGTTAGGGTTTAATCTGTGAAACTGTGAAGTTAGGGTTTCAAGGGAAATCGGTAAAAGAAGTTCTTACCTCAATCTTAAGGTGATTGAAGGTAAAGATCATCATAAAATCAGTGTTACAACTCAGATCAACAACAGAAAAGATAAGATTTGTACACGAAGAAGAAAAGGCTTGTTCGAGGCCTCAGGGTTACGTGAATCAACACAAAACCAGAGGGGTTTTGTTGAATCACTCTCAGAAATCATCATTGGCCTTTCACCGAGCAAAACCAAGCTTCAATCACGGCTGTGAGAGCTCGGTTCAGTGCTAGGGTTTCTGAGAGAAGAGAAGAAAGAAGAGGAAGACGAAGAGAGAAGAAAGAATATCAAACCGGTTTCTTGATATTCTGAGGATAGAGAGAGAAAGAGCAACCATTTATATCTCGGGTCAAGCTAGGATCCGCGCTATCCATCAAAGATCGGGTTTGGGTTCCGCACAGACCCGTTAGCAACATTTGGTGTTATTCAACACAGTTGTGCCATCAAGTGGATTGGGTCTCAAGTGGTTGAGCCCAATACACTAGTTGCACCTCCAGAAGTTGCAGTTCACACCTGCAAGAGAAAGAAAACATCAAATTGTAAAAAATTCAATATGGTATAATTCAGAGCAAAGATAACGATCCAGGGCAACTTTCTAACTCTACTATGTGATTTTCTTAAGTTCTTTAAACTTTCTTTAAGGCTCTTTAACCCTGCACAGTGTAAAATTGTGCAGGTTACTGTCTTCTAATCTGTGTGTGTGTTTTAAAGTGTAAAACTGCAGGAATGGGAAAAGAAGACAGCTATGTTCCCAAACTCAATGGGAACAACTATGATACTTGGGCTATTCAAATGAAGCCTATATTGGGATCACATGGATGCCTCTATTTGGTAAAAGAGGGTCTCACAGCTCCTGAAGCTAAAGCTACTCCTGCTGAAAAGAAAGAGTTCATGGAAGCAGAAATGAAGGACTTCAAGGGTCTGTCTCTCATCCACAGGGCATGTGGAGAGGAAGATTTTGAAAGGGTAAGTGATTGTGAGACTTCTAAGGCAGCATGGGATGCTCTAGAAC
Organism: Oxytropis ochrocephala; assembly: GCA_020916435.1. Classification (NCBI taxonomy): domain Eukaryota; kingdom Viridiplantae; phylum Streptophyta; class Magnoliopsida; order Fabales; family Fabaceae; genus Oxytropis; species Oxytropis ochrocephala. The sequence goes on along the minus strand of CM037088.1, from coordinate 15,909,902 downwards.
ACTACTACTGTGGAGCAGCTCCAATCAAGGAGGAGAAGCTGCAAGCTCTAAGAGCACAGTATGAAAGTCTTAAAATGAAAAAGGATGAAAAAGTAACTGATTTCTTCAACAGAGTGAAGAAGATCAAAAATGACATGGCTCTCCAAGGGGAGAAGCTTGAAGAGAACTCACTGTGTAGAAAAATTCTCAGATCAATGCCAAAAAAGTGGTATGTGGTGACTAACACTATAGAAGAAACTACAAAAAACGTAGGCCTGAAGCTAGAGGAGCTCCAGGGAAAACTAGAGGCCAAGGAGATAAGGCTGGAGACTCTAGAGGAAGAATCAGATGATGAAGACCAAGCCATGTATGCAGCTAAAGCTAAAGGCAAGAAAGGTAAAAAGGGAGGTAGCAGTAAAAAGTCTAAGAGTTCTAAGAACAAGTCAGGTACTTCTAACTCTTCTACTAAATCTAATTCATCTAAAAATAGCAATGCATCTAAGAAAAAGGATAAATCTAAGGTACAATGCTATAGGTGTGACAAGATGGGGCATTATGCCTTTGAATGTCCCACCGAAGAGGCTCTAAGCCTAAGGAGTCAGTTTCTGAAGCCAATGTGGCTAAGGAGGACTCTGACTCAGATACTGATGAATCAGATACTGTTGCATTCAGTATGCTTTGTGATGAACCTAATGAAATTAAGCTTAAGAAAGAAAAGATTAAAACTAAGAAAGGAAAGGAATATGTTGTTTTAATAGTAACAGGTAGGGATGGGAAAACTATAACAGAAATCTGGTACTTGGATTCAGCATGTTCTAATCATATGACAAGTAATAAGAAATGACTAATTAACTTTGATCCCACTGTTAGAATTGCTATTAGGTGTGCTAATGGTAAGACTATAGTCTCTAAGGGTAGAGGGAATATAGAACTAACTAGAGTTGATGGGGAAAAGGTAATTATCTATGATGTGTTATATGTTCCTGAGATAAGTTGCAATCTAATCAGCTTAGGACAGTTAATTGAAAAAGGGTTTTCTTGCCTAATGAAAAATGCTAAGTTGAAATTGTTTGATAAAGAGGATAAGCTAATTCTAACTACTCAACTAGCTAATAACAGAACATTTAAAACTAGTATAAGCAAGACTGAGGCATTGTGTTTAAGTGCCACTACTGATAGTGATACTAGTTTATGGCATAATAGGTTTGGACATCTTCACTATAAGGCTCTAGATAACCTAAGTACTAATGAACTAGTAAAGGGGTTACCTAAGATAGCTAACCCTAAGGAAAAGTGCACTACATGCTTAATGAGTAAACAACCGAGGAAGAAATTTAAGAAGCAAATTGAACACAGATCTAAAGACTTATTGGAAGTCGTGTATTCTGATTTGTGTGGTCCTATGGATACTCCATCTATAGGGGGGAACAAGTACTTTGTAACTTTTGTGGATGAATACTCAAGGAAGATCTGAGTATATCTACTCAAGTCCAAAAGTGATACTTTCAATGTGTTTAAGAAATTTAAGGCTATGGTTGAAACTCAAAGTGGTAAGAAACTAAAGGTATTGAGGACTAATGGTGGTGGTGAGTATACTTCAAAGGAGTTTGAAGAATACTGCACCACCAGTGGTGTTATTCATGAGGTAACTCCACCATATACTCCACAACACAATGGAGTGGCAGAAAGGAGAAACAGGACTATCCTAGAAATGGCTAGGAGTATGGTAAAAACCAAGGGACTACCTAAAAGACTATGGGCAGAAGCAGTAGTGATTGCTGTCTATATTCTGAATAGGTGTCCTACAAGAGGTTTGGAGGCTAAGGTGCCTGAAACTATGTGGAGTGGTGAAATACCATGCGTATCTCACTTGAAGGTATTTGGTTCGGTTACTCTGACCATATATACACGATAGTAAGAGATCTAAACTTGAGGATAAGAGTAGACATCTAATCCTAGTGAGATATCATCCTACAGGGGGTTACAGGCTACTAGATCCCAATACTAATAAAACTGAGGTGTCTAGAGATGTGGTAGTGCTTGAAGACAAGCAGTGGGATTGGGAGAAAGCTGAACAGGTAGGTTCAGTGGACTCTACAACCATTGAGGAGGTCTTTAACACTGAACCAAATTCTGGTGACACTAATTCTGATGAAGAGGATCCTGTTCTACCTAATGATGATCCTATGTTACCTAATGTGGACCAAAATCTACATGAAGAGGTAAATGAGGAAGGTGAACAGGAACCTGAACAAGGTGTGCAGGCTCTTCCTAGGCCTCAAAGAGAGAGGAGACCACCTAGGAGGATGCTAGACTTTGAAATGAACATGGATAATCAAGTTACTGAGGAGGGTGACTTGGTTCACTTTGCTATGGTGGCTGATTCTGAGCCTTTAGACTATGTGGAGGCACTAAAGTCTAAGGAATGGAAGAATGCCATGTTAGAGGAATTGTTCTCTATTAAGAAAAATGGTACTTGGACTCTAACACTTCTGCCTAAAGGAAAGAAGGCAATAAGTGTTAAATGGGTCTTTAAACTGAAGTTGGATCCTAGTGGCAAGGTTGTCAAACACAAGGCAAGGCTTGTTGCTAGAGGGTTCCAACAGAAACAGGGAATAGACTTTGAAGAAGTCTTCTCTCCTGTGGCTAGGCATGAAACTATCAGATTAGTTACTGCCTTAGCTTGCTACAAAGGTTGGGGCTTGCATCACCTAGATGTTAAGTCTGCCTTCCTAAATGGTCCTTTGGAAGAAACTGTCTACATCTCTCAACCTCCTGGTTTTGAGATAAAAGGAAAAGAAGATCATGTGTGTCTATTGCATAAGGCACTATATGGTCTAAAACAGGCTCCAAGAGCCTGGAATAAAAGGATTGATGGTTTCTTTGTGAACAAAGGGTTCACAAAATGCACCAGTGAACATGGTGTCTATATTAAAGGTACTATGGATACTAACTTAATTCTTATTTGCCTATATGTAGATGACATGCTGCTGACTGGGAGCAATGGGAGGCTAATAGGAGAATTCAAGGAGACCATGCAAGCTGAATTTGACATGACAGACCTAGGGGAACTTGCCTACTTCCTAGGACTAGAGTTCTTAAAGATACTTGAAGGTATTATACTTCATCAAAGGAAGTATGTCAAAGAAATTCTCACCAAATTCTCTATGACAGAATGCAACAAAGCCCTAAATCCAGCTGAGGGAATACTTAGTAAAAAAGAGGGTGAAAAAGGTTCTAAGGTTGACCCAACCTACTATAGACAGATTATCGGTTCTCTTAGATACTTGTGTCACTCTAGACCAGATATTCTATTTGCAACTGGAATGGTCAGCAGATTTATGACAGAACCTCTACAAATCCACCTAAATGTTGCTAAGAGAATTCTAAGGTATGTACAAGGCACAATAAACTATGGCTTATTCTTTCCTAAAGCTAAATCCTCTATGCCCTCTACATCTACCCCCTCTTCTACTCCTACATTCTCTACTACACTAGAAGGTTACTCAGATTCGGATTGGTGTGGAGACCAATTGGACAGAAGAAGTACATCAGGGTATTTCTTCAGGTTTCTAGGTTCTCCAATCTGTTGGAGTTCAAAAAAACAGTCAATTGTGGCCTTATCAAGTTGTGAGGCAGAATATGTTTCTGCCTGTAGTGCTGCAACACAGGCAGCATGGTTGGAATCACTTCTAAATGAACTACAAGTGAAGCTAAAGGAGACTCCTATACTATGGATAGACAACAAGTCAACAATTTGCCTAGCAAGGAATCCTATTGCACATGGCAGAACAAAACACATAGAAACAAGGTTCCACTACTTAAGGGAACAAGTGGCTAAAGGCAACCTAAGGGTAGAACATTGCTCTACTAAAGATCAACTAGCTGATATGTTTACAAAACCCTTAAAAGGTGAAAGTTTTACTAAGCTTAGAAGGGAAATAGGTTTAATTGCATTCACCTAATTGTGCAATTAAATTTAAAGTCAACCTAGAGGCTTGTTCTAGGGTTTTAAAGATCTGCTATATCCAGGGGCATGTCCTGTGAATTAATTTCCCTCTAGGCTCTAGCTTTGTTTGTTTGTAACTTAGGTGGCTCTCCATATGTAATAGTTTAGGCTTTGTCATTATAGGGGGGTGTTGGTTTTGGGTAATTAAAAACCCTAAACTAACACTAAATAAATCAAGGAATAACTGCCTAACAAACAAAATAACTACCACAACAATTAATTGAAAGAAAAAACATGTGGTTAAAAAGTTTGTTACAAATTCCTATCCTAATGGTTTATTTAGTTAGAGGCCGTTAGCTCTACCTAACAGCCTCTAACTAACATGTCCGTTACTAATGTGCCTAGATAGTGTGTATATATATAGGTAGTCAAGTGTAAATATGTACATACAATACAATCATTCAATAAGAAATTAGTTTAGTTTTACATTGAATTTTCTATTGCATTCTTCTTACAACTTCCTGTTCAAGAACCGTAAGCTCCTTTCTCTTCAGCCTAAGTCTTTGAGTGTGTGAGTGATCAAGGAGGATCATACCTTGCATACAACAGAAGAAAGATAGGTTAGAAATTGTTTTTGTGACTAAAACAATTTTGAAGGAGGAGAAGAAACAGAACAGGGAATTTGGAATTTACCTTTGTGAGTACTTGTTGCTTTCTGAGAGAGATAGTATCAAGAACTGGGTAAGCAGTGGTGTGAGTGCTTGCAAACAAGTAATCTCAGGATTAGTGTTTGTATCACTCAAGACTGAAAGTAAAGATTCACAGAAGTTAATAGAGGAAGTGACTACCTTTATTATACCTCTGTGAAGGTGATTTCAAAGTGTGAAATCAAGGAAATATTGCATAATCACAACTCAGTGGTACATGCAAGCAGAAACAGTGAGAATCAATATTAGGTTTTGGCAAAAGATTAAGAGCAGACAAGTAAAATTGTTTCAGGTGTAATTTGTTACCTTCGGTAGAATACAAATTGCATCTGAACTCTGTTTACCTGCAAAGAATCGAACAAAACAAAGTTAGGGTTTAATCTGTGAAACTGTGAAGTTAGGGTTTCAAGGGAAATCAGTAAAAAGAAGTTCTTACCTCAATCTTAATGTGATTGAAGGTAAAGATCATCATAAAATCAGTGTTACAACTCAGATCAACAACAGAAAAGATAAGATTTGTACACGAAGAAGAAAAGGCTTGTTCGAGGCCTCAGGGTTACGTGAATCAACACAAAACCAGAGGGGTTTTGTTGAATCACTCTCAGAAATCATCATTGGCCTTTCACCGAGCAAAACCAAGCTTCAATCACGGCTGTGAGAGCTCGGTTCAGTGCTAGGGTTTCTGAGAGAAGAGAGAAGAGGAAGACGAAGAGAGAAGAAAGAATATCAACCGGTTTCTTGATATTCTGAGGATAGAGAGAGAAAGAGCAACCATTTATATCTCGGGTCAAGCTAGGATCCGCGCTATCCATCAAAGATCGGGTTTGGGTTCCGCACAGACTCGTTAGCAACATTTGGTGTTATTCAACACAGTTGTGCCATCAAGTGGATTGGGTCTCAAGTGGTTGAGCCCAATACACTAGTTGCACCTCCAGAAGTTGCAGTTCACACCTGCAAGAGAAAGAAAACATCAAATTGTAAAAAATTCAATACATTCATCATATACTAGTAGTATGATTAATCATTAGATATTGATATGGAAATATAGAACCTGATATAAATATGGTTGACATTTCGATAAGACCTCATGCGTGAAGTTGCACGTTTACTCTTTTTTGCTTCTTTGTTGGAACTTGCGTTTTATGAAAGAAATGAGTAACCGCCGAGTTTTCTGGTAGGAGGCTTTCATGACATCCTTTTACCATCGCTGAATTATTAAGCATCCACGGTTTGCAACTGCTACTGACTCGGGGTTCGAATTTGTTGGTTGAAGTTTGCAGATAACTCGGCCATTCTATGCTACCGTGCCGATCAGAGTAGCATGTTGTTACCCCGAAAACATAAAGATCGAATACTTCATCTTGATGGTTTGAATATAATCAGAAGAGAGAGAAGCAATTCTGTCATGAAGCGGTAACCATCATGCATTGCTCAACAGTCCCGTTACCGCTGGTGTCGAGTTTGATGTGGTTGTTCGTTGTCAACCATTAATGGAGTTCTATCTATACATGATAGGTCTTAAACATCGACCAAATTTCTAATCGAATGCACAAGATTGATCTTAGTAAGATTGGTGGCCCGGGAGACGTTTTACCGAGCCCCACTGGGCGCTAATGTTCTTGGATAGAATTTCATTGATGAACTCGGATCGTTACAATGGAGGCCGGATCCCCTTTTGGCTATCTCGGCATGCCTAGTTTACATGTGTATCTGTGTACCAAAATGTCTATCTCCCCTATATCTGTACTTTAAGTCTTCTATATATAGAGTCTGAGTTCCCCCTAGCGGTTATTGAGGGTAGTTTTTATCTTTCCCTCAGATGGGCTTAATCGGGTCCCCTTATTGTATTAGGCCGATGTCTTCATATAAAGTTGGAAGATGGTCCGCATTGCGGTGTGCCGAGCCCAACAGTCCATGACGATCCAATTCCTATGCTCAATACCTTTCCTACGGAATCGATTGGTGTATGTACGATCCTATGATTCATAACATGGTATCAGAGCACAAGTAGTCTCAACATGTTGAGACCTATTATTGCGTACTCCTGAGGAGATGGTGGAAGGCGATTACGGGCATCTGTATGATAAGGTTAATTTCAACTGGAAGAAATCTCTTTCAAAGGCATCTTGATCCCCAGTTTTCACACTCAGGACAATAGCGTGCTCGCATATATCCCTTGTAATTGTTAACTCTTGAACTGCATTAGGTGTATCTGCAAACAGGGTGGAAGGCTTCTGAACCCTGTCACAACAACACCTTTAGCTGAGAAAGGAAAATGGAACAAGCATCATAGTAATGTTTCTTCCAATTGCCAATAGAATCCACACGTGACTACATATGTATTATACCTTTCCTACGGATTGTGATTATATATGTACTATACCTTTCCTACGGATTCGATTTATGTATGTACGATTCTATAATTCTTAACATTAGAAATGGTTAATGTTCGCCAGTGTAAGAATACGAGAATCGCCATCAAAGAATCGGGCCATGGCCCACCTCAACTCGACGCCAACCAACACGCTTGGGAGCGCAATTCTCGCCGTGAAAATCTCGCGAAAGCGGTCGGACCTGACCGCAAAGATATATACGCCATTCGCATATGGCGATCGCAGACGTTCTCTAACTGTCTTTATCTCGCCTCGAGCGACTCTCACTAGATCGTCGGAATGTCTTTGCGCAGTGCATTCTGCAGGAGGCTTTCAACGCGTGAAGCGGGACCGTCGCCCTTTCACTCATTCAACGACCTACCATTTGATTTAAAAACAACAACTACTTCAACACTTCATTGGCCGCAGACGACGATCGCTTAATCCTCACTCAACTACACCGAAACCATTGATGCCGTAATTTATGATCATGGTCATTGTAAAAACTTTACATTAATGTAAAACAATCATTATTCCCTATAAAAAACAATTATTAATTTGATTAAAATTATATATATATATATATATATATATATATATATATATATATATATATTATTGACTAATAATTTAAGTCATTCGTTGTATATTTTTTAGTTGGTTGATAGCATATTACACGAAAAAAAGAGTTTGATTTGTAGACACTACTATTATTAAAAAAATTTAAACCACCGACTAACCAAAAATCACACTATAAGTAATTTTGAAGGTAATTTTTTTTTTGACGTGAACTTTTAAGGTGATTATTAAAATAAAATCGAATATCAAATATTTTTTATAAAAGTATCATTTCACACCCACGATTGGATTGAATTGAATAATTGAATGAAAATATAAATTAATAAAATAAATGAAGGACATGTGCACGGCACAAGTAGGGAAGTAGCTAATGAAATAAATCAGTTGCAAAAGTTGACCTTTGCCTTACTGCCCAAGAATGCACGCCTCGTCAGCCAAGCCAACAATATTGTAACTTCACAACATCTACGTGCGCCGCTCATTCAAATTCCGTATTGCGATACTACCATACCATCTATCCGCTCCCCCACCGCCTCTCCCAAACCAAATTCCGTATGGCGGTTTCCGTTTCTTTTAAAACACCTCTATCCCCTCTTCATTTTTTTTTTTTTTCTTCTTCTTCTTCTAATATTTGTTAGTTACTTCTTCCCTTTTGTGCGTGCGTCCTTTTCTTTCACGCCAAGTTTTTCTGTTTTTGTAAACAATTAACTCTCACCAAGTCTCTCTTCATTAGCCTTTTTTGTTTTTTTATCTTTCCCAAGTATATTTAATTATCTAATTACAAATTTCTCTTCCCTTTTACTTTCGTTTCTTTTTATTTATGGAGCAACCAATTCACGTTTTACCGGCGACGGCGAGACCGCCACATGATTCCGCCAGCGATGACGAATCGGTGGTTTCCGATTGCGAGAGCGGCGTTTCCTGCGGCCACGTTCCCGGAAAGTTTATTCGGGAGGCTGAGGTCGTAGGCGCTGACTTCATCCGAAGCAGATTCATCGGCGGTTTGGGCTTTCACGGATTGAAAGCCGAGTCAGTATTGATTCACAGGAATGCTTGTTCAACCGTGATGGCACAAGCTAGGGTTCAATCATTTCAGATTTTCGCACGTGCGGTGGCCAAATTACGCGGCGGAACTGGCAACGTGAAACACGCTTGGTATGGTGCTTCTAGCAAGGAAGAGATAGCCGACATCATCCAACACGGTTTCGGTCATGCTCATAGCCATGGTCTTCGTCTTTCTTCCGATGATTCTCCTCTCGAAAGGTACGCGCCAATTGAATTATTATTTAATTATATAGTAATTAATATTTATTGTTTAATTTAATAGCTGTAGATTTCTGATTGAATGTGTGTGTGAGACAGTGTGAAAAGCTCTGTTGTTGATAAAGACGGTTTGAGGCACTTGTTGTTGTGCCGCGTTATCTTGGGGAGGATGGAGGTTGTTCCTCCGGGTTCCGATCAATTTCGTCCGAGTTCTGAAGAGTATGATTCTGGGGTGGATAGTCTTCAATTTCCAAAGGAGTACATAATTTGGAGTAACAGGATCAACACGCATGTCTTACCTGAATATGTCTTGAGCTTCAAGCTTGCTTCCTCCAAAGGTTATTGGCGTGTCCCTATGTTGTTGTGGTTATTTGTTTTGTGTTTTTGTGATCACTGATGTTGTTCTAAGATTCTGTGCTTGTTTGATTTTGTAGGGCATGAGAAAGTTGGGAAGCAACCTTTGAGACCAACTTCACCTTGGATGCCATTCACGGCTCTAATTTCGGTGCTTTCCAGGATTTTACCTCCGACTGATATTGCTTCCATTTCCAAGTTTCACGGAGAGTATAGAGTGAGTGCTTCTGACTTACGCTTTTGGAGTTTGAGACAGTTGCTAACTTGCTGGATTCTCATTAGCTGAATTCTTTGTTGGTTTCCTCTGTTTTACAGGACAGGAAGATTTCCAGACATGAACTGATACAAAAAGTGAGACTAGTCGCGGGAGACAAATTACTGGTTTCGGTTATCAAAACTTTCAGAGCCAAGGTACATCTATTTTATTTCTGATGAATCAGAACTTCTTAAAGTTTAAAAGTGTGTTTGTGGCACCATTTTAGTGGTCATCCTGGTAACAAATAATACAAATATCAGGCATACTGATCTTGTTGGTTGCTTATAGATTGAAGTTTATACTACTCTAAATACTGATAGGAAAATATAACTTTAGGGTACTACTATGCAGCTGAATATCTTATGTCTCAAAATTCCTGTCACACACTTTGTCACACCAATTGAATTTTGCCATGTCATTTAGAATTACATGTCACACTTAACTTTTGACTAAGTTGTTAACATAACCTTTGACTAAACTGTTAACGGGAAGGAAAGTGGTGAACGTTTCATCCTTCCTCATCGCCCTATCAACATAAGCTTCAATGCCATGCCCGAACACTCTCTTCAGCTGCCACCGCCTGCCCGCAAGGTCTGCCGCGCCTCCACCGCTGTTAGGCCTGGACGAGATGCTCTGAACACTCCCTCTTCTTCTAAATGGATTTCAAGCCCCAAAACTGAGTCCTTATGTGTCAACCCTCTCTTGGAACTTGGAAGCACTGCTAAACCAACACCCAGTCGCAATTTTCTACCTCATAACCAATTCCGGCTTCTCACCAGAAACTGCTTATCGAAAAAAAAAATTGCAGCTTCTGCTTGCAAGGTTTGCATTTGACCTATTTAATCCCTTTACCTAGCAGCGGTGGACCTTACGGGCAGGTGGCGGCATAGTTTTTTTTTTTCCACTCGGTGGGAGGTGTGACCCTCCATTATATTTGGAAAATGATAAATGAGAATTCATATTTGTTCCGTCCTTGTCCACGAATCAATATTTATGAAATTTGACCCAATTGCAGCTGGATGTGATGTTTCTTCCTACTTCTTGATTACTATGGAGCCTTGGAAGTGATTTTAGCTTCCAAGAGCAACAGAGGTCTTGTTGGAATTAGTCTTCACATCATTGTAAAATAGTAGTTAGTTGGGATTAAGCGTAGGGTTTGACTTGCACACTGTGGGTTGTGCTTAGTACTAGTTGATTTTGATTTTGATTTGGTGGAAGTCACTTGCCAATGCTATCGGACAAGTTTTTCTATTTCAACTAAACCCCTCCTCTAGAAAGGAAGTTGAAATTGATTCAAAAGTTGAAACCATAGCAGTTTTAGATTTGGTCCCTTTGATTCTTTGTGTTTGAACTTTGAACAATCGGGGCGAAGGGTTATAGCTAAGAATGAGCTATAACCTGTTTCTTTTGATTGTCGAGTAACATATTATCTACAATCGTTGGTAGGAAACTGTGTCTGTATGCCAAAAACAAAATCATAGATTGCCTCTTTGGCAGAATAGGCTGTTTTCCACTTCCCTTCTTTTCTCCCATTCTGTTTCATGTGGGCACAAGTTTTTCTATTTCAATAAACCCCTCCTCTAGAAAGGAAGTTGAAATTGATTCAAAAGTTGAAACCATAGCAGTTTTAGATTTGGTCCCTTTGATTCTTTGTGTTTGAACTTTGAACAATCGGGGCGAAGGGTTATAGCTAAGAATGAGCTATAACCTGTTTCTTTTGATTGTCGAGTAACATATTATCTACAATCGTTGGTTGGAAACTGTGTCTGTATGCCAAAAACAAAATCATAGATTGCCTCTTTGGCAGAATTGGCTGTTTTCCACTTCCCTTCTTTTCTCCCATTCTGTTTCATGTGGGCACGTGTTAAGCTTTCTAATCTAACTTGGTTTATTTGTTTGTCTTCCAGAAAATACGTGCAAGCTTCAAGCAAACCGGACAGTCAGGGACATGGATGGAATAATTGTCCATACAATAGTTACTAATGAAGTGAATAGAATACTGGAGTTGACACAATACTTGCACTAACCAAAACTTACATTGAGATGAAGATGAAAACACGCATGGGAAACATGGCGGCATTTTAATTTTTCTTTTGTTTGGGTGGTTAAACACAATATACGTTTTGTTTTGACGTTAATTGTGTTGTAATAGAAGGTATCCCGTTCTCTTTCTAGTTAGTTACAATTAGTTGTTGGAATAATGTTTTTTTGGTTACAATAGTTGGAATGATCAATGATGTACTCGCGAATAGACATTTATTTATCGTAGACATATTCAGAGACTCCAAGTTGCCGTCTTTAAAAATTTAATTGTAATTTCCTTTTCATATACTCCACTTTATTTTGCTCCTTGGCTGCCTAATACTCTACGTGTGTGTTTGGATATGTATGATTTTCACGTCAACGTTCTTGGAGCGTCAATTTGGATGTGAAGAGAAGGAATAGCAGCCGGTTTTGAAAGATTTGGTTTTTTATTTTAGTATTTCTTTTGTCATGAAAATGTCATATGTACATATTATCTCTCTTTTTTGGTACAAGGATTGAGATTAAAACAAAAAGTCATGTGATTTGATTAAATAATCATATGATCATTAAATAATTTTAATCACGACCATCCATATATTGTATGGTCATTCATTATTTACTCCTCTCACCCTCTTATTATAAAATTACTCTCACTTTATAAAATGAGTGTGTAGAACCTACCACCAAAGCCATTTTGTATACAAGAAATTAGACATTGGCATGGTATGACGTTGAAAATGTGGACAAGGTTGTTTTTGTATTTTTGGATAGCAAATGGCCATCTAGTGTACATTTGGATCAGCGTTTATAGAGCTAGATGTGAGTTTCAAATGGGGCTTGCTGTGGAAATTCAAAAGCTACAAACTGCAGCTTCTGCATCACCCTGAGAATTCCACGACAAGTTTAGTTCACCGTGAGAACTCAATCACCCATCCAAAGACGCACTCCAAAAGAGTTCTTGTATCTTTATGGATTTGCGCACATTTGATGGATAAATCTTTAAGGAAATTCTAATCAACACATCAAGTTTTGTAGTGATTTTATTGTTTAGCAGAATTTTCTTTGGTGATGGCTTGCTGGGAAAATTATGCAGCATCATGTTCACAAGAGATAGTCTTAGTTGCTTGGCTGTAGTAGTGTTTCGTCATTACCCATGTTATTTCTTTTAAGTATAACAGCAGAACCAACAGACAATGGTTGATGATGTTAAAGTATGTTGGGATGACAAAATTGGTCATGAAGATTAAAAAATGGTCATCTTAACAAATGCTGGTAAGTATTGACCAAAAAACAAATACTTGTAAGTAAATTAAATGGACTATTTTCTACCACTCAGTAAAGGTGTAGGGACTGCTGGTATCTATATGCATGTGAATTTTCAATACATGAACTTACTCTTATATTCTTAAACAATTGATGTACATTCCTCGTCAAAAATAACAATTTTGATGTATGTTTCCAACCGACCGGCCAGTATACACATACGCTCAGCTACGAATCTCGCCGAGTAATAAATGAGGCGTTATCAATGGAAGATGTTTCTAATTTCTCTCATTTCAATCTGTAACGGTCAACTCGTTATTAAATGTATTAATTTCCATTAATGTACTCTGTAATATAAAGACAACCCTTTGAAGCCAAGAAACAGACCCCAAGTTCATTTCACAATACTCTGTTTGAGGTTGGGCAAGACAGCAATAAAAACCTCTAGCCAGGCAGGCTGAAGAGGATTAGTAAAACGTGAGAAAGGCCGATGTCTACACAATGTGTTCCAAAAAGAGAAGAAAACCACAAGACCCACTTTTCTATCTTTTTGTAGCTTTGTTAATACTAACTAGTTTGGCTGACTTTATCAGATTGACAAATCTTGAACCGATCAAAGTGTTTTAAAAATCGAGTAAACCAAACAGTATAATTGATTAAACCATGAATCAACACCATTTATGGTTCAATTATCTCGAAATTGTTTTAAAGCTGCGTTCATCCCGATTTGAGTGGTTTAAAGCGACTGAATCATGACTCAGAAGTTTTACCGATTTGATATCTGGTTTGGTTTTAAAATCATTGCAACGAACACCTTGAGTTTAACCAATGACCCAATCTAATTTTTATGGGCCGGATTGATTAGATTGGGCCGGCCTGTTGCCGCCTCAATTTTATTTGGCCCATGCTTCAGCCAACCCACCTGCTACTCACTAGACACCTCTTTATGTGGTGAAAAGACCAAAAGCCCTTACTGAAAATTGGATTTTATATTTTTTTAAAAAATTACATATGATTCGGCGCACGATTGATCAAACCTGATTGAATCTGTTAGCGCCGAACCGTGTATTTTTCAATGTTCGATGGAGGTCCAATCGAACTGGTTCGATTAATCGCATGCGTTGAAGCAGTGCGTTTTATTGTCACACCGATTTTCACGCGTGAATATAATTTTAATTAAACCAAATTTGGGGTGTTTGGTGAGTAGCTGAGGTTTGGCCGGCTTTTTATTTTCTTTTTCTAATACTATTTGAGTTGTTAAAATAAATGGAAAGGGACACGAAAAATAAGTAAAAAACACTACGCGCCCTTGTCTCATTCTCATCCCGTCGAGACACCCTTAAGTGGAGGTAACCCATTTTGCGGGCTTACGCTCACACACTAAACTTGGAGACAACCCCAACCACGCTGTCTGTCATTTTCATCTTCTTTCATTTCATAATCATAGCCATTTATATTTCTATATATGCATTCACTTGAATACTCCAAATTTCATTTCACACTTCATTTCATTTCATTTCATTTAAACTCTCTTGCTGTGGCTGGGTGATGTAAGTGAAACGGAAGAAAAGAAGAAGCAAGTGCAAGATGGAAACAGAGCCTCTCCATCAACATCAGCTATTTTCATCTCCCAGTTTCAGCACCTATTCTTCCGAGGCTTTTGCTCATATAGCAGCTAGAGTAATTCACGAACTTCAAAACGACCCCAATTCCCTAAACGACGTTACTCTTTCCGCGTCCCTTCAACAAAACGACAACCTCACTCCTGATCAAGAACGAAACGACGCCGTCGCCGATGACTTCGAGTTCGCTTTCCTTTCCAAAGACCATATCTCCTCCCCTGTTTCCGCCGACGACGTTTTCCACAACGGTCAGATCACTCCTACTTATCCGCTCTTCGACCGTACTTTGCTCAACGGCGTCCTTTCCGTTACGCCTGTTGCTTCCTCAGATAACGCTGAAACGGAGCCTCGTCGTCGTCGTTTACCTCTGAAGATCCTTATGGCAGATGACGAGAAGGATCTTGACGGTGTGGCCGTGGGTGACTACTGTGTGTGGACTCCATCATGCAAAAAGAGCAGCTCGACGGGGTCGTTGACGTCGTTGAAGCGGTGGAAGCTTAGGGACCTTCTCCACCGGAGCAACAGCGATGGTAAGCATGGCTCCGTCAACGACGGTGGCGCCAGCGCGGGTATGGATGGGTACCCATCGAAGAGGAGGTTAGGGTTTGGTTGGGTTGTTCAGTAATTGGTACTGGCTTTTGCAAATTTTAATCACTTTCAAGTCCAAATTAGCTAGGTTAGCATCATCTTGGAATTTGAGAATGGGAAGGTTCTGTTTGACAGACAGAGACATAAAATGGGGGAAGAATCCTCTAATTTTATGGGTGCTATGAAATTAAATTTATCATAATAATTAATATTATGGTTCACCTTAGATTTATCATATATAGAGAAATTGAGATGATTCTAATTCAAAATCAAAGTTATAGCACATGTTGTTATCTTTACTTACTTGAATTTCGGTAGTTTTTTTTTTATTTATGTAAATAACTAGTATTCATACCCGTGCCTGCATGGAGAAATATTCCATACCAGTATTTTGGAAAATTATATAATTATATGAACATTTTCATTTACTAATAAGTGTGTTTATTTATATATGTGTATATATAAAAGAATAGTCATGTATTATGGTGTGTTTATATAACCTTACTCATGATGTATTAAATTTTCACACACACACACACACACACACACACACATATATATATATACTAGTATAATTTAAAGTCTTACACAAAGACAATTAAATTCATTGTTAGATAATCGTAAGGTAATTACTTCAACTATTTTAAATATTTATATAATAGTAGGAAATTAAATTTAGATTTATATATATATATATATATATATATATATATATATATATAATAAAATTATATATTATAATTTTAAATAGGATGTGGGGTTTTGTCAGGAAAAGGATTTTGTTTTCTGCATGTCTTATAATGTTTTGTAATAATTAAATGAAGGAAAATTAATATAAAAGTATTCAAACAAAAGCATCAAAACGAAAATTGAAACCGATGAAAATATGATTATCATCTAATGTATTCTCGAATGAGTATATAGAAAAGCACATTACTATTACTAATGCGAAGAAAGGAAAGGATATACGATAATGGAATGTCTCATCTATTTTGTAATATATCATTCATAATTTGTTTTCGCTAAGCGTGTGAACACGTGAATTCGATTTTATTGTTATAAAACAACACGGGTATACATCTCATTTTGTCATAAAATTTTAAATTATTTTTGGCACCTTTTAAAAATGCGATTGTATGTTTTTTAGTGTGTTATATGACACGTCGACTTTTCTTTGTACAAGGTTTTTATCCATTCATTATGATATATAATATATATGTTTATACATTTATTTATTTTTATATATATAGTGAATATTTTATATATTATTTGACTATTTAAATGTTAATTTTGATTTAATATATGTACATTCCATATCATGAAAAGAACCCTTATGGTATTTTGTATATTCTATATAAAGAAATTATAAACGGGAAATATCAAACTAACACTTCTTGAGAGATCCATGGTTATATATAATAGAGATATAAAATAATGTACCAAGATTTTTTTATTTAAAATAACAATGAAGAGTGGTTTAACAATAATGTGTTACGCTTTATGAAACAATAGAGTTAGGTAGTCGACTTGGTTAAGAATTGCAATCGAATTCAAGAGGATGGGTTCGATTCCCGCTTTGACATTTTTGGTATATATTTAATGAATTAACTTGATGATGTGGAATAAAATCGTTGATGATAATTAATTAGTGACGTGTCACATACTATGTGGATGGTGACATGGAAGATCCATGGTTATATATAATAATATATATATATATATATATATATATATATATATATATATATATATATATATATATATATATATATATATAAATATTTATTTCAGATACCGCATTAATATATGTTTATTCTTATATATATATATACTAGTATAATTAACTCGTACAAAGACGGTAGTAAATTCATTTGTTTATTAATCAGAAGATAATACCCAAGAGCACTTGGATGAGATGGTAAGGGTCTCTTGAACTAACCAAGGTCCCAGGATCGAATCCACCTTGGGCATGCAAATGGTGTTAAATCTCTTGAGGAGAGTTTTGCCGCCAATTGTGGTCCTACCCGGCCGAGAGGATTTGTGGTCCTACCCGCTGAGAGATTAGTCTCTCGTAATCATGTGAGAGGATACCCGGTTTATACTTAAAAAAAAGACACAAGAAGATAATTACTTCAACTATTTTAAATATTTGTATAATAGTAGGAAATTAAATTTAGATTTATATATATATATATATATATATATATATATATATATTATAATTTTTAGATCCCGTGAAATCAAATAATACTTTAGTAGTGACAACCCATAAATAAAAATACTTTAAAAACTACATAAGTACTAATCAAATAATACTTTTTAGTAGTGACAACCGCAATGTATATAATTTCAGGGTATTTTCATATTGAGATGTTATTACAACAGAATTACTTATAAATATTATACGGTCTAAAATAGTATTAGTAAATAGTAACTTACAAATATATAGCAAATATACCTTTGCATAAGGACATGAAGCTTGCTTTTGACTAAGTCGATTGACGCGTTGACAACCGTAGGATCAATGTTATCTCGTCATCTTGTTTATTCTCTCTACTTGTTTTCTAAGTGCGGCGTAGTGAATAGAAGAATATTAAGCACAAACGTTATAAACTACAAATATCTTGATCGATCAAAGTTGTATATTGATTCTAATTGTATGTGCATCGTTGAATACAAAAATATGTGACAAACATTTTTAATATATAACATTATTTATAAGATGAGAATTAAAAAGGTTGAAATGGATAAAATTACTCATATTTAATATTGATCTTTCTCGTTGGCAAGGATTTTGGTCTAGTCCCCCTTCGCTTTTTTCTCTGCTTTTTTTCCTTTTTATTAATAAATTCAAGTAATGGTCCGTTTGTTAAAAAAATACTCATATTTAATAATATTCTAGTTAGTAAATATATAGAATAAAATCTATGGAATGTGATACAAAATATTAGATGGTAAATAAATATAATATATAAATGTAATATATAATAACAAATATACATGTATCAAAATAAATAATAAATAGATATAAAAAGTAGGTAAAAAGTTTTGCAATAAAAGAAATAATAGGATAAACATTATGTAATATGCTTTAGTAACATGAAATTGTGGTAGCTTAAATTAAATGGTCAGATTAGGAGGTGATGATGTGGTGGAATGGGTTCGATCGAATTTTTACGCTTTTTTGATATATTTCAAATAACATGCTTGAGGTTGATTTAATTGGTCTTGACATATTTATTGACGTGGGTGATTAGGTGGATGCCTAGGTGTCGATTCATGGTTATATATAATATAGATATATATATATATATATATATATATATATATATATATATATATATATATATATATATATATTAACAATTACAAATATTTTCATTTAATTTTCTCACACACGGCAGCTCCTAAGTATTTAGGCATTAAATCACATTATTATGAAACGTCTCTTACAAATAATTCATCTCCTGAAATTGTACTGTACACTTTATATTGTACTACACTAAAAGATAAATTAGCTTCTCCTATACACCTGTGTACTACACAATGTACACAAATATATCCTAACCGTATAATATATATTCAGATGCTGACACCCACAAAAGTCATGTCTTCCTTTTGATCTGGCTCTCAATTAATAGTTCCATTTTTCTTGCCCATTTGTTTCCTATCCAGCCAAGTTTCGGAGCATTGCTTCCCTTGAAATCATCTCTCTCATATGGTCAATGCTTATCTATACTATTAACATTTAGAAATATATTTATTTAATTTTTCGCCACATGTCAACTCATGAGTAATTTAACATTCAATTCTATTTTGAATAAACTTCTATGATACACTATTCCTCTATTTTCTATTTTACCATCATGAAACTTACAATACACTCTTCTTTTGTATTGCACAAGTACACTACAAAAGAGTGTTCTTGCCAATGTTCACTTGCTCACTTGCCAGTATGCCCTTCTCCTTCACCACCTTCCTCTAGACCCTCTAAAATTTTGGTCTTTCTATTTTTTGAGCCGATAAATAAGGTCAAAACACCAATCACAATCCATGAACCCTTTATTTCTTTCTTTCTCAATCTCATTGCAAAAAAAATGGAAAGCTTAGCTTTAGGAGAAATGTTGTTAGTGTTCCCATATACTTAATCGGCTACTTCACTGTTTACTCTGCACTGGTGCTCAGTGCTCTCTTCTCCTACACTAATCGAGGCTTCGCAACTGCCAACTAACACATTATTCCAGATAATTGTTTTCGACTACAACACCGCCTATATTGTAACTGATCCGTGACACTATGTTTTTTCTTCTTCGCCGATGTTCTCTTCACCCAACCGCCACACTCTTTGTCAATGTTTTGAGTTTGTTTGCAGTAAGTAGTGTTGTTGTTGTCGCTGAATGCAAAGGGGTTTTACCCATTTTTAAATTGTTTTTGCTATTCTTCTTCCATCATTTGGGTTTTTTTTTTTGCAATTCTTCTTCTACTATTATGAGATTCAGATTAACTATAATCATGGAACAATTGGTCATGTCCTTAGGCAAGTAATTTTTTCCCTAACTCAGATGTAGTTGTTTCTTTTTTTTCATGTAGAGTTTTCTTTTTGAATTTCATTGTCTTATTTTGATACTATATTAGTTAATGTCATTGTTTCAGTTTATGTTTGAAAGTTTACAAAAATGAAAGAAAAACCATGGGTTGCACATGTATAGTGTTGATGTGTGGAATTTGATTGTCACACGCTATCAATCATGCTATGAGAAAAATTTTCATTCCATACACTTCAAAAAAAATTTAATTTATTTTGAAGTTAATAATCTAATTAATGACTTTGATGTTAACATTTACTCACTTTTTAATTTTTTTCCGTTACTCATTAAATATAGCTATTAGTATATATGTTTCAGTTACTATTTCTATAATGTAAGAATTACAAATAATTTCATTCAACAGTTTTTTATGGGTTTAATAAAACAATTAGTTTTACATTTAAAATTTTAAAGTTTTTTATTTAACATATTGAAAACCAATTAAGTGTTTTGTCCATAAAACGTTTCAAAATATCATTATATTCTTCACACTCTTAAGGTATCATATCCTCCAATTTTTACTTCTTTCGTACGTACTCTCCATTTTTTGCTTAGTCTGTTTGGTTACAATATCTCCTTTGGATATGATGTATTATAAAAAATACGTTTTTAGGAGATGTTTTATTGTACTATATGAATCACGATTTTGATGTGATTATAAATCATGGACTTTTTAATAAATTAAGGTTTTAAGAGATGTTTTATTGTACTAAAACTGCTCCTACATGTATTATAAAAATTTTAAGTTTATGAGCTTTTTAATATTAGACAAGTATCTGCAGCTGGAACATTTTTAGCTTAATTCGGTTTTTTGGATACACAATACTTCGTGTCATCTCTGAAGCTTCCAATGGAAGTTGTGCATCTAGCAAAAAAGCAAAAAATATCTATAAAATCGATAAATGTTAACATAAATACTCTTACTAACATATTATAGGCATTTGTCAAAAAAAACATATTATAGACAATTATGCCAGACTAAGGGTACGTTTGTTATGAATTAAAAATTAAAAATTTAGTGATTTTGTCTTAAATACTTTAGAGATTAGTTTTTAGAGATTTTTAAGAAAATGAAAAGTTGTTTTGTGTATGTGTAACATACTGAAAATCACTTATTTAAAAAAATCGTTCTTAAAAAAATGATTTTTATGAGAAGCTACTCAAAACAGCTTCTCATTTGAAGCGGTTTTTAGATTATTTTTAGATTCTCATTTTATTGAAAAATTGTAACAAACGGATGGAAACCTTCTAAAATAGATTATTTTAAAAATAAATTATTCTTGAAAATAAGTTGTAACAAATTAACAAGCTCTAAAGCTTTTGGATCCAGTATCAATATATTTGATCCTACAGAGCATTTACACTCTTTTGGTGAGAGTATGATTAAGCTAGAAGTCCCTGTACACTTTTCTTTTGTTCTTTCTAATTTAGTTTTGCATGGTCTATTTTCATCGAGAAATTATATGAAGTTGGAAACTATCTTTTTTTTTTTGCATATCCTTGGCTAATATATGAAGTTCATCTCAAAACTCTCATGAGCGCATCTTCTTCGGTTTATTGTTCCTTTTTTTTTCATTTCAAAACAGAAGAAATAGATTTCATAGCTGAGAGGGGAATCGTAGATTATTAAAGTGGGAGAAAGTTCATCATTGGCTAATTAGTTGAAAGGGCCCTGTCCAATGGTAAAATCTCATGGAGAAAGATTGTGTGCCCTAGCAATTGAAACCTTGCACTGAGAGTATGCTATTTGTCTTTGAGAGGTTGGTATAAAAATATTCTATGGTGGAACGAATAAGTGTATACCATCAACCAAGAGATTGGGATAGAAATAATTAATGGTATTACATTATGTTTTCATTTGTTTTTGGTTTTTCTTAGCTATAGTTTTCTGGTGTTGAATTTTGATAGGCTAATTTGTTGCTTATATCTATTAATTGAGAATTAAAATGAGGATATTGGCAATTGGCATCTATTCATCAATATTTTTTTGTTACAATTTTATATGATTAAAATAATACCTCAAAAAAACAAATTAATGCGTTGTTTTAGAAAATGCTTAGGAGATAACATTTGGCAAATTAATAATTTAATGAAATTATTTGCAAATGTTAAATCGATAATGAGTATGAGAGGAATTATTTCTCTTTAATTTGGTTATATATTTAATCAACATTTTTAAAATCAGACTATAGATGGATCTGGTGAGACGTTTAGGTGATAGTTGGTTGAACCGAATGACTACTAAATAAGAAAAATTAAAAGATATTAAATTTTAGAAAAAAAGTAAATAAAAAATTTAAAAATATTTTAGGTGGTTCAAGCAGGGACAACTGGCAATTTAATCGCAGTTAAATTCGGTGTCAATTCGGTTTTGGACGGTTCAAAACTAGTTTGCAGTCAGAGGCGGATCTTTTAAGGAGCCGGGGGGAGCCACTGCACCCGTCGAAAAAATAGAAGTTTTTTTAAAAATATTATTAATTAAAGCTATTGAAAATTAAGTATATATATTATGTTTGCGAAGTAATACCAAGTACAATGACTAGCGCAGCAGTAAATTTAATTGGTAGGGACGAGTGGGTTGCGAGTTCGATCCCCTCTCTTTGCATTTCAATATGGTTTTTACATATTAAATTTCTTTTATAATAGCAACAATGAGGATGTGTGCTCTGCAATCTCTTAATTTTAAATGAATGGCAGGGCAGCAATGGAGTTGCGAGCAATATTTTTTAGATAGAATTATAATTTATGAATAAATATTTTTATTGTTATATTATATGAAACAATTTCAATTTTATTTTTGAAAACAAATCAAAATTATCTTTAAAAATTACAAGATTTTAATTTCTTAATTGAGGCTCTATATTTCACTAAAAAAATTGAGTCTCTATTGTCAAATCAATTATTTTTTTAAATTTAGTTTTGTTTGTAAAGATAGTATTTTTTGTAAATATATTATTTGATTAATTTAGCTCCCCCTAGTATTTCACTCAAGATCCGCCACTGTTTGCAGTTCAATTGGACTTGAACCAACTACCGCCTAGTTCGGTCTGATTCTTACAACACTACATAGAATAGAACTTATTCTTAACTGGATTGACCAGTATTGCCTTGCCTGAAGAAGAAGAAACTTGACTCTATTTTTCTTTTTTGTGAAAAAAAAATGAGTTAAAATGAGAGACTATTAGATGAAAGAGACCGGTGGGTTTGTTTGTTGATAAAGTTACAATTGAATAGCTAGTGTGTTTTGAAAAGAATATTAACAATCTTAAAAGGAATAATCAAGCATTGTGTTCACACTCAAAACAGCTCTATATTTTGTTATTGGAGTCTATTTCATACCATTAGTATCGTGCTAATACAGCACCTCTTATTTTGAAATTGAACAAGTGAGAATAGAAATAGGATGACGCACGTGTGAGGGTTGCACCTGCATGGTAATGGTATGATATGGTAACGCAGAATAAATAAATAAATAAATAAATAAATAAACAAAAGGTGTAGGTGACTAGGTGTGGCCGTGTGGGTCTCACACGGCATAAACTTCGATCGGTGGTGTTTATGACAAAAAAGTTAAAGTAATTGGTTTGGTGTGGGGGAAAGAAACTGAGAATATTGCAAGTCTTCTACTGAGTACTCACCGATTTGTTGGAGCGTAGAATAGATTAAGAAAGTGGCATGCAATGTGGCTTTTTTTTCATGAACATGAAACATTACGGGTGGTTTTTGTTTTATTCATTACATAGCTGTCAAGGCCAAAATCAATAAAACATTACATCATACTAATACATTAATAAAACGGCATATTGAGATCAAGTACACCTGTAGTACAAAGGATAATTATCAATATAGGCTAGGCATGATTGAAAATCGGGGTGTCGCTTAAGAATTCCATTAAAAAATGAGTGTGAATGAAGGTTTTTTTTTGTTGATAAAAGCAATACAAGTTTTGGAGTAAGTTTCATCAACTTACTTGTTTAGGCAAGCTAAAGGATATGAAGGAATAGTAAGTAGAAAGTTCAGAGTTCAAACCTTGAAAACTAATATTCCCCCAACCTCATTAACATTTGCTTATCAAAACAAAAAAAAATCAAGTCATGCATGATGCGTCACCTAATTAATGGCAATTCTGACTTAAGTTTGAAGACCATAAAAGAATCAACGAGTAGTTTTTAGGTGATCACAAATATTTAGTTAATCACACATACAAAACAACAATAAATGTACTTGAAAAAACACACAACCATTATTTTATTAGTGCATTTATTTATTTTTTTTTTCACATGACTCAAACGTCAGAATTAAATATTTGTGACTACTTATGAATTAATCGGAATCAACATCCCTTACCCATTCAATTTCGTAGGTTTTTTTTTAACTCTAAATATTTAATTTCTCCTTTTCGTAATTATAGACTACTACTCTACTAAGTTTTATAAAATAATAAGCTACGAATTTAAATAATAGTTTACTATTTTATATTTTCTTTTGGACAAAATATCACTCTTTTGGCACTTAAAAATCTTAATTATAGTTCAAATTAAATTAGTTCTTTGTTGATAACTAGTGCGTATGATCCGTGCGATGCACGAGTATACATCTTACTTTGATAATGTCATATCATCAAATTCAATCGTATAATTGCAAATAATGTAGTAAGTTAGGAAGTAGTTTTTAGTAATTTAGTAATATAAGTTTAGTGACTAATATGAGTATGCATAACTGTGCACAATTTTTTTTGTATGACCACTCCTCTACAGTTGAAAGGAAAAAAAGTTCTCATTTACTAATTAGATTTGATTTTTAAATAAATAAATTTGCAATGGTAGGACTAAAATACCCTTAGATATTAGTCGATTATAGCAAAGGAACGATTATTGATATTCTAAGGTAATGATAATGTTGGAAAGAAATTATAAATGTTGTATTGGGGTTCAAAAGTGACATATAAATTTTGCTTTATAAAAAAAAAGAAACATATATATCGAGACGGAAAAAAATGGCGAACGTGACACTTAGAATGAGACATTTGGAGGACAATTTTTTTTTTGGCCAGATAATTTCATTTTTATCTTTCCAAAAACAACATAATGTTAGAATTATTAAACTTCACCAAAAAAAATGCTAGTATCATGGCTAAATACCACTTTTGGTCTTCTATCTTTGCTCTAAGTTTCACTTTGTTCCTTTATCTTTTTTATGGTTTGTTTTGGTCCGTTATCTTTCATTTTTGTGTCAGTTTGGTCCTTTATCTTTATTTTGTTTCATTTTGGTCCTTTATCTTTCATTTATTATTTTATTTTGCTCCTCTTAAACAGAACATTTTGGTCACATATTGCATGAGTTATTCAAGAAACAAAAAATCAAAGTGTTATTTGGTTGCTTGGCATTCACCTAAATTTGCCGTAGATGTCAAGTTAGACATCTTGTAAACCACACCTTCAGTTAGGTCAATCTCAAACTTATAAAAAGCTGTCTCTTTAGCACTGCATCGATTTTTGTGCCCTGAAATGTCCAAAAATAAGTTTCATTAAAATGCTCACATTTTATTAAAAGAGAATAGAAATCAACACGCTACGTGATGGAATGAATACATGTTGGGAAAATGAAAGCAAATGATTAATATAAAATGAGTATCAAAGATTGTATAAAAGAGATAGCATAATCTGGTTGCTAATTTCTACATTTCATATCATAATAATAAGACATCAATTGTATGAGGAAAAATATACATACACAAATCAAGGCATGTAATCTTTTTCTGAGTCAGATGTATTGTTAAAGTTAAGCAGAAAACAACAATGATCATAACAAAAAATAAGCGAGCACCGTTTTAAGGAACTATTTCATGTGTACAGATCTAATGGTCCCAACATTAAAAGGTTCTAAAAGCATAATAAGACAATAATGATACTATAAATAGTAAACAGCAAGAAAGTTCAAGATTATATTATCTGTTAATCAGATCTTATGGACAAAACAATAGTTGCATTAGATGAATATTTTGTTATTATCTTAAACTACCATGTATTTGTATAGAACAGAAGACAGATCGCTAAAGATATACTTATAATCTAATGTAGTGACATGGTTTTATCTCTGAGTCAAATAACAACATTTCAATGAAGCAATAAGGCGTGTTTGGGTCTTTGTCAGCAACACGCCACAACCTAACAACACGTGCCAAGACATTCCAGTTCTCCCTGATGCCGTTTATGTGTATGACGGGGAGATCGAGTGTTCTTTGGGAGGAATCAAGACATTTTTTCAGGCTGGAAATTTAGGCACCTTAAACTGAATGGTGAGAATGAGTGAAGGAGTGAAAAAGTTCAACATAGGTGCCTTCTATTTATAATAAAATGTGAAAGGAGTTCTAGAAAATCGTATTGCAATGTTAACTGTATAATATATTTCGAATACCGTATTTTTATACGACTAATAAATTCCATTACGTATTTGGTGCAGGTAGGGGGGAGGCGCCAGCTCTCAAATTGAAAATGGGGTAATCTGCGGATTAATTGACAGGGCTATATTGAGATGGTAAAAAAAATCATTAAGTGTGGTTATGAGTGACAGGCCCCAAATTTTTTGGAGCTGAATGGTAAATGCAATTGATAATTTTAAAGTCAACGTTTACACCGTAATTAAGGAGGAATCGCGACAAATATGCTCTTCATTTTGATGGGTAAAAAACGTGGGGATCAAACTTTATTCATCATGAGGAGGGTTATGGAGTTAAAGTTTTGAGCGGGCAAAAACTTGAAATTTTAATTGATGCATTACGGTAAAATTGCGAAAGACACGCCAACATGTTTTCTAATTGTTGGCGAATTTCATTACATTACTTAAGTACTTATTTATTTAGTTATTTGATATTAAATTATAATCAAAAATTAAATTATTAAATTATTATAGTGGTTTGTAGCATGTTATATTTTTTTGCTTGGTCTGATGTTTAACTATTCATTTATGCAATTCTTATAGTGTTTAAATTTTCCTGCAACACCTTTCTTTTTTGTTTTTATTTAAATTTTCCTGCATTATGTGCATGCCATTTTTTGAATCCTCAAAGTGGGCTGATTTTATTGTTATTGACAAACATACTAATTAATTGTCAATAAAAAATTTCAGGCAAATGTGTAGAACAATTTATATTGATTTAGTAGGGAGATGAAATATATACAATAACCGCAATTAAATGGGTTGAGGAATACCGCTGACCAGCATTTATAATAATTAATTGTAATAAGTAAAAAAATTATGTATATTGTATGTGATTGTTAGGAGGAGAAAGTGCATTGAGTTTATTAGCAGTGGAGCAAGATACCACAGAATTGCAATTAAAACGATTGAGGAAAATGTGGATCAGAATATACATTTATTGTAATTTTAATACGACAGTTATGAGATTCATTTCACTTTAAAACAAAATTTAATATGATGTCCATCATATTTGAATAGGAATTTTTGCCAGTAATTTTAAAACGGCAGTTATGGAGTTGATTTTAATTTGATGTCAATAATTTTTTTTCCCGCAGTTCAGAGTAAAATTTTAAATGTAGCTGACGAAAAAAACCTATAATGTAAGAATATCATGTTTCTATTTAAAAATATCACATGACAATTGCAAATAAGACAAATACAACCATTAGACAGTTGCAAATAGTTAAGCTCTGCAAAAAGATACAACCATAAGACAATAAGACAGATAAAAGAGAATTACAAAATTGACTCCTTTTGTAAATCCTTCGTACAAAACATAAGACAATTGAAAATTGAAAATAAGACAGATACAATCTAGCTTGCTAAAACTTAATTCCTGCATATATTCTCTTCTTGAAACAGAAACCATGATCAGGAAAACAAATTGATGAATCCTCCGTAATTGTTATCAAATTAGGTGTTGTCGTGATAATTGTATTGGCATAACTTGTGGCTTTGCGATATGAAAGATATTCCTGCAGTTCAAGGTTATACGATTAAGACCAACTAACATTGAAAATTGGGATATAAGACATGACGGCTCACCATAGAGGGGCACGTAAATAATATTTCAAATGCAGGAAGCATACTACCTCTTCTTCCGTTTTGTAGAGTACAAAGTGGTCAATGATGGTCTTCACCATGCATATGTTACTAACAATATAGCTACTATGATTAGTCACTGACTGGATGTTGGGCCGCTCAACTTAAATAGGTAAGTTTGCCTAAAGTTGTCATCCAGTTCATACGGTTCAATCACCTACACGTAGAACAAAGAATTCAGTTAGTTTTCGATTTTTGAAATGCATCAAACAACTGAGAAGAAAATAAGTGAAGGTCATCACGGTGTCACTGGGATCAGCATGATTGTTATGGAGGTGCTCATTGTAAAATAAGAAGGTTGCATCCCCCTGTAAGGCGAAAAATGCAATACTCGTGTGATCTACAACTCTCAGGTCGACACCAGACCTAGAAACAAAGGCGCATCATATAGGGGTGCAGTTGCATTCAAATAAATACATATTATACGGTTAACAAATTTGAGTATGGGAAGGATTACACAACATAATTACTGACCATGTATTTGAGATGGAGCCAATGACATGGGCGAGCACGACATAATGTGATAACTGAAACACAAGAGAGATAAGTATGAGTATATAACATATTTTAGGTGAATTAAGTGAATAAAATACATTAGACAAAGAACAGAAAGTTTATACATGCATGTCAGTAGCGTGGATCAATTGTGCGATGGTACTCCTTTGTTATCAAACAGAAACTCCTCACACATAGAAGGTGAAAACTCCATTGGTGGATTAAAAATATTGAAAATGTAGTGAGAAAGGCAAGGTATTAAATGACAGACCAAATTCTCACAAATGGCTTATATAGACCTTTTATGAAACAATAGGAGGATATTAAAAAACATGTACCATCAAATTTGAAGGTCAACCAATGAAAGGAGTCAATTTTGAACTGAGAAAACATAAGGTTTTTTTATTCGGGTATTCCACTGGGAAAAAAAGTTGTTGATGGTCAATGATGATAATTATTGTTTTAATTGCAAATAACTATGTGACGTAAATATCATTGACTATTGATGTTGGTTTTTTGAGGTGTAGACGTTTAGGAATATGGAGCCGTTTTTACATTTCCTTTTTTTGGTCAATTCCGTTTTTACATCTTTAAGCGTTGCTAGTATATTGGAGTGTGACGTGGATGCCAAGTTGGGCCAAGTAGGTGCTATTTAAAACAGGTGGACCAATGGAATAATGGTTCTGCTGACATGGTTCAAAGAGGATATCCGTGGTTGTATTATATATATAGATTCTTATGGATATTTTAGTCCATATTAGCGATTAATTCGAACCCCATTTGATTTTTTTAAGAACTAAATTGGTAATTTTTATTTGTTATTTACTAAATTAGTCTATGACTTTAAGGGTATGTTTGGATGGAGGGTTTAGGAGGGGAGGGGAGGGGAGGGCTTGATTTTCAATTCCAATTTGAGGAAGCTATAAAATGTTTCTAAGCAAAAATGAAATTTCATTAACAATATGTTTTATCATTATCTATCATGTTATTTTTTCAATTTTTTAATATATCAAATAGATATTAAAATATAGACCAAGCCCTCCAAAACCCTCCCAAATCCCCCTCACAAACATACCCTAAACGAACCAGATTGCGCATTTACTCTTTAAATAACTTCACTTTACAAATTACAACGCATATGAACCAGTACATTGCAAACATAAAGTGTGGAATGATATCCTTACTTGTGTATCATTTTCTGCAGTGAAAGAACAATGTTACCCAGGGTCGGTCTAGAGGCGATGCAGGATGCAGTGATGGCGATGGCCTCAAAGCAAAAAAAAAATTAGGGGCCCCTATTTTTTTTGGCCCATACCCTACTACTAGTTTACAACAACCCAATCCATCTTTGTTTAAAAACCAATCATCCTCTCAAATCCTTCATAGAAGGTGGGGAAAGCGCATGTCAATGATGCTGAGCTAAATGATGATTAATATTATTTGGTCGAGACCAGGGTATCCACTGCCGGACGCAGTGACTAATCCCCTCGCTAGAATGGAGA
Source organism: Oxytropis ochrocephala (assembly GCA_020916435.1). NCBI lineage: Eukaryota > Viridiplantae > Streptophyta > Magnoliopsida > Fabales > Fabaceae > Oxytropis > Oxytropis ochrocephala. The sequence continues at coordinate 15,880,280 of CM037088.1, read as the reverse complement.
CACCTCGAAGGGTGAGACAACTGACCCAAGGATTAATATTATTACTTTCAATTACCCAAAAAAATGTTATTTACAATTTAAATACTGAAGTTTGAGTTTTGTATTGAAGTTTGAGTTTTATTTGGTAAAAATATAATTAGAGTCCCACTTTTATTATTTGCAACAGGGTCTCTGTATTGTTTGGGCCGGCCATGACCAACTACTCCCCTATTTGGGTGTTGCTTTTCCCACACCCCCTCCTACTCTTTCACACCCCTTATCTCCAAATATTCCAAAAATACCCTTAAGTGGAGTGCGTGTTTTCACCTATTCGGGGATGGTCAACCGAATCTATTCGGTTGAGGTCAACCGAACAGGTAAAAAAGGTGAATGTGGTGTGAGAGTCCATTTTTGTAATAAAATAGGGGTGTTCGAACACCTCATGCGAACCTGTTCGCATGACCTCGCTCAACAGTGAAATTACGCACAGAGAGGTGTGAAGTCAAGATTTAACACACACGAACGATGTCATTCGAACTGTTCAAGGCCCGTGTTCGAACAGGTGAAATTTCGTGAAAAAAAAGAGATTTTGGCTGGTCTTTTGGTCATTTCACACCCTTATGGGGTGTGTTTTGAGTAGGAGGGGGCGTGGGAAAAGCAACACCCTATTTCCCCAACAGGCTTGAAGTTAGAGTTGGACTTCCTTTTATGTGGGGGAGTGCTTTCCCACCCCCCCTACTTATTCACACCCCATAATAATTTTATTTCCAAAATTACCCCCTTTAAAAAAAACAAAATAACCACACCCCCCCCCCCCTTCTCTCACTCTCCCTCGTCTCTCATTCCCCTCCCCTCCTTCGAACCCTAAACCCTCTTTCTCTCTCACTCACCTTCTCTCAACTCACTCAATCTCACCCAATCTCTCACTCAATCTTCCTCCAACAACTCTCAAGAGTTGCTGGGTTATTTTCTACTCCCCTCACAGTCTCTAATCGTTCCATTTTCTTCAAGGTATGCCTCTCCCCCTACGCTCCATTCTGGTTTTTTTTTTTCTGAAACGCAGAATTGTTCGAGTGAGGTCCATCGAACACGTGAAAACGAAGGTGTTCGAATGAGGTTGTGCGAACACCGTTCGAGCAACCTCATTCGAACCGTTGTATTTTTAAACCAAACCGACTGCTCGAGGGTGGTTGTGCGAACAGGTTCGCATGTAGCCATTCGAACAGTCGTTTGACAGTGAACTTTCTCAGCCTGATTGTGTTTGGTTTTGTTAATTTGATTGAATCGGTTCTGTTGATTGTTGTTTCAGATATGGTGAGGAGTAGAGGTGGTCATGCAGCTGAACCTTCTGAGCGAGCCGGTCGGCCACCTCCTACGGTTTCAAACCGCAAAAGGAGGGAAGAAGCCGGTGAACCCTCCCGAGCTAGGGGTCGTGCCAGGGGTAGGGGTAGGGTTGATGTTCCTCCTCCCCCACTTCCAGAGGATATTGGGCAGGATATTGAGCGTGATGCTCAATTTCCGGCCTATGAGTTGGCCGGCCCTTCATCTGCTAGGCCTTCGCCTGCGCAGGCCTTCATCCGCTGCAGGCCTTCATCTTCAGGCCTTCATTTTCTAGGCATCATGAGGAGGAGGTCGAGCCTCGTGAGGAGGAGGTTCTTTGAGCCTCGGGAGGGGCGCTGCTGTTAGCAGGCGACATTCCCATTTCTGGTGGACCGTAAGATGGTTCTCTCTTGCCCACATACGGGCACATATTCTCGTAAGATGGTTCTGTCTTTGCCCATCACGGGCACATATCCCTGTGTGCCGCACTCGTCAAACACGGTGTCTTTGGGCTACTTTCCATGGTACTCTAGTGGTCTCACATCCCTTTCTCTTCCCCGAGCATTATCGCACTTGCGAGATGAGCCCGATGTCGCGTGGTACGTGTCTTTTATGTTAATTGCATGATAATGTTTCTTAATATTCTATTTATTTAAGTAATAATGTTATGTTATTTGGTTGATGAGATGCTACCAGAGTCGATTGATTTGGTTGATGACATTGATGGGGCCATCGATGATCATGTCCCGAGCGATCCAGACCATGTTTGTGCGCATCAAGAGGTCGCTCAACCCCTTCCGTGGGTTTAGGAGGAGGTTTGGGAATGTGTATGAGAGGAGAGGAGGCGCAACACCCAGTAGGATATGTCTTAGGAGGATATTTGTTTACTTTTTTTGTATAATTTAACAACTTTGTTTCATTTGGTTTTTAATTTGAAATTCCTTTTACGATGGCGCAAATTTATTGTCATTACGGTAATAATTACTGGTAAAATAAAAAAGTTGAACAGATTTAATATTGGATAAGAAACAGAAATTAAAAACACAAATTGCAAAAATACAAGGATAGGAAATTTAAAACGAAACGACAGGAAAACAAAATACAATCTAGTTCTCTACTGGATTTCTTAAACAGATTCTCGTGTTTCGACGAACAATTCGAGATAAGGTTCAATGAAACCTTGGAATTCTTCATGTTTCTCAAACATTTGTGAACGTCTTCGTCATTCTTGATAGGCTTAAGGCACTTCCGAATCACGACACGTGGGTTCCAAACACGACGTAGGGGATTCACATTCGATTTTTTTAATTTCTTTTGAACACCATCTAGTTTCACATTTTTATCGCTTTTTCTTTCAATTCTCGCGAATGTGATGTTGTTCTTAAGCATGAAATTTTTAGTTTTGATTCACGACTATGAATCAACGGACCGAGAATGGTCGCCCCAAGACTGCTAGTCATCTCATACTCAACTTTACGAGTGCGTAAGTATGGGTTGTTGTGGTGCGGGTGGTGGTGGTTGAAGAAGATGCATGACCTCTTCGCAGATTCAGATTGTGTCCACGTACAACTCTAAGATCCGTCGCCCCATCGAACGTTAGCTAGATGTTCCATCATTGCGCGGACGTCGCCGTCATTTCGGATCTCCATGATCGAATCATTGGATACCCCATCATCTCTACAATTGAACTTTTTGAAACGTATACGCTCCACGCCTTTACGCCACGCTCCTCCGGGACGAATCTTCCTCTCACCTTTTCCTTCCGGTTGGGCGAAGGTGATGTCCTTACTCATCCCGCAGAAGACATGGTTAGGACAACGAAACACAGCACCATGTTTCGTCGATGGTGACAAATTCCCATTGTGGTGAAGCGGTCGTTAGGAATTTGTCGTTTGAGTCTTCGGGTTGAGCACAATTGCCATTCCATTTCAAATTGGGTTGGGAAGAAGGGAGAAGGTTTTGGTGAAGAAGCATGTTTGGGTTGGGAAAGAAGCGATTAGAGTTTGGTGAAGAAGCTCGAGGATGTGAACCCCTTTTATAATAGGCGTGGTGAAATGTCACCGTTGATTTCATTTTTAGATCACAAATCGAGCCGTTTAAATTCTATCCGCTCGTGCACAATTTCCAAAGGATTTACATCCACTCATTTATCGACACATTTGGTGATTGTAAACCGTTGATTAAAAGCGCCGGTGGCATCGAGGCGCCCAATACCGCTATATGCCGCGAGAATTCTGCGATAGCACTTGTTCGAACGACATAATTCGAACATGTTCGCATGACCACCATCGAACCTGTTCGTATGACCCTATTCGAACAGGTGAAAAAACGCCCAAGGGGTGTCTGTCCATATTTAACACACTCGAACGTCCTCGTTCGAACCTGTTCGAAGCCCCGTGTTCGAACAGGTGAAAATTTCTGAAAAAAAATAGGTCTTTTGGTCTTTTCACACCCTTATGGGGTGTGTTTAGAGTAGGAGGGGGTGTGGGAAAAGCAACAGCCTTTATGTGATCCATGAATAAGTTCGTTTTGTTTCACCTGGATGAAAGTGATAGGGTACAATGACACACTCATGCCCAAGTTAATATATGTATGGGTTTTTTCTTTTGTACCCCCACCCTCTCCCCTTAAACCCCCACCCACGCTGAAATCCCCAAAATGCCCTTCAAAAAATCTTTTTTTTTCACTAAATTTATGAATCGTATATATCTTTTTGTGGCCTATATACGATGGGAAAATTTTGACATCGTGATATATGTTCATTGTGCGTATATACGATTGATGCGTTTTAAGTCAATCGTATATACGCAAAATGAACTTATATACGATGTCAAAATTTTCCCATCGATATATAGGCCACAAAAAGATATATAACGATGGGCTTTGTTTTTGTTAGCGATTATGATTTTATTACCGTTATAATTTGAAGTCTCGCGATTTGATTAACATCAACGTGACGTAGTGCTATTGGATAAAGTAAACGCAGCGTATAATTACAAAAACGCGATATAGTATATATACACGTGTAATACAAAATATGTGTGAATCTATCTACAAGCCGTCAATAGAATCATCGGCTAAATCTATACATCTAGACGCATCATCGTGAGTGAGAGGCCGCGCGCGCGGGAGGACACATAGGCGCCATAGGGTAAAACGTTCGGCATACGGATGCAACCATGAAGCGGACTCGGTGACGTAGGCTTTGGTACCACCTAATGGGGCAATAGGAGCAAAGCGGACAAGTGGGAGAGATTGAAAGATTCAACCGAGTGTACATTTTGCTTGTTCGTAATGAGATATGATTTTCAACTTAGATGAACTGTAAGTGCCTCTCAAAGGCGGATAAGTGAAATTCATAGGTAAAGAAAATCGAACCAATGCAACATTATACGGTTGCAACCATATACCCCATCTCGAGCAAATCAAACCACTTTGACTCGGTGACGTCCGTATGACTCGATAGTTAAAGCTTTGCGAAGCTCTAACGATCGGTTCTTCCCAAACATGTCGAATACAAGGTTTCCACGACCTTTGTTTCTGAATCAAAGATTGCCTAATCAGAGGCCGCGAGTCCTCACCCATGTCAAGTCCAACCCCGATCGCTCTAAAACCGCAGCTACCGTCACCTTCAACATCAACAATTTTTTCAACATAGTTGCGCACGTGTCTTTGGAACAAACGGTAAGTGGATTTTAGTCTCGGTATGTCGTGATAATACTCTAGAAGCACCTCGAGATAATTTGGTTGACATTTGTGTAGGAATTTTGGAAGCCCGGATTCTTGATGCATTTTACCCTCTCATCCACGTGCTCCCACCCGAAGGATCACGCTTAGCATCAAAAATTTTCTTTTTTCTTCTTTTGGTGCACCTTTCGTTCGACTTTTGATTTAGGTGCAACCATAGAAGAAGTAGAAAGGAAAGCTATCTCATTCACCGCCTCTTAATAAGAAACTTCTCCTCCTCACTCACTTTATTAAATCTTGCCAAGATAGCATCAAACCGGTAAGAAATATCGCATCCAGATGATTTATCCCGAGTGGATTTATCATCTATTGCATCCAAACTCAATCTGTTTTCGGTGATCATCAACAACGATGAAGCGGAATAGAATTGCGGAAGCATGAAAAATACCTATCTCACAAGCACAAGGAAGTAGATGTGTCTTCCTTTGAATGCACCCAAGCACCGCCTTTTGTCGTATCAACCCGATTTCGACCTTTCAAACTCATTAACCATGTGTCTCAGTGCAGATAAAGAAACAAGTCCTTGAAGATTTTTAAACAGTGGAATATTGGACTTGACTTCAATTCTGCTGATGCTTCGTTGAAAAGACCCGATAATTTGATCAAAATGTATTGCCAGCATGTCATCAATAGATATCAAACATTTTGATAAATCACCCTTCGAAGTCTTCAACTGTCTTTTCAAAGACCAATGCAAGGATTCCGCTCTGAAATAATAAACAAGTGTAAAAAAAAATCGAGTAACGGATAGAAATAATAAACAAGTGTCAAAGAATTTTAATCGACAAAAAAAAATATGTCCACGTGTCAAAAAAAATCGATTAACGGATAGAAATAATAAACAAGTGTCAAAGAATTTTAATCGACAAAAAAAAATATGTCCACGTGTCAAAAAAAATCGAGTAACGGATAGAAATAATAAATAAGTGTCAAAGAATTTTAATCGACAAAAAAAAATATGTCCATGTGTCAAAAAAAATCGATTAACGGATAGAAATAATAAACAAGTGTCAAAGAATTTTAATCGACAAAAAAAAATATGTCCACGTGTCAAAAAAAATCGATTAACGGATAGAAATAATAAACAAGTGTCAAAGAATTTTAATCGACAAAAAAAAATATGTCCACGTGTCAAAAAAAATCGAGTAACGGATAGAAATACCTGTTGGTTGTCGAATTCCCCAAGTGTGGGATCTGGTTAGTCCATGCTGAGATAAATCGCTCCTTGTGCGTGGTCAACCATGTGTCGTGCACATATTTAATGAGAGCGGGTTTATCAGAGCAAGCAGCCTCAAAAAACTTCAGATTAGATAGATAGTGTGACTCATCAACATAATCAATAATAGATAGCCAGAGAGATTCGACCTCCTCCCGTCTATCCTTGTGAACCAACTCCTTAATCTTGGCTTTGACATTTTTTGTAACATGCCAATGACACAATAAATTTGTAGCAACACAGGAAAGACATCAAGAATAGCAGACATACACCGAGATCTCTCCTGTCAAGAAAACCTGAGGATGAATAGAATGCAACTCACATATACCTCGCAGCTGCTCCAATACCCAAGAAAAATGAATAGCAAGCTCCTGCCCAATATAAGCAAATGCAACGTGGAAGCTTATCTCGGTGTTTGTGACTCCTACAACTGTAGAAGAGGCAAATTATATCTGTTGGTCTTGTAGGTTGAGTCAAGAATGAGAACTTTGGGAAACAACCCGAGCAACTTTATAGAAGTGGGATGAGCCCACATGATATCACCGACGACATCGAGATTGCGGAATCTTTCTAGACCAACATAGATAATTATGGGATTCAATCAATCTCAACACCTCCGAATGTCCGTTCTAGGACCCTCTTTGTAGACCGGTGTTTGTGGACGCCGCCTATAAACTTGACGAAGACTAGTCACATTCTCCGGATCTAGCTTCTTCAAAGCGTAAGAAGTAGCTTTGGCCCGACATCAAGATCCGCATGCTCGTTAACTGAGCCTTTTTGCGCCTCGCATGCACGCCCAAATAAACAAGTACCAACGGAAGTTTTGAGCAACTCGTGCGTGTGTCTACCACATTTAACCGTGACACACCAACCCCACGGCTAATCAATTGCAAGTAGCTTTCAATCTAAAAGGACAGCCTCTCCTTTTAGAACCGAAAACCCTTGAATCATTAGTAAACCCGCCTTGTTTGTCGCAGCCAAAAACAACCTTATCTCGCCTTCCCCTCTTTCCAGCTGCTTTCTCAGATCTCACAATAACAACAACTACACCGATAGTTCTACCAATGACTTTGGCCCACTCCTCCACAGCCTGTCGTGTAGAAAATATCTACAAAATATATAACTTACTAAGTACTTAAGTAAATTAATTCCATTTACCAAACTTGAGTAACAAAATTATACCGTATCCGTTGTGAAAGTTAATGTAGTATCAATATCAGCAGCGCCAACCGAGAGTCGGCAGATCTCTGTCAGAGGCGGGTCAATATCTGCTCCAACAAAACATATAGCAACTCAGTAAAAAACGAAAAAAATAGCCCAGTCGTATATACCTCCTCAACCATGTATATACGATGGGTATTTTTTTCACATCGTATATACATAGCCTAGATGTATATACGATTAGATCTTCAAAGCCCACTCGTATATAACCTATATACGATGGGTAGTCAACGAAGCATTTAATAATGCAATCGTATATATGCCTTGAAGGACATATATACGATGAGTAGTCAACGAAGCATTTAATAATGGCAATCGTTTATATGTCTGGAAGGACATATATACGATGAGTAGTTTTCAGGTCAGCGTTGATTAATTAATGTAATCGTATATACCTTCCATCGAGGTATATACGATGCGTTATCTTGTGGGTCCCCGTCAGAGAGAATTAATGAAAGTCAAAAACTGATTTAATGCCAGGGGTATTATGGGAATATCACAAATGGGTGGGGGTGGGAGGGGATGGGGTGGGGGTATAAAAGAAAAAACCCTATATGTATTAGTCTTTGGCTAAAACCATACATTTGCATGCGAACGCAATTCCCTTTATATATAATTGACCTGGGTGGGAACTTGTATTTGTCTTTAGAGAAATGTTATTTAGCCAAAAAAAATTAGACAAAAATAGTCAAAAACAACTTTACAACATTAATTTACCAAATTTTTGCGTCATTAATCAAGAACTAATTAACCAAGTTTTTAGTCAAGAGCGCAGAAAACTATGAAAAGTTTTTTGTTGAAAGTTTTTGACTATTTGTTATGGTAAACATACATTGGGTTGAGTGGGGCAAGTGTTTTTATGAAATGTAACTAGGTAGGCCACCTATGTAGGGGTGGTAATTTCTACCCGCAGTGGGGATCCTCGCATGATCGCCTCGAATGGGGCCCGTGGGGCAGAGGATTTTTCCCAGTGGGGATGAGGGGCGAGGAGAAAATCCACCAAGAATCAAAGTGGGGATGGGGATCATACCCTGCCCGAATAAATTACATAAATATACTTATTATAGATATATATTATTTATAAGTAATTAAATTTTTAGTCTTTTTATACGTGTTTTGAATTTAAAATATTAATAAAATATTAAATTGTTCTAACTTTTATACTTTCTAAATATTAAATATAAAACTAAGACTAACATTTATATTTTTAATAAAAATGTTAAACTTTTGAATTTTAGTCTTTTTATATATTTTTCTAATTTTATTATATTTTAATTTATATTTTTGTTATTTATCGTAAATTCATGGTGACCGTGAGATCCGTAGAGAGATGGAGGAGAAATGTCCCAAGCGCGGGAACGGGATGGGGACAATTTGGGAGGCAGGGACGGAGAGTACTCCCCTCACCCGCCCCGCCCGCCCTATTGCCATCCCTACAGCTATGTCCAATTAGAGATCAAAACAATGGAAGTGCGCATCCCACTATATCAAAGTGGTGGCAGACCTAAGTTATTTTTGTCCTTGTCTATGCTTTGCTTATTCCCGCTTTCAACTAACAACTGATATAGTCAGGTACATCATGGGAGACATCGTCACTATTTGACCATATCAATTCCTGTTAATTAGTGTCTTGTCCTTCTTATCTTATAGTAGCTATTAAACACAATACCATTTCCTGTGATGTAATGAACCAGACACAAGCTGCATGTACAACCATCCATCTTGGGGCTTTATGCCTCAACTATCACAATTGAGACAACTCGATTTTTCTGCAAGGGAAATTATTATGATACCAAACATATCAAGAGTAAGTTACTAAAATAACAGACGAATTATTATCAATGAAACTATGATAAAACTACAAGTTCAATTGATCTTTCAATATCTGGGAAATGTATCATGCTACATTGTATACAATTGTTCAATGCCGAGAAAGAGATTATGGTTGAATTCTTAAACCAGCCTTATGCAGGAACAGGAATGGAGCTTGAAGAGCTTTGCAAACTAGCAGCATATTTCCGCGCCCACAGATCATAATGAATAATTTCCTCAAGGGAAGGTGAGGACAACAATTCATCTTGATGTTTCTGACATGTTAGCTCCACAACCTTGAAAATATCCAAATAGCTAATCCTGGAAAAAGCAAAATAGCCAATTAATATCGGATTTTAGTCTAGACTCAATTCACCTCGGACCCAGCACACATAAGTACGAATAATTCCAATTGAGGAAGAAAATTCCATTTAAAGATAAATTTTCAGCAAAATTCTTAGTGCAACATTTGAAAGTTGTAATGAGGAAAATAACAAATAAATCTTACTTTTCATCAATAAACATTTCTACAGCTTTCTCATTTGCTGCACTGAGAACTCCTGTCATGGTGCCTCCAGCGCGACCAGCAGCATAGGCAAGATTCATGGATGGATACTTAACATTGTCAGGAGCTTTAAATGTAAGTGAACCTAGCCTGAATAATCGCAATTCGAATATTGTTTGGTAAAACGAACTAAGAACAAACAATTAATTCTATTAAAAGATTCATCAAACATGATAGAATTACATGATCATAGTTTATGTTCATGCCTTTCCAACATGCTTGCAAATGTAACTATTTTCTTGAGTATGGGGTATGGACTAAAAAGAAACTAATGGGGACGAATTAAGTAAGCGCGAGGGAAAAATGGTAGTACTTGCAAAGATCGAGCCGAGGCCAAGTGACTTCAGAACAATAAACTCTGTCAGGCCATGACAATGTATAAAGGATTGGCAAACGCATATCAGGCCACCCCAATTGTGCAAGAACAGATGAATCCTGGAAAGAAGAAATAATTTAGTATTAGATAAGGAGTTAACAATATTTATTGATCTCCATCTCCTTGTATGTGCTATTATTCACAATACATGAGCATCTGAATATATGAACATCAAAAGGCGGGAGCCAACACAACATAGTACGAGGTATAAACCTGTGTTTCAATCATTGAATGTATGATTGATTGTGGATGAATAACAATATCAATATGATCATAGTCAGCTCCAAACAAGTAATGTGCTTCAATCACTTCTAGACCCTGTAAGGAGGTACAACAAATTTACTTAACAGCCAGGAAATTCAAACAACATAATCAGACGGATAACGTAAGAAAAACATACCTTGTTAAATAGTGTAGCAGAGTCCACAGTTATCTTTTTCCCCATACTCCAGTTGGGATGTTTTAATGCATCAGCAACTTTAACATCTTTCAGTTTCTCAACAGGCCAATCCCTGTTATTTTCAGACATACATAAGAAAGTTTAGAGTGCCATGAATCACTTTCAGTTCCCTTTCATTTAAAAAAACATAAAAATGTTCAACATAAAAGAAAAAAAATGAGCAACTGAACATGCAAAACAGTAAAACAGCAGTTGTGTTAGGTATATTTTACACACCTGAAAGCACCACCAGATGCAGTTAAAATAACTCTTCTAAGTGCACCCTCTGGCAAACCCTGGATACACTGCAGCGAAGAATACCTTAATAAAAAAGATGTCGAAGCCAGAGAAAAATACGTGTACTAAATAAACGGGTATTATCTATAGTCTATTAATCATGTTGCAGTTGCGCACATTAACTTTAACAGATTATGTGCTTTTTTACCTGAAAAATGGCAGAATGTTCAGAATCAGCCGGAAGTATTTTTACGTTATGTTTCCGAGCAAGAGGGAGGACAAAAGGACCTCCAGCAATCAGTGTCTCTTTGTTGGCTAAAGCTATGTCTTTCCCTGCTTCAATGGCCGCAACTGTTGGCTAATAAAATAATGAGCAGAATTTCAGCATTCTGATATGGGGTAAGTAATTTTGCAAGGTTTTTGTTAACAGAAACAAGTGAATTGTCAAACAAGTCCTTGATGAAATCATATTAGTGCATGAATGGTGAAATCATGAAAATCACATCCATGATCCCTGTATATGCATTTAGTCGCCAAACCAGTCCCTGAATGTACATTCATTGATTGAATATGTCCCAAAGGTCTATAATGTGGGAACTAACTTGACCGAAGAATGCACATTCAGGGTTTTGGACGTGATTTTCATCATTTAATGACTAATATGATCAATGCTATTTCTTTCAAGTGCTAATTTGGCTTTTGACTGAAAAATAAATGTTCATTTACTTGAGGAACAAATTAACAATGGAGTTGCAACTTGAAAAAATTACCAAGTTCATGCAATTAGGGTCATTATAAGCAAATTGTTATGCTTGTATTGTTACTATATAATAGTATATATACAATTACATTCTTCACTTCAAGATTTATGAATCATTCTATTTTCAAACAATCAATGACCTAATATAAAAATAACATTAAATAGCATGTGTCGAGATTTTACTCCTAGTGAGATAAGACTTGATTGATATCGTTAATGTTTTCATTATGAACTAGATATCCTTCTACTTGTTCTACCACCCTTCCCTTGTCCAAATAATAATAATAATGATGATGATAGCCACGACAATGATGTTCTTCAAAGTTTGATTCGCTGTTTGTTTGGCCTTTAATGTTAAGCCAACACTTCCTTCTCACAGACGGAAGCTTTGAAACGTCTGCCATGCCTTGTGTGCGTGTACGAAACATATGCTAAATTCCAGGATGTGATTAATGAAGTTAATACTAAAAAGGCGTGTAGATGCGTGCACGTGGAAGAGCTCTTCCATAACATAGCAAATAGATTGGTTACCATGAAGGGCCAAAAAAACGGAAAAGAGGTTACCTTTAGTCCTGCACAGCCTACGATTCCCGTAACCACAGTGACCGCATCTGGGTGGCGTGCAACCTGAGAATATATAAGCTATATCTTATAAAACAATATTGGTATTCTAAGCCAAATAGCATCATATGAACAAACCAGATGTCCACCTCAATGACTCCCTGCTCTCCAGGGATGATCTCGGGTTTTTGTTCAACATCACGCAACGCCTCTTCAAGTTCAGCAATTAGAGACTCGTTTCTAACAGCAACAAGTTGTGGCTTAAATCTTTTTACCTGTGCAACATAAATATCAAAAGAGATTAATCTTTCTTTTTCCTAGTCGGTATATTGAAAATATGAGATTCATTGACTGAACCATAAACCATACCGATTAATTTAGTTTTGAAACTTGTTTAGTCTTTTACGATTTGTCATTTAAGAGCAAAATAATGAAACCTTTCATAAATGCTTATGATTAAACCCGAGTTTTTCGAAAACAGAACTACGTTGAGCGACGGCCCTTCCACTCGGCACCATCGCGTTGCAACTAAAGTTGCAATAATAACAGTCGTAAATTATCCAAAGGAGTGAATCCATCAAGATTTAACAAATAATTGTGGTAAGAGATAGAAGAGACAAATCAATCCAAAATTTACCTGATCAACAAGAAGAGTAATGTTTGAACCAGCTGCAAGTGCAACAACTTTAAACTTATCCGGATTCTCCGCAACGATATCTAGCGTCTACAAAAGCATACAGGGGAAAAGATACATTAACATCAAATAATAAGAGAGTCCAGCTGCCCTACAAGGACTAAACAACAAATTAAAAGCAAAAAAACAACAATAGCTTCATTTGAAAGATCTATAAGATACAATTACTAGTACTGAAGCACAAAAAACGTGAGTTATTCCTAAGTTCCTAACAAATGTTTGCAAACACCATAATTTTGCAAGTTAGCTTTAGATCAATTGTCATTCCAATATATCTTTGTTACATTACAATTTGTTAATTCAATTGTTATAATATTATTAGATTGCAGCAAAGCAATACCTGAGTTCCAATTGAACCAGTAGAACCGACAATGGAAATAGGTTTTTGCCCCTCCCAAGTCTTGTGACCTACTTCTGGGATAGCTCGTCCTGGCCAAGCTGGTGGTGGTGACGATGACTGCACTGAACAATAAACTCCTTTTCCACCCTCTTTTCTTTTCAAAGCAAAACCACCTACGAATCAAACGATTGTTCAATGAAATTGAAAACAAAAAATCATAAACAAAACTAGTTCATCACAAATAAAACATCATGTTATATATAACACTGCAACATTCAAAACAAGGAAAACGTAATTGATTCGACAGAGGCAAATGTTGTTGAGTTTTGATGAGAAGAAAGAACCTGGGAATTTTGCTGAGAGGCAGTTAGACTTGAAGGAATCATTGAAAAAGATTGACTTGAGTTCAGCTGGAGAAGACAAATTGAGAGCCATCACAACAATTCAATTTTCAGTTTGAACAACGAATGAAAAAACCAAAGTCTCTCTCTCTCTCTCTGTCTAATATAACAAGAACAAGAACAAGATTGGTGGTAGGAGCAGAAGAGAAAGAGAGAGAGAGAGGATGATGTGGTGACAGAAAATGGTTTTAGTTTAATAGCCAAGCACACAAGTTCGTACAACAATGGATTGTTTTTTTAATTTAATTTTTTAAAATTAAGAGAGCATCGTGTTATTATGATATTTTTATTGGTTATTATTAATGCGAAAGGAAAATGAGTAGTAAATATATGGAATGAAGACGAAATAGGGTGAAGACAAGTGTACTCCTCCTCTATATTCCGTTTAGTTTAATCTCAACTTACTCACAAACTTTTGTGTCACACTGTTTTAACTTTTAGTTACAAACTTATTAGCAAATCACCATGCTAACCACTTAACTTATTAGTCTTACATTATTAGTTACATTGAGAAATTTCAACGAAATGAGAATGTTGGTTTTCGAGTTCGAATTCGAGTGTGTCTATTAGATCAGATGTGGTGTTTATTTATTCATTATTTCATTTAACCGACAAAACAATAGTACATAACTTATTAATTATCTAGTCAAGCAGAGTTTTTTGACCAACGGTCAAACAAAACTTATAATTATTTATTATCCAATTTTGCACTACTTTTAAAGATATTATAAAAAATATTCATTAATTAAATTTAATAGGATACATCAATAATCAATAACAACATAAATTCAAAATTTCTAAAATCGTAAATAATGAATCTGCGAACAAACTCACAACAATCAGGTTAAAACATATAACGACAAAATGCCTACAATTTTGACAAAATCAAAGTCACCAGAATATGTATGCCTCCGGATTTGTAACATTGACGTCCAAGTCATTGATTAATTGATTTATAATGGTCAATATGATCTGTCAATCTGAGTGAAACAAAGACCACAACAAGACGGGAAACCAAATAGCGTCGCACCAAGACGCGAACACAACAACATCGCACTTGGACGACGAAATAAAAAAACACAAAAGAAAAATTACATTTATGTGGAAGCCACTTATTTAGGTAAAAAGAGAGGAAAAACGATGGAGGAAAAAGGCATTAGTTATTATTCATTAAGCTATTGGAAAACAAAGAAAACACTAAAGGTTTTTTCTTATAATTTTGACCAAATTTATGTTGTTTACTTATTTCTTTTTTTATTGAGGATTTATTTTTATTTTTTTAGTAAATATCTTAAGGATATTCATTAATAAACCAACAAGAATCAAAGAACACTTTGAAAAAAGCATTTGTTAAAAATTAGATTATAAAAATTATTTAATATAAATAGAACCCTTTAAATTTTCAATTCATTAAATGCATATTCTTTTGTTAAATAAGATTTTTTTTTTAATTTCAAACACAAGTGCATGAATTTTATCAAAAAAAAAACAAGTGCATGAATATACTCGACAACTAACTGCATCTCGATTTAGACTGCTTTTTAAGCAACCAACAACTTTTTTGATTCATTGAAAAAATGATGATCCTGACTATATTATACCAGATATAGTCGTAGAGATGCATCACTTTTACAACAAATTTAAAAAAATTGTTGCTTAAAAAGATTCTAGAGTCGTACTCCTACCTATTTATGTTTAATATAAATAAAGCTCTTTAAGTTTTCAATAAATTAAATGCATATTCTTTTATTAATTTTTATCATTATTTCAAAGTGCATGAATTTTATCAAAAAAAAAAAAAAACAGTACATGAATAGACTCGACTGCTAAATGCTATTCCTCGAGACCTATTTATAGCAGTAAATGTACATATAAAATTCATTGAATAACTGATATATCAATATACATTGATTATTCAATGAATCTAAAACTACATTATTTGTTAACAAATATGCGCAGTGGAAATAAAAATTAGCAAACTATGGACTATTAGTCAAATGGGATTTTTTAAATCTCACTATATTCCAAAAAAAGAAAAGAAAAGGAGAAATAAGTTCAGATGACTTGTGACTTATAAAAAAAAAGTTCAAATGTTAACAAGCTCTACAATAATTTTGGCTTCTAGTCTGCAATTGTGGTTTAAAGGCTGGCAAATACACGTGCTTCGTTGCATGGCCAAGATCCAATGTCTGTTTACTTTTCGGCTAGTTGAATTAAAAAACTTTACTTATAATTATAAAATAAAGTTTGTATTATAAATATTTATATGTCCATTAGTTTTCTTCCTTCCTTTCACTTGATCTATTTATACTAGAGGATAAAATGGGTAGGGTGTTTTTGTAGTTGTTCTATTTTCTTTAGACATATATATAAACATACAACACAATAATAGTATCATGGAACAACGAGAGTAGAAACAAGATTCACCCCATATATATGTGTAGAAACACTTGTGTAAAAATAGCAATAATCTAATAATAAAACATTATCTTTAATATAATTATATAAATTTTGTCAAAAAAAATATAATTATATAAATTGTAAAAATAAAACGTCTAAAAAATTGAAAAAAAAATACAATTCAAACAAAATATAATCATTATGATTTACGAATATATTGTTTTATTTGATGTTGAAGCCTATTTGGAAGACATTTTTTCACCCAAATAATAATGTAAAATATAACACCCAAGGTTGGGTGTAAGTGTTGACGCATTGAATCTAAAGGAATAGATTCGACTAGTAACTTGAATTGATCTCCAACAATAAAATAAATTTAGATCAAACTTTATTTATCTCTCGACTCAATTCAGATTAGTCAAAACTCAAAAGTGGCTTATAAAAAAAAGATTAGTCAAAAGTGATTTCTCCTGAACACTAAACCAGGGTCGAAGAGGTCTAGACAAAAAAAATTAAAAAGTATAAAAAATATTACCAAAATTGCACATTACAATGCAATATTTTCAAGAGCTTCAGTTTCATTGTTTTTAATGGAATTGATTCTCAACTCCAAAAAAATATACTTATTCTAAGAGTAACTTTTGTAGACATTAAATTATATCAATTCGACCGTTGAATGTTGATATATTATATTAACGATCATGCATTCCATATTTCAAATAAATTGGATATTTGTAGCTATATAATCATATTGTTAATATTTTACTTATTTTTAAAAAAGTTTATTATACATTGAATTAAAGTTATTTGATAAAGTATCAAAATATTTTTAAAATTTTATGAAATTTTATAGAGTTGATCTAATCAATAAGATCTTTTAATTTAATGTTTGGATTGATAAATTTAATTGCTTACTAAGAGTAATTTTTTTTTTTGATGAAAAAGAGTTCCTAATCCCAAAGAAAACTACAAAGCAATAACGCGACGAGTAAACACCGCAAAAACATCAACTAGGACTAAGAGCTTCACACAAAGAGTAATTATTGGAGTAACTCCGACAATGTTTACTCTCAAAGTAACTATATCCCTCGTCATGTTTATAAGTTAGTTCAATAACTAAATTTACCAAATACTTTAAATTTAACATGTCAATTTATCCATAACTTTTTACCGAAAATTTGAGCTCTATTTAGCATCATATCAAATGTCTTACTTACTACGATGCATTTCCACAAGTTCTGGATTTTTTTGTTTAAGAAAAATACTAGTAATACTCTCTTTAACAATTTTCGTCCAATATTTACTCTATGAGTGGCTAAAATTCATGTAGGTTCCACTAATCGCTAACACAAATACACAACAAGTGAATAAACACGAGTTGGATGCTGCGAGTTTGCTTAAAGCCTTAAACAATTAATTAAACTAATCTACTTTGTAAGCATAACGAAAAAAATATTCATATTCCCTTCCAATTTGTCTATTACAAGAAGAGATTCGTTTCAGAATACAATTACATTATCTTCTTGTACAAAAAAAGAATAATACAATTATCTTATCATAGTGGGTTTGGCAATACAATGCACTTCATATTGTGGAAGAAACTAATTTTTATGGCTAAGTTGAGAATGAGTTAGTTCATTCTTCCGTAAAGGCGATTAACTCAACTATCGTTGCCGATGCTGGTAACCTCGCATGGATGATTCGTAGAAGATTCCGTAAGTCGCCGCCGAGTCGAGCAGGTGGCCTACCCTAACCCCGCGACATTCCACCTACGGATGATTTATAGATCATCCACCAAAAAGGTGGTCATATCGACAACGGGAATTGAACTGACGCCCTTACGGTGAATGAACTAACTCATTACCAATTGAGCCATAAGAAATTAGTAGGGGTATTTGCGAGTTGGATTGAATTTGGTTGAACCCAATACCTAAACTGATCAATTGTGTTTGGTTATTTTTAACATTAAAGCTGAACCAAACCAACACAATAATCAATAGATTGGGTTGATTTGTGGGTAATGTAAAAAGCTTTTAAATTATAATAAAAAGCAATTTAATTAACACAGTTGTGGTACTTGAATATAAATCTTAAATTTTAGTATTTATATTTAATAAAACACATCATTAATGTTTAAAATTCATCTACAATTTGAATCAAGTCCATCATCAAATATATATTAGTTAAAACAAAGTGAAAAGCTCAATATGTCTCAAATTCACTCAAATTCGCTACCCTAAACACCTTTGGATTTGAATGAGCGGGTTCGGATTGGATCCGAATTTGATTGGATTGAGTTGGTTTAGATAAACGGGTTCACGGCTGCACTGCTGAACACCCCTAGATATTAGAGACATTTCTAAAGACACATGAAAAAGCGACGTCCAATTTAAACGAACTTTTTGCCATGACATGGCACTTGATGGCACATGTATAATGAATATGAAGATGAAGAAGGTTTGAGAAGCCTCTTCATAAAGTATGATGTTAAGGAGAATATCAAACACGAGTATCCAATATCTGCCTTATGTAACACGTTGGGATTATTTAGCTACTAAGTTCATAGAAAACAGACCGTTAACACTTATATAACACGTTGGGATTATTTAAGGATCATGAATGTTTCTTGACTTATAAGGCTGTCCTTATAAGGCAACGGCATATCCTCTTGTAGCGTTGCATTGGGATGATAGTTCAATATCTTCTTCGCACGTTAACACTTTATAATTTCTTTTTATTCTAAAACGTTCTTAAAACGCTTAGAAAACTTGATTTTATCCAAGTTCACGTTTATAAAACTTTTAATGTCTTCTTTCCCCTTATTTATTTTATGTTTATGCATCTATGATAATCCATACAAATGGTAACTAAAGCTCAATAAGGTTGATCTTTTGAGTCTGCTTTACGGTCCGTTTCAAAATATGGTTATTTCAAAATAACCATATTATGGAAAGGAAAATATGGTTATTTCAAAATAATAAGTATTGATCAAAAGATCCTTCATTTATATGACTTATATAAAGGTTTATTGGTGGTCTCGTGTTACTTGTCCATAGATGCAGATAGTGGTAATTGGTCTATATAGTCTATAGATGTTGCTAGTAAAACGATACAAAAGCTATTGGAGATTAAGAAAAAAAGTTTATATCCAAAGGAGACTGTAGTTACCATCAGAGAATTTACTCTTGTTTAATTCATAATGTTATGTTATTAGCTAGGGGCTCATTGGATTTCTTTATAAACTAATAATAATGGTTCGTTTATAGGCCACAATAATCACATTCCACATGGAAATTTTATTTCTGCAAGCACTAGCAAGTG
Source organism: Oxytropis ochrocephala (assembly GCA_020916435.1). NCBI lineage: Eukaryota > Viridiplantae > Streptophyta > Magnoliopsida > Fabales > Fabaceae > Oxytropis > Oxytropis ochrocephala. Next base: position 15,860,891 of record CM037088.1, on the reverse strand, counting down.
ATGATAACTGTAAAAATCGAACATCATAAAAATGTAACATATGTCATATAAAAATAACTTAGAATAGTGCATACTTCTAGTACCATAATTATTTCATGAAAATGATACCCTCTTCTGCATCTTGCAGTGATATCCAGTCAATGAAACAAAGATCGTGTCCAGTTTATACAGAATTTGGGACTACTTCATATCTGTTTCCAACTTCATGTTTTCCGTGATAGATCATATGATTCTCCTTTATTGCTCTTCATATCTGACTTCATTGTCTTCTTGTATCTCATGCGTGATGACATTACTCTCCTCTACAGTAGCTTCAAATTCCGACTGTTTTGGGATCCCATTCACCTCACCAGAGATATCTGAAGAACTAGGTGCTGTCTGATTATCTGATACCTGTTCCTTTTGAGCCACTGATTTTGGGCGCCTGATAGTTTCTGCAGCCTCAGCCATAGCTATCGGGCGGAGGTTGAGGAGGAACCCACACACGTTGTAGGGGCTGTTGACTGGACGCAGCACTATAAGGTGCTGCATTGTACTCATTTTCATCAATTTCTCTGATTCTGACATTTTTCTTCTGCCACCATGGTGCTGGATCATCCCCATTTGATTGAGTGGTATCTTGGATCTTGATATTGATGCTTCGCCATTTACTTGAGGCTGAAACACTTGGGTAGACGTGTTTTGCACCTGCCCCGCCTCCCATGGCTACCCAGAAGTTGAAACAATCAGATTCATATAAAATAATACCACTGAGAAAGGAATATTAGGATTTTATGCATAAATTAGTGCTCTATTTAGATGTGTGTGTGTGTGTGTGTCTGTGTCTGTTAGAAGCCAGAACTCAACTAGATGCATAATTATATCTCAGATTTTAAAACAAGACAATCTCCCCTCCTAGATATGCTAACAAATGTAACATACAAAATATCTTTTTTCACTTGTTTTTCAAATCCATTTTTCCTATCTTTTAGCCTAAATAAGCGTTAACATTAGATGCAGTGGTCCAGTTTAAAAATCAAGAAGTCCACCACACTAAAATGTATTTCTAAGGAAAATGAGACCAATTTAGATCTATCCTAGTAAACTGACGTTTTTAAATAGTGGGTAATTATAAAGCTACCATAGTATTTTAAGTTTCTATAAGTATAACATTATGATCCTAGCAAAACATAATCTAGAAATTAGATTCATCACTTGATCAACTTTCTTATCCTTGATGGTCCAATTAAGGATGTATCATCTTCACAAAAATGGTCAGCAACCAAACTGTAAATGTCTAGAAAACATGCTGCATGAGTTTACTGACAGAAAATCCTCAAAGATGAACAAAAATAAGTTCAAAAACTTAGTACTTGTGTAAGTTAAATAAAGAACTTCATAAACCTAAACTATTTAGGAAATGCAAAGCACTCTGTAATAAACCTTGGATTTAGGCAATAAGCGAGGATTTGACGGTTGTTGACTAGGGTTGGGGGGTAAATCATTGATGTCCTGCATTAAAACATAGTATTTTATAAAAGTAACTGGCCACATAAATTTGGTAAAACTAATATAGAAGAGCAATCTTATTTGCAAACCAAAATCTTTTACTCCACAGCAACACCTTTCCTTGAATATCAAACTTTATTAGTTTTGTTTCATGTTTTTTTAATAAGCTTTAATGGTGCAGAAATAGGTGTGTAAATTGTGATTTTAGCATGCAACTAAGTTTATCCAGAATAAAAAGCAAAAAGGTTTACTCTAATATTAGAAGGCTTCTCCCTCTCTGTACCATAGACATTATCTGCAAAATTGAAGAAGTGCAATGTTAAACAAAATGTGTTAAGGTCTCAAAGGGAGATAAAAATGTATCCATTCCATCATATATAGACAAAGTATATGTTCATTAATAACTACAGAATTCATGTTTCTGTTTTCATGTTTGTGATTATGACTAAGCACCAAATATTCTAGAGGGCCTTTGTTATCTTAATTATCACCTATAGCTATAACTGAAAAAATAAAATCTGGTTTTGGTCAGTTGTTTCAAGAAATTGAAGTTAGGAAACAGAAAAGAGAAGGTAAAACTAGGAGGAAAAAATTGTCTTCAGATAAAGTCAGAAAAATAAGGTTAAAGAACTCATAAAAGAATGAATCAAGGAAGCATTGTCATGAATGATCACATGAGTGAAACTACTTTATTAAAACACAAAATGGAATTCTCATTGGAAGCAAATACTCTTAAATATTTTAAACAACTAATAGGTGAAGCAAATAAAGTAAGAGCATGTTACAAAAAAATTTTGCAAGAAAGAGAATAATGCATAAAAACAGGTATTTGACCAATCAACGACTGACTAATACATGGGAGAGTGGATAGTTATAATTTGTAAGTGTTACATTATTCTCTTTCTTGCAAAAATCTCTCAGAACATTTCATCTACCTTTTAGAAGGTCTCAGTCAAGCACACCCAAATAGCAAGGCTGATTTGGTCACACTTTTAGAAGCACAACTCAAACATAGGTGGCTAAATGTACACACCTTTACAATGGTCATTACAGAAAATTTATAATCCATAGTCAAATTCCAAAGTAATTGATGTCTAAATGTTATATTTTGATAGTACTAGAAGTGACCTTCAAGACATGATGACAAGCATTCGGGTATGACCCATAATAAGAAAAAGGAAAAGCCAGTGGGGAGTGCAAAACAGATACTTATAAAAGCAAGACAATTACTACCTCCATATATGACTTTGGATGAGGAGGACCTGGTGGTTCAACAGCTGCAGGTGGGGATAATGATCTCACTGCAAAAACATTCTAATTATAGGTAATAATTCAGACAATAAGGCTAATTTATTTAAAATTTAACTACCAAGATTATGACCTGAACGCAAGTCGTGGTCTACTTTGCCATTCACAATAAGTTGCTGTAAATATTTTAAAAAATTATGGTCGTCAAAAGTCAAAACTTAGACAACTCAATAAGAATCAAAATGTGTGCCAAAATTTCATACAATACATTGAGACTAGACGGTCCCATATCTCACCTTGGAACTTGTTTGACTGAATCTGACATCTTCTTGCCCTGAGACATACACAACATTAGAACATATAATTTGTTCCATAGTTTGGCAGAAACAGATATTCAACAAGAACTTAAAAGTTCCATGTAACCGATAAAAATCTCCAGCATAAATGTACAGGAATTTTTGACATGAAACCACCAATGAATAGATTAAATGATATTTCCCGATTACCTTCTAATCTTCTTATAGCATTTGTCATTAACTTCATTTCTTGAATTTGCTTATCTAAGAGGCTCACAACCTCTACAAAGTATTTTCTCTCTGCAAAGAATAAAGTCAGATGTTGCAATAAGCCAATAACTACAGTAATTCCTCTGAATAAAATATGTCCAGCGAGAGTAGGGGTAAGAAACAAATTGAAGACACTTTACCATGCAAAATAAATATCTAATAAACCCACCTTCTCCTTTTGAAGCCAGCATTTCTTGGCTTGCTTTTGCAACATCTGCAGCTGCAGCTGCAGCTGACTTTGCAGCTTGAGCAACTTCTTCCGCCAAACTCGGTTTGCTGTTAGTTTCTTTGATTGTTCATCATCTTCGCCTGAGACAACCTTGCGATCCAAGATTTTAACCGAGGAAGAATGGACTTCTAAAACATGGAGCATGCTTAAAGTTCAGCAAGGATCAAACAACGTGATAGAACTTGTGCATGTATCAATATAACAAGCACAAAAACGAATTAGAATGTCAACAACAAACTGATCACAGCACAGCACATCAATAAATCCTTATTAAGATGGCAATTTAGATGGCACCATGCACAACTGTTGGTGGTAATACCTTAATAATTAAAGCTGTTCCGCACCTGAAGCAGCCAGTAATCCAACTGCAATAAGGGCATGGTACCAGTGAAATCTGGTTCGTGATAAGGTTCCTGATAAGGTGCTAACAGTGGAAGCAGGTAAACCCGCTGCAAGTTTTGTTGTTGGGCTTGTTGCTGAATGTTTGATGAGGATTTCAATTGTCCATCTGTTGGCATTACAACTTCCAAGTTCAAAAATTTAACTGAAGCAACAATATTTTCAGTTCTACTGAAACTAATTAAATGGAGATTTCACAAGTGGTTTGACTCAACCCAAAGGTACAAAAGAAAAGTACAGTATAACATGCTTCACCTTGATTTACACCAGCTGTCTGCACAGTTGGAGCTGAATCCTGTGAATTAAATCAAGCTAAGACTTAAAAAAGATGAATAAACAGGAAAGTGATAAACTGGCAATTAACTGGTGGGCAGTTAAAAAGCAAGCCAGAAAATTGTCTAAATGATAATTCTGTTTCTTAAAAAAAACCCTAGCTTACTGGCACACGCTAAAGGCTTCATCAATCTCCTCTTTGTAAGGCCCTTCTTCTCCAGAAATGACCGCCTGTACATGACAGGTGAACCTTTAACTTTCGGGTGTGAGAGAAATTTCACAGCATTCTGAACTTGTTCTTCACGCAATGGTTGTGAGTTGACGAAGACTGATGTATCTGAACTGGGTTCAACAGGCTCCTCTCTGGCATTTTGCTGATCCACATTTGTCTGTTGCACGATTTCAGCACCTAAATCTCAGAAAATAAAATCAGCTCATACCCAAAACAAAATAACTTCAAAAGTATCTGAAACATTCTGCTGCCAAATCCAATCGATCAAGCATGGGAACATTCAATAACAAACAGTACAATAAATGATGACGGCAACATAACCTTTGCTCTGAGAAAAATAGGGAATCCATTGAGAAATAATATTCGTCGTTGCGTGTTTTCTTGGTCAGGTCAGCAGCTACTAGTGCTCACCCACAGTTAAGGGTAATGTACTCGTTTAAGTATATGTTTAGATATAGAGTTGGCAATGTATTAAAACTAATCAGTCTCATATGTCAAATATATTTTCTTATACACAGTATGTGCAAATATCATTACTATATTAATTTGTTTACCGACCACCATCCAAAATGATAAACTTAAAGATTAGCCTATTTTTTCTGATTTCTCAGAGAAAAAGGTAAAATGACAAGGAAATATTTGAACAAAATACTACATTACTCAAAATTGGAACCATGACAGGGATCATCGGAGATCAATTTAATGGAGCAAAGTTGAAGTTAAATATTGCCAATGAAGACAGTATAAAAGATAGAGGACATGTCCATTTCCAATTGAACAGAGGACTGAAGCAGGAAAGAAATGATAAAAGAAACTAAGGAACCTGTTTTATACTATCCAATAAAGAACAATGTTGTTGACTAAACTAAAAACACTCAAGATAACATAAAATTTATGTAAGTTGGGGGTGAATTAAGAAAAACAGATTACGAACTCACATAAAAATCACAATTTTTAAGTCCCAAAAATGGTGGAGGAAATACATATAAACGCTACTGGATTACAAAGTTGTGTGAGCCTTCCAAAATGAAATTAGGAACTAAAGAGACAAAATCATACTACCTCCGTCCCATATATGTCACTTTGGGTCATTTCACACAAATTAAGAAAAGTAGTTAATTTTTTATAGGAAATCGAAATAGTGAATTAGTTTACCAAATTAGCCCTCATAATGACATTGAAAAGATAAGTTACTAGAATAATGAAGGGTATATATCTGGAAAAGAAACATTAATGTTTCATTGGTATTCTAAAAAGTCATGTATTATGGGACAAATTTTTTTTGCCTAGAAAGTCATATAATATGGGACGGAGGGAGTAATTATTAACCCCCCAACAAACTCCCGAACACACCTTTATAGTCTCCTCAGAACCACAATTTTTGGAACTTCTAAAAAAAATGAAATAAGGCTTTTGGAAAGTTGAGATTCAAATTTTTTAATGATTCCAAAACATAGTTTAAGGGAAACTCCAAGAGTTGGAGAAACAGTCTGAGACTGATAAGGTGCTGAGTGGTCAAGTACCAGAGAAGCTGGTTTAGCTTCACCGAAATAGATTTTCTTTCTAGGGGTGAGGGAAGTTGTCAACTTGTTATTTTACAGATAGTATCACAGTAAGGAATTTGTGCTTGCTGTTATTTTGGTGAGAACAGTACTCCATCGGTATCAATAAGGCATCAGTATCAACAGCATCAACGGCACTTTGGCGAATCAGAATTATAAAAAATATGCACGAGGTTATCGTGTACACTAATTTCGTATCATAAAGGGGAAGATTTGAGCTCAAAGTCAAACAAAACTTACCGCAAAAAAAAAAGATAGAAATCTCGATGCGCGAAATTATCAGTTAATCGAGTGAGGATAAACAGAAACAAGAAGATTTCAATAAAAAAAAAACTAGAAATGAATAATTGACAACATAGGCATAACAATCTAATTTGACTAGAGAGGCAATTACAGATTAAACCGCGATCGATAATAAGAAAGCTGAAATGAAATAAAATTCGCAGAAGAGGAAAAGGAGATGGAAATCAAAACCTTGATTTTCGTCTGTGGCGGTGGGAATTGGAGGAGGTGGCGATTGCGTCGCCATGGTTTTTTACGCGCGCCAGGTATTCACTCCTATGACGAAAAACAAAATATAATATGAGAGTTGGAAATAGGAAAAAGAAGTGAATAAGGTAAGCAAAGGTTAAGAGATGAGATTACAGTGAAGAAATTCGATAACGACGAAGTGAGTGAGTGAGTGGATTTATTTAATTTAGCTGAAGAAAACAAAAAGAATTGGGCTTTTATTTTATTTCCTCTTCTACTTCTCCAAGACCAAGCATATCGCATCATCATATCATATATATCCTCTTTCCGTTGTCGTTCAGCTAATGAACTTCGAAACACAACAAAAGAGATCACAACTACTTTTTTTTTTTTAGTTCAGTTAATAACTAATTTACACCAAAAATTCGATCGATCACACGATATTCGACTTTATCGATTCACTGTAGCTTTTTTCCTCCCAAATGCACTTTGCCTCACCTAAGGTCCAAATCAAAACTTTGGGAGAGATCTAAGTTCATTTCACGCTCGACCAACCCATGTTGGTACACAAATTAGTTTAGTATTTAAAAATCGTGATTAATAAAATTCTAATTCATTGTTAAGGAAGTTTATTTGATAGTTAACAAGTTCTAATACATTTTGGTCAAAAATAAGTTGCAATACATGATATAGTCATTAGCCAAACAAACACTTCGCTAACTATGTGCGTGAATGTGTTAATTATTAAAAGAATTGTTGAATTTAGGGACTCAAAATTGGTGTCAGCATTTCTCTTTTTGGTATAATGTGCCTAGTATAAGCATGCTAGGTGTGTAAGGAGTAGAGTGTGTGCAAGACATTTCACAAAGTGTGATCTCTTGCTTAAATTCTTGCTAAAAGTATCTCATAAAAGTATCTCATGAAAATTTGATGTGTGTAAATTGAAAAAGTCTCACATTGAATAGAGCAATATGTATGGAAATAAATTCCCAAACTTGCAAGAATCTATGAGGAGCAAAGAACTAATATGGGGCAAGCAAATAGAATGAATAAAAACACACAACGAACATCGATATTTTTAACCAAAACTGCAGCGACTCCTATACAAGAATTGTTTTCTCTCTTCTTTTCTCTCATTGGTGGCTCTAATCCGGAAATCTCTCTTCTTAAACCTTAATTTAACCCTCTCCACTTATAACAAGTGAGCTCAATACCCAACATAGGAAGGGAGCCCAATACCCAACGAAACTCACACAATGGGTTGGGCCCCAAGGGGTTCCCAATTTTGAAAAGGCTCATGCTTCATCCAACTCCCTAGCTACTCAATAGAACCCCCTTTTTGGTGTGAAAAGACCAAAAGCCCTTACTGAAATTTGGTTTTTATTGTTTTTTAAAGATTATGCACGGTTCCGCGCACGATTGATCGAACCTGATCGAACCTGGTAGTGCCAAACTATGTATTTTTCAATGGAGGTTCACCGAATCGTTCGATTAACTGCGGCGCTAATCTGCATTTTTGCTCACACCGATTTTCACGTGAGGGTAATTCGGGGACTAAACCAAATTTGGGGTGTCTCAGTGAGTAATGGGAGTGAGTCGGGCAAGCATGGGCCTTTGAGAACGGGAGAGGACCCACACAAAATGACCACCACACACGCTGCTCCGCCATCGTCCGTCCGACCTTGGCCAGCTCGGATGAAGTCAGGTATATTTATTTTTCTGAAAAATAATTTTTTAATTTTTATCGCTGTGAGCGTTGATCCCACCCGGCCACGCTGACCGAGTCAAAGATCCAATGGTCATGTGGACCGAGTCAAAGGTCAAACCGTAACGCTTTTTTTTATTCTCCAACTGGCCATGTTAACCAAGTCAACGCCACTAGTGCAAAATAAGGAAAAGAAATAGACATTTAAAGTCACGCGCTCGCATGACGCCCGCCTGATATAAGGACGCCGTGGCAAACTTGTAATAAACTCAAAACTTTTTTTGACGCGCTAGTTTTTAAGTCAAGCGTAAAATATGCGTGACTTCAAAAGTCTCAGCTTTTCGCCGACGCTATGGCAAACTTGTAATAAACTCAAAAGTTTTTTGACGCGCTTAGTTTTTAAGTCAGCGCGAAAATATGCGTGACTTCAAAAGTGGAAAACGTAATAAAAACGCTCGTTTTTAAGTCAGTTTTTAAGTCAAGCGTAAAATTGCTTGACTTCAAAAGTAATAAAAACGTGAAAACACATCAAAACGCTCTCGTTGAACGCTTCGTGATTCTCATCGCCTCTCTCGCGCCTCATCGCCTCTCTCGCCTCTCGCGCTCTCTCTCTCGCGCCTCATCGTCTCTCTCGCGCCTCATCGCCTCTCTCGCTTCCTGTGCAAGCCCTCTTTCTCCGCCTCTCTCTCTCTCTCTCTCAAGGCGCTATCTCTCGTGTCGCTTCATCTCTATAGGTTTTTATGGTGTTTAAACAGCTTCTATCTCTTTGGTTAATTATTTTTGCAGAGTTTGGTTGCAACATTTGTCGTAAGTGTGCCGGCTTTTCCTCTTACGACACCTGCGCATACAAGATAACTTCTCGCAAAGCTCGCTTTGAGGCGCTTTCGTGCCAAAGTTTTATCAGCAGAGGCGAGTCAAAGTGGTCGCACTTTTATGCTCAAAAGACCATAATGAAATGCCCATCTTGTTCGAACGATATTCTTTGAATTTCTTCAAAATCCACAGTGCACGCATGTGCAGAACCATCTTTAAATTGATTTTTAGAACGTAACTTCCTAAGCGTGCTTTTATTGGTGTTGGTTTTGAAGATTAATTTGTTTTGTTGGATTTAAAAAGTTATTTACAAACTGGTTTTGCTAGCATGCTTGCTTAGGTATCTTGTCATCATTCCAATATAAGCCAAAGTCATAAGTACTAAATTAAATAGCATGCTTGCTTAGGCAAGTGTCAATATCGGAATTTAATGGCTTTAAGTACTTCGTATTGATATTTGATAAATTGCCTATATTTGTGACAAGGTTTGAAGTTTTCTTCGCAAATCACTTCTATTCTCATTTTATTTACTCTATTCAATGTGGTACTTGGTCCGTATCCCGATATTGTTTTGCCTATTTTTTTGCTTTTCCAAAGTTAACAGAGAAATGATGAGTATCATAGAATCACTCCAAACAGAGGTTGAACAAATGGAGATTTCAAGAGCCGAGTGATAAAAATGATGAAAATCTTGAGAAGTTTGGATGATGAGAAGTTGGATGACCAGATCGTAGTTTCAAAACCCCGTGATTCAAGTGATAAAGTCTTGGAAGAAATTAATGACAATGATTCGAATCAGCCCTCAAGCGGAGGAAGTGGTCTTACTTTTTATTGATTGTATAAATTTTAGGTGGAGGATTTAGGGTTTATGAGGTATATGTACCAATTTGAAAGTGTGGGTGAGATGGATGGGAAAGATATCATTAGCGACTTACCCGATTGTGTTCTCGCTTTATATTCTTTCTTTATTACCCACCAAAATTTCGTGTGTTGCCCGACAAAAGGTTTCTTTGGTTATGATAAGGAAAAGAAAGAGCTTGATCCCGAGGTTCACCGCAAATATATCTTCTGGGGCATGTTGTCGCCTATATGAAGGCAAGGCTTTTGTACCTTTCTTGGGAAATGTTGTAACTCGCAATACACATTGTTTTCAGATATTTGAGGGAAACTTTTATTTATTTCTGCAGACTTTGCTTGAAGACGAACCAGAGAAATACTGCACTCACTTTAGTGAATATATCAAGCGGGAATAGAGGTCGATGGAATTGAAGAGCTTTACAAAAGGTTCATGCCGCCATTCGTGCGCATCCCACCTTGAAGAAATCAGGAAGCAAACCACCAAAGGAACACAAGAGGTAAATCATGATATATATTTATGCAGGAATATGTTTCGAAAATATTTAGAAGATTTGAAGTGGAGAGGAAAACATAGGATTCAGACATGTTTTCTCTGTTCCCTTCACTTACCATTTTTTACCTCTAAGATGTATGTGCTTTGGTAGCCTCACTTTAATACTTATGACAGATTTTTTGCCTTGTGTCTAGGTATAACCTCAAGAAGCTTACCCATGAGGAGAGAAAGAACAAGTTGATTGCACGCTTGGAGGCTCTTAATTCAGAAGCAGCTGGTGTTGAAGATGACTCTGATGAGGACGATGATAGGATGATTGGAAGAAGGTATATAATTTTCAACTTTTATAGGATGATTACTAGGTAATTATTATGTTGTTGGTATTAGGTTAACCATGTGATTCATATTGAACTTTTATTTTTGTAGATGTTTAATTCGAGTCGATCGTTCACACTTGAAGAGTTGACGCATGTTAGACAAGTTTGGGCGGAGTTCTTTATAAAGTTGTATGAAGAGCGTAAACCAACTTCAAAGGAAGAGCGAAGAAAACAACTTAAGTGATGTTCGATCATTTGTCTTTAATCTTATTGTTGGTTTTCTTGTGGTATTTGGAGCTTAATAGAAGCATATAGTTGTGTCAGTAAATTCGGTTGATGGTTGATTTTCTTATGGTTTTTGCTACATATGTATTATGGTATACCTTTTGACAAGATATTAGTGAAATGAATGTTGAATTGGTAGTGATAAATTTTTGGAGCAAAATATAGTAATTTTGTATTTCTATATAGAATGTTTGTTGCTAGTTTAATGAATTTGATACCTAATGGAGCCAAATATATATATATATATATATATATATATATATATATATATATATATATATATATATATATATATATATATATATATATATATATCCGAGGAATGACCAAAAGGCAAAAAAAAAAAAAAAAAAAACTTTGAAGTCAGGCGGGTACAACCCTGACTTTATAATGTAAACACATTTAAAGTCAAGCGACAAAAAGTCTGACTTAAGAAGTCGCCTTAATAGAAGTCACGCCGGCGCGTGACTTTAAAGCTCCTGACATATGAAGTCGCCTTAATAGAAGTCACGCCGGCGCGTGACTTTAAAAAGCCAATTTGCGTGACTTTAAATCCCTTTTCTGCACTAGTGCGTTTTCCCACTTGGTGAGTCGTTGTTGAGTCATTGTTAAGTCACTGCTAAGTCATTGTTGAGTTGTTGTGCATTAATTGCCCAACGACTAATTGCTCAACACACCTATAAAAAGAGACATCTCCTCACCTAATTGCTCTTGCATGTTAGGAAAAACCTATTTAAGACACGTCAAGACAAGGAAAAGGCTCTTCTCTTTTTACACAAAACCCAACTTGTTAAGAAGGCGATCTCTCCACTTTTACGTAAGTACAATTCTAAACTATAAATCAATGTTTAAGAAAAAGGTCTATGACTGTGATATGGACTTTGACATCAAAGATTTTTTATGTTTCCATAATTGCAAAACGAATTGACTATAAGGTCACATTAGTTGTATTGGATTGCAATTCTTCGTAATATTAAGGATCACGATGCGACCACTGTAGTTATTTAGAACCTCGCTAAAAAAATTAAAATCCACAAAGCAAGCGACCACGGTCCCATCCCTTGCTAAAAATCTCAAAATCCATGAATCTTTGTTGCTTGTAGCAAACAAAAGAGGCTGTAAGTATAACCAAAAAAGAGGATCACAAAAAGTGGATAAGTACCCCCAAATTGACCACTACCCGAGAAGTGAAGATACTACTCCAAACAAAATTGGGATTATGACTCAAGCAGGCCCCCCATAAAATCACTGTCTGGATAATATTTAGCTTTGAAAAACCTTGATACAATAGTATCTACATGTATTGCAGTGTTCCATGCTTGCTTCCCTAGCATTGCCATATTGAAGCCATGAAAGTGACAAAATCCCATACCTCCGTACTCTTTCCTCAATGTCAACTTGTCCCAACTCAGCCATCTAATGACTTTTTGATCCCTTCTATTATTACCCCACCAAAACGAGATCAACATTCTTTCCAACTTTTCACTAAGACAGGTTGGAAGCATGAAAGTGCTCATATAGTGAGTGGGGATGGCTTGAGCAACTAACTTCACTAAGACTTCTCTGCCTGCTTTTGAAAGATGTTTCCCTGACCAATTCTGTATTCTCTTCCACATTCGGTCTCGAATGTAGTGGTGCATGGAAAACACATACACTTGTGTGCAAGTATACACTGTCCAAAAACAAGTAGTAAAAAGATCGAACCCACAGAGATTGAAAAACTCACTTTTAAAATAATATAAAGTAATGAAGTGTAAAGTCACTAAGTAACAAAATAATTTTGGATTTTTGTTTGATGATCACAACTAAGTTAGAAAGAAAGCAAAGTAAAAAATGTTGATAGTGTAAAAGAGAAAAGCTAGTTGGAATGTCTTCATCAAGTAATTTACTTATAAGTGTATGATGCAATATGTGATGCAGCTGCACTGAATGCTGTTGCATTAGCTATGTGCCTTTCGGTCACTTTCTTCAGAGTATCATTACCAGCTCTTATGATCCTTGTTCTATGCAGTAAAGAAAGGGGTGTTAGTGTCAATCTTGCCTCCTAACAATTATCCAATTTGCTTAAGTGAATTCACTCTTGTATTTTAAGTACCCACAATTATCCTATGGACTATATTATCCTATGTCTAGGACTTAGCATGATTTTCACAAAGTTTTCTTTATGTAAAACACTCACCCATATTAGTTCTTGAGTTCTTAATTGTAAGCCATTTCTGGTCATTTACAATTCTTACTTATTCTAAGTGATCAAGTTCAAAATAAGTAATGAAAATATTATCAAGCAAGAACTAAAGTACAAACATACATACATGCAACATACTTACTTAAAAGCTCATTAAATGATTAGAACATTCCAACTAAGAAAGGTTTAGCTAACAAGAGACATTGCAAGATATATATAAACTGAATAGACCATGTTTATATATATAGAAATCACAAAAGAGAAACAACAAAAGTAAAGTTACAAATGTTGAAAACCTTTGTATGAAATCTTCTAGCAATGCACTAGCATTACTCCTTAGCACTATACAAACACTATGAAAATGAGTTAAGGAGGATTTATGAATTCCTTCCTCTTCCTCTAAAAATATAAAAACTAACTATGTATATTGAAATTTTGATCTAACTTATGGATTGTGATATCTTTCCAAATGAAGATGTGAGGTCCTTTTATAGCCTTCAAGTGAGGTGCTTCCTTCCTTCATGTTGAAGTCATCTTGAGTGGATCATAGTGTAGTTGCTTTCGAGCTTTATCCATGTTGAAATCTTTGACTAATCACATAGGGCGGTTCATTGATGTGTGAACATGTGTCCCTATGTTGGTGACTCTTCAAAGCTATGCCTATAGCTATGTGTGAATGGTAGCGCCCTACTATACAAGGTTGGATGGCATCAGAGAACCAAGCAGAGGTCATCACTTTGCATGTGGATGCATATGAAACAGTCGCTTATTCACCAAGTAAAGGTGATTTGATGCAGGATCGGTGCAGTAGAGCATTGATGCAGTTAGCATTGAGACTGCACTGAACAAAAACATCAAACATACCACAATATATCCAAAATGACCTATAAATAACTATAACCATTCAAATCACTCAAGTTATCATATATCACATAAAATACTATATAAACTCTTTATTATTACTTGAAAGAGAGCAAATACTAAGTTTAAACATATGAAATACTCTATATAAAATAGAGTTATCAGGTAGCCAAAAATTTGCTTCTTGTTCCTCCCAATCATAGAGGGAAGGCCCAAGTACTTGTTTGTCCCCAAACATTCAGTCACCCCAATGATTCTTGCAATTTCATCTCTACTCTCTTGAGTTGTGTTTTTACTAAAGTACACCTCAAATGTCTGCATGTTGATAGTTTTCCCGGAAGCTCGCTCATAGACATTTAGAATACCCTTAAGATGTCTACATTCAGTCTCCTTAGCTCTGCAAAACAATAAATAATCATCAACAAAAAAGAGGTGTGTGAGAGAAGGAGCCCCTCTGCACACCCGCACACCATGAAGATCACCTCTAGCGTCAGCTCTCTTGAGGAGAGTAGTAAGGCCCTCAACACACAAGATAAAAAGATAAGGTGACAATGGGTCACCCTATCTGAGTCCTCTCCTTAGAGTGACAGGTCCCACTTTCTCACCATTAACAATTACCGAGTAGTTCACGGTTTCCAGACACATGGTCATCCATCTAACCCATTTCTCGTCAAAACCCAACTTCAACAACATACCCTTAAGGTAGTACCGATCCACTCTATCATATGCCTTGCTTATCAATCTTAAGTGTCAACTCGTCCACTTTCCCTCTCGTCTTACATTTCAAATGATGAAGTCTCAATAGCCACAAAAACATTATCAAGAATAGATCTATTTTCAACAAACGCCGATTGCTCCAAAGATACACATTTATTCAACAAAAGTTTGAGTCTATTCCCAAGAACTTTGGAAATGACTTTATAGATGACATTACACATAGATATAGGACCCCGGGTTGTCAATCTTGGGAATTAATACAATATTAGCATCATTAAGACTTGTAGGAAATTCACCCTTCTCTAACCACTCCTGGTCTGTATGAAATAACTCAACGCCACAAAGATTCCAAAACCTCTTAAAGAAGGTCGGGTTCAAACCTATCTGGATCTGACACCTTATCTAAATGCATTTGAAAAACTGCTTTCTTAAACTCTTCAATCGCACCATAAAACTTATATATAGCATATATACATCAAATTATCAAATTATAATTATAAAAGGTAATGTATACTCGTGCACATGAATCGCACGAGTCGCACTAGTTCAGTATACAACCATAGAATACTTTAAAATTCTAAACACCCATCTAATACCTTGTTTTCTCTCCATCTCCTACGTCACATCACATCACATCACCAACTTATAACATCTATTTATTATATTATTCTCTCGACATCTATCACGAAGTAAAAGTTCGGGATAACACAGACTTCTTTGTATACACATAGAACACAGGCATATCCAAATCAATAATGCTATTTAGCCTAATTTTTTGACAAAAAAAACATACAAATATACAGATACAGATACTAATACGTATTATGTTAGTATAATTTTTCTTTTTTCTTCTTTGGAAGTCGTGGGGCCATACAAATATGAAAGATGTGTGGTCCATTTGTATGTTTTTTTGTCAAAAAATTGGGTTAAATAGCATTATTGTATCCAAATAGTAGTACCGTGATTAATTACATCGTATCTACAAATAAATGAAATAATACAACATAACTTAGCAAAAGTGAATTATTAAACTCTTCAATAATTCAATTTTGGCCCCTACTACCATCACGACCAGTTCTTTATCAATTATGCTTTTTACCTAGCTTTTCTAGAGCTACATTAAAGCATCGAACTTTTATCATCAAGCCATGAAGACAAGGTTGTTTAAGGTACGAGCTACCAGTAAAATCAAGAAGGTTCTCAAGTGATTTGGTTTTTTCGTTCGAACTCTACTGTTTCTTCCTTCAACAAATTTCATCCAATCTCTTGTTCTCATCAACAACATCGGATTTCTTTGTCCCAAGCTTTTTCCTCCTCACAAAGAACAATGTATTCCAGAATATCAATTGCATCATCCACCCTGAGATAGAAGATCATAGTGCATGAGAAAATAAACTTTCACGTAATTATTTCATAGGTGATCTAAAGATTCTTGTTACACTGGGCTTAGTAGGTCGCTTGTTAATGGACCAGTAGCCTATGGATACAGACTCATGATAACCGACTTAATAGGTCGCCTATTTATTTAGGGACCAATAGCCCATGGATCTAGACTCGGGACAACCTGCATATTCGACTCAACGGGTCGCCCATATGGGACTAGACATGCCACACGGCACAACTAGCCCGACCCGGCAAATCATGGATCTCGCCCACGTCATGGAGCTCGTCCTCCCAAGAGATAGAAGACCTAACCCTAGGCCGCCTGGAGAGACAGGGAGGAGTGAATTACTTCAAAATGGGCGCTCCTAAACCATTAGGAAAAACCTACTTAAGACACGCGGAAAAGACACTTCACTTGTTACACAAAACTCTAGCTTGCTAAGGAGTCGGATTTTCCACTTTTACGCAAGTACAGATCTAAACTATAAATCAATGTTTAAGAAAAATGTCTCTGATCGTGATATGGACCGTGACATCAATGACTTATTATGTTTCCATGATTGTAAAATGAAGTGACTAAGGTCGCATTATCTATATTGGATTGCGATTCTTCCTAATATCCAGTAGCAAACAAAAGAGGGTATAAGTATAACCAAAAAAAGAGGATCACAAAGAATGGATAAGTACCTCCCAATTGCATCATACGTGCCAGCAAGATTGCTATATACCCCAAGTGTCTCAGGGTGATAGGGTCCATACTCTTGTCTCAAAACAATCTTGGCTTCTTCAAATAATTCTGCAGCCTCACTTAAGGCATCAAGCTGCACACAACAAAGACCCATTTGATTAAGAACAATACCAAAGAAGGCTGATTTTTTCTCTCCAGTAGCACGAAGCTTTGAGGTAGCATTCTTGAAAGCAATGTAAGATTTAGTATGGTTTCCCAACACGTAGTACATGACCCCCATCTGAGCTTCAATTCCTGCTATTGTGCTTTGCTGACCAGGGGCATCATTATGTATCTCCAGTGCCTTGTGCAACAATTCAAGTGCCTGTTTAAGCTCATTCATTGACTCATAAATACCTGCAACATTCACAAGACCACTAGCAATTTCTCGAGAGGAACCCCGGATATGGGATTCTCATAGATTCTAAGGGCACTCTCACAATAGGATTTTGATTCCCTTATCTTCCATGTCCTGTTATACAATTCAGCCAAGCGTACAAGTACTGATCCCACAGCTGGATGATTCTCTCCTTTGATAGTCCTGAAAACTGTTAAAGCCTTCTGATATGCTAAGATGGCCTCGTCGTATCGCGCCAACGATAAAAATGTATCCCCAATGCTGCAATCAACAGACGCCACTTCCACCTGCTGGCCATTTGCTACCATTGCCATGCTTGCTAAAACAAGATGCTCCAAGGCTGCTTCATGATTTCCATTAGTTTCACATATAAGACCCATAAGTCTCCTATCAGCTGCCTCTTCAAGAGAAGAAGGAGAACTATTTGCTTTATGAATGTCAAGAGCCATTTGGCACAACCTCTCAGCCTCATCAAATTGCAATGCTTGAAAATTAGCCTCAGCTACATACCTACAAATTTCACCAACTCTTGGGTCTGTTGCTCCCAAAACCCGTCTCTGCACTTCCAACCCAGCATTGTAACACATAATTGAGTTCTCAAGCTGACCCAACATTGCATATGTATCTCCAAGTTGCATGTGACCTGCAAATTTAGCAATGGCATGTTGTTCACCTTCCTCAATAACAGGAATCTCAATTGAGCGTTCTATAATTGGAATGGCCTCAATGTAATGTCCCAAACTACAATATATTGCTGCTGTAACATGTAAACACATAACCAGATCCAAATTGGGTTTCCCATTAGCAGCTTTCTCAAACAATTTCTTAGCTTGGAGTGCTAATTCTAAAGCTTTCTGTGGATTTTCTCCTGATGAAATCAAATCCCTTGCTTGCTTCAGTAAAAGTGGTCCTAATTCAGGCTTATCTAATGCTGATTCAGATGAATACACAATTTGATTATGTGAAACTGATCTTCCAAAAGAAGAACTGCTAGACTTCACACGAGTAACTCCTGTATTTTGTTTTCTCAAAAGCTTATTATTAGTACTATCATTCTTTCTTTCAATAGGAGGTTTTGCAGGAGTAGTTTTTCCCTTTGGTCTTGATTTCGATGATGTTTCACGTGTCAATTTTGAGCGCGATGATTTGACTGAAACATTAGGACTTGCAGTTGCAGAGTGAATCTCAGCCAACTTGTTATCATTGAAAGGACTACCCATTGTGAAACTGGAAGATGCTTCACTGTTAGAATCCTTTCCCTGTCTCTTTCTCCATAACCTTTTTCACTATCTCCACCTCCCTCATTTGATCAGAACTTTTACGTCTTTGTGGACTCAAAGGACTCCTTGGTGAATTCATTTGATTTAAGATTTGCCTAGAGGGAAAAGGTTTCACAATCCCATTCATTTCATTCACCTACAAAATAAACACTACTGGTCAAGAATCTACAAAACAAAACAAAACAAACAGCCTTTTTCCACAATTGAAATATATGTGATTAGATAAATGGATGCAATGCAGTATAATCAATAATTAATTAATTAGCCGGAATTGCAATTTGCAGGGAATAATCAATCTAAAACAATAAATAAAAAAACAAACAAAAGATAAGAAAGGGGATATAAAGCGAATGAAAGTCTACATTCCAAATCTTGGAATTGGAAGGCATGGAAGATAATGAATTGAAAAAAGAGGCAATACCTTAAGAATGAGCAGCGAAGGAAGACGGGTGGAGATGTGAATAGGTAAGAGTCAGGGAAGAAATATAAGAGAAAGAAAGAGAGGGATTGGGAGAGAAGGAAGGAATGGAACAACGAAATGAATGTAAAAATGAAAAGATATGGTTATGCAGAGTTGGAATGGAAGTTCTTCCCCAAACCAACAGCGCGCAACCTGCAACGGTCTCTCTGCTTCTTTCCTTCATTTCTTTTTCCTCTAACCAGAATCCGAATGCCACGCGCCACACCACCAATTCAATTTTTTATTTTTATTTTTATTTTTCGAGAGATTTTAAAATTAAGAGTTTTACAATTAGATACATTTTTAGTGTATAAATGTTTTACGATTACTAATTACAAATTGACATGTCATTAAAAAGAAGCAAGTAACCTAATAACCACCTTATATGTCACCTATATAATGAATTATTATTGGTCGTGAGTGTAAAAAAACACCAATTAATCTATTTTAAATTAGGATTTATTTTATTTACACCGTCAATGTCGAAGTTTTTTACAACGTCAACCAATTATAAAATGACACGTAATGAAAAAGATTGATTGTATCTCAATTACCTTAAGAGTCACTCATACCCTAAATTTGGGTTGATTGATGGTGTAAGTTTTTTACAACAAAGGTGTATACCAATTTAAACCTTTAATTTATTTTTCATATTATCAAAATAATTGTCTAAAGTTTGTCAAAAAAATTATTGTCTAAAAATTAGGTTAATCTTTTTGTTATATATTGAATTGTTATGAATAATATAATCGGTGGATGTCCACTCTTAAGCTTCCACAATCCATTAAGTCCTTTTATGTGATTAAATGGTTAGCAAATTTTTACTATTGATCATTCACTTGCCCTTGTACCCTATAAATAGGACTCACTCCTTAGTGTAACGATACACTTATGAAGATCATAATGTAAAAACTCTCATTATTTTCTTCTCCCTTCTTCATCCCTATTTTTAAATGATGTCTTGCATTTGTTCTTATTCCAGTTTTGGTTATTTTCATAAAACATGATTTTTCCTTATTATTTCATGAAAATTACAATATACTTAGCTTATTAATTGATAATTCTGAGTTTTATTTATTTAGAGGTACTATTTGATTCCGCATACTCAATTTGTTTTATTGTTGGGATCAAACTCTCGAGTACTAGGCGAGTCCATATTTTTAGATGAAGTGTATTAACTACTTGCATTCAAGTTTGGAGTTATTGATAATTTTGATTTAATTGTATGTTGGGCGCTTTAGTTTAAATTTACTTGATAATTTATATTTACTTTTTTTTACCAATTGATAATTTATATTTAGAAGTATCATAATCATTAGAGTTTTTAATTCATTAATTGTATTTAGGGTATTTTAGTTTACATTTAAAATAAACTTCTCAAATTTATTTTTATAATTCCTCATAAAAAATATTTGTAGGCTACTGCTTAAATAAACTACTTAAAATTTATATAAAATGAAATCTCTAGGTGGCTTTTATTTTAAAAAATATGATTAGCAATTAGAAAAACAAAAATGGAATTTACCAAAAAAAAGAGGAAAGAAGCCCATTGAATAGACCGCGGAAAGCAATAGAAGCACAGAAAGCTATAGTTAAAGGCTTTATTAAAAAGAAAAAACGAAACAAAAAAGACAAATGACAGCTGTGGGATTTGAACCCACGCCCTTTCGGACCAGAGCCTAAATCTGACGCCTTAGACCACTCGGCCAAACTGTCTTATGTTGTAACAACTCGGTCTTTCTTAAATATAAACGCTTAATACAACAGAAGCAGCAACCTAATACTTTTTTTTGGTAAATAAATAGCAACCTAATACTTTTAATTTAAACCATTTTGTTTATTTTCTACAAAATAACTCTCTCTGTGATTTCTCCAATGTATCTCATTTCTTAATTCTTAATTTTGAGCGTCAGTATCTTGCTTTAATTTTTTTAAAGCGTCAGTGTCATGAGGAACCTGTGTGACTTTTTCAAATGATTATATTGATAGTTATTATAGAAATTTTTATATATTTTAATAATTTATTTAAAGAGTTTAATTTCTATGTACTTTTGGTGCAAAAGTAATCTACAGTCGTATATAATAAATTCACTTATATAATCTTAAATGATGTAACGATAAATTATCGAATGCATGTGTAAAATATTTTCACACATCCAAATTGCATAGAAAGCAAGTTCTTCTTTAAATATGGTCTCTATTAAGTCCGTCAATATTTATGATCTCTAATTCCATTCTTTATTATAAAAAAAACCTTGTATATGAGGAGAGTGCTTGTGAGTCATGATTCTTTTTCCAAGATAAAATTCTTCTATTTTTGTTTGAAAAATCTATCATCCATTGTATCGCTTTCATGCGTATGGGTCATCTTCATCGTCCTACCAACTTAGCCCACCACTTCATTGGGGGATAAGACACTTACGATGTTTAGAACCTCGATGTCCACCCAAGGATTGGTCTAGCAGCATGAGATTCTTCATCAACAATTAGGACTCATTACCTACTCCTTTAATGCCTGCAAAAGTGATTCACAAGCGGCTAGGGGAAATCCACTACCACCTTCATAAACCAAACCATATCATGACACCTAATATGTCAATGATAGAAATGCGTAACCCGCTGCAACGACTGAGACATGTGCATTGGAGAAATCATCCCTAAACGATGCATGGGAATATTAGAGAAGCATTTCCACTAAACCTTTTCATTGGTCGTTAGAGACAAACCATAAGAGGATGATCTAGAAGAGGAGAGAACCACTCTATGATGTTCTTTAAGACTCATCACACGGTTAAAAGAAGACACAAATCTTATGAACTATTAACTTTTCATCTCAAAGCTAGAACCTTTCTAAAAAACTCCCATGACTTAAGCAAAACCAAGGCGAAAAAGAAGCTTGTGTGAGCCTCAAAGTTGAATCGACAACAAGAATATCCAAGATAACTTCAAAAACAAGTAAGAGACAATGTCACATTAAATTGTTTTATTTGTATAAAAATCGGCCTTAAATGTAAAAGGAACCCGACCGATAATCAATAATCAAGAGCTAGCAAATACAAAGTTCTATTTTTCTTTTCTACAAAGAGAAACAACAAAAAATGATTTTCTTTTGACAAATTGTCACTGCAAAATATATTTATTAACCAGTGAATTTGATTAAATTTCGTAACAAAAAGTTATAAGAAAATTAAATAATAAAAGATTTCTATAATAATTGAGTTTTTTAAACACCATTTCGCTTTTTGTATATGTTGAAATCCGCATTTCAATTTGTTTTGAAGTTCTATCGCTTATTTTTCTATTTGCTTCCTACATATGAACATTTTTTTATATCATATTAGATGTAGTGACTCTCAACACATCATCTCTAGTGACTTTTAAAAGTCGGGCACTTAGATACATGAATAGCTATCAATTAACTTTAATTTAAAAGTTTCTATAAGCTAGAAGTTAATTCAAATAGCACCATACTATTAGTCCATGGGATCATATTACAATTCTTGTTAGATTATTAAAAAGAGAATCCTAGGCTTTGCAAGGAGCAGACTTATAGCCAGCATTACATTTTGGTAAGAATCTCATAAGTATATTATTACTTGGACGTGGTTTGTAGGTTGAGAAAAATTCTGGATCCTGCTCAAGTGATTCAGTATAGCTCTCAAAATTGTGACTATCTCATCAAAATGTGGCCGTTTATTTGGCTTGCTTGACCAGCACCTCTTAATGAGATTACTAAACGCCCATGGACAATCAGATGGTAACGGAGGCCTTGCATTCTGCACAAAACCCACCAAAATTATTAATACGCAAAAACGAATCCAGATCCTCTGCAGCAAGTATATATAGTGCAGCAAGTTGCAGAACCATTAGATCTAGACACTATACAAACTCTACAAAACCGCTGTATCGAACAAGTATTATTTTTATTATTAGAAATTAGAAATATACATAAAAAATACGAATAGAAATTACCTTGTGGGTCACTGCATATGCTGCTTGCTCTGGTGTCATGTTTTCAAATGGTGTCAATCCTGTTATCAGCTCCCATAAAACTATGGCAAAACTATAAACATCTACTTTCTTAGTATGATGTTTTTCTTTGATCATTTCAGGTGCCATCCAACGATAAGTCCCCGTAAATCCTTTTGCGCTTCCGCATTGAGATTCTAAGCATGAGATCCCAAAATCTGCAACTTTGACACACATATCTTCACCCAACAACAAGTTTTCTGATTTCAGATCCCTGTGAAGGACTCCTTGAGAATGAAGATATTGCATTCCCTTTGCAATATCAAGGGCTAATTTCAGAACTTGTTTGAGAGGAAGTGAATGTGGTCCTTGGTGATGTAGGTATTTTCTCAATGAACCACCAGCTAAATATTCAGTAATTATACAAAACACTGGTGGTTTCTTGCAAGCTCCAACAAACTACATTACCAATACAATGTCAATCAAATATCAAGGAAAACACTACAATAAAAGCTAGAATTTATTTTTTTTTACAAAAGAAAAGTCTCGTTAAAACCTTTTGATGATAAAAAAAGCAGGGTAGAAAATGATAAGAGAAGCGAATGTTCTTACACTAATGATATTGGGATGGCGCAATCGAAAGAGCAAAGCAACTTCAGAAATAAACTGTTTCTCGAGCAAAACAGCCAAGTCTTCATCTTCCTCAGGTTGACTCACAATCTTAATTGCCACATCCATGTGCTTGTAAATGCCTCTATAGATCCTGCTATGTCTACCAGAAGCAAATTTGGAGCCAATGAATAAGTGAGACAAATCAGCACTCCAATCTTCTCCTCCATTCCCCTTTATGGCTGCACCAGATGAAACCAAATACTTAGACCATGACACTGCTTGTCTATATTCACCTAGTGAAAGTCTTCTCCCTGTTCTCACATTGTTTGTAATTTCTTTAAGCCAGTACAAGTTCTTCATGTTGGTTCACAGTTAAGTTATTAACTCTTATTGAAATCATCAAATTTTTAACCACTGAACTCAATGCATTAGACTAAAGTAAATGTTTCAACTTTTCATAGCTTAATATAACTACTGAATTAACTATATCTTGAATATCTCTCATCACTTTTGGAATTGGAAAAAGGAGAAAAATATAAAAAGAAACCAACTGCATAAAACCTCATTCTCTTCTATAGGAGACTAGGAAGCAGGAAAAGGTGACACTTAATGAATGAAAGAAAAAAAGATTTGGAAGGGGGGGTGATTCAGAGGCAGAGGTGTGAAGATGATGTTAAGTTATAAAAAAGGTTTTAATAGGAGAGATTTAAGACAAGTAAAATAATTGTTGAATAATGAATGTAAGTATGTGGTGAGGAGTGAAAGGGGAGTATTGCAAAGAGCTGGCTCTTGCCAATAACATAACACTGACAGTACTAACCATCTATCTACGTTCCTAACGTGCCAAGATATACTTGTGAGGAGACAAACCGGGTCACCTTGATCATGACCCTTACCTTAACCCTTTTCTTAATTAATTTTACTTCTCATAGAACCACGTTCAGTATTTAATAAAGCTATGAAGACAGACACGCACACCTAACACGACACAAATACGAACGTACACACACCCTGCGGTTTTAATTTAAAAAATACATGTAATTGAAGTGTCAATGTCGATATTCGATTATTATGGAATTAAAACTAGTTTTCAAAAATCAATAACGGAAGAGATTACTTGGATGAGTCGCCATCGCTCTCTTTAAGATGTTTCACGGCACTGTTCAAAGGTGCAAACAGACTATCAACAACGTCCCAAGATAAAAACCCAATTACGTAAATATCACCGCAAAGTGAATATTAGCTCGAGATAATAAACCGCTCGATGGAGTAGAGAAGAAAAAAAACGATTTAGGAGAAGAGAAGAAAAATTTGGAATATCGTCAAGAGTTTCGGTGTGAAAAAAATGAAGTGAGGAGAGCTCTCTTTATAGGCGAAAATGAGCTTGGAGCGCAATCAAGGTTGTTGCGAATTTCACTCCAACAACTTGCTGCGCAAGTCCAGTTGTTGGAGAAAAATCCTCAACATCTAAAAATGACTCTATCAAATGCATAAGCAAGCTAGTTCAAATTAGGACGGTTAGCGGCGGACGACGCAACAAAAGAAAATAATTATTTTCGCAAAAAATAAATTACGCTCACAGCCCAAGCCCAGGCTCGGCCAACGGCAGTGCGCGTGTAGTGGTCAGTTACGGTGCGTGCTCTCTCTTTTTACAAAATTGGGTATCCCTTGGGCCCCAACCCATGGTGTGAAGTCCACACTTATAAGGACCCTAAGAGTATCTATTCTTTCCAACGTGAGACTTTTTACAATTCACACTCCCTAAGGTTCCAAGTTCCAATAGATACGTGTCGGACACCGAACATATTTTAAACCAAAATTGTTGATCCGTCGGAGTTTATTAGTAGTATTTTAATTATATGCTTGCAACATTGGTGAGTACTAGTATTTTATAGGCAAAATAGCACCCGAAGAGAAAGAGAAGAAGAGGAAGAAGAAGAACAGAAGAGAATGGGAGAAGAGAAGGAGATGAAAGGAAGAAGGAGAAGAGAAGAGGTTAATTTATTTATTTTTATTTTTATCAAGAATTAAATTAAAAATGACATAGCAATAAATAAATAATTAAAAATGACATGGATTATGACACATAAAAGATTTGAATGCGTGGCCACGCTGCACATCGCTTAACAGATGTTAAGTTTTAAAACGTTAAATAGAATGACTACAAATAAACATTTTAAAAAGTTAAGGGGGACCTAAACGTAAGCTTTAAAAGTTAAGGGACCTAAGCAAAAACGTAAAATAAGTTAAGGGACTTCGAGTGCTATTTTGCCTATTTTATATTTTGGAGGATTGTAACATTAATTCCGGGGGTGGGTGTGTTGGGTGAGAGTTCCAATAGAAAGCTGAGAACCAGAAGAGTTGTCTGAGTTGTCTTCACTTTGACCATCATCAGGTGTGCCCTTGACAGGGGGTATCTGGAACTACTAGAACCCAATATATTTGCTTCAGGATCTGGCAATCTCAATTATTGATATCTATTTCGACACAAAACAATAGTAATTGGTTCACAACAGGTAGGGGCACTTTCGTCACACTAGATGTGGGCCCTACATTCGCTGTGTTGGACAATCCGTAACGAACATACCGTCCTCTTCCGTATGCGCGGTCTCTCTCACTCTCACTAGTCCCACCTTTCTCTTTTGCTATTACACACTCTTTCCTACTCCTACCCTCTAATTATTTCACTCCTCTGTTTCCATGACATTGACACCCTTCTTATTTTTAAACTAGTCATCAATAGTTAAAGTACTACTATTACTACTGGGATAATTTAGAAATTAAACGCAATGATTTGGATGGAAAAAATTGTTATGCTAGTGTACTTGTTTGTGTATACCCAAAACACTTGATAAGATGCTTTGCGACTCTTCTGGCTTAACTAATATTTTGAGTTCGAATTTAAGTTTGAGAATACGATAGTTTTAAATATTTTGAGGAAGAAATATGCCGCCTATTATAGTCTTACTTGTTAAGAATTCAAGTGTGAGTTATTAGTCCTACGTCGGTTAGGAATGAACTATATGAAGGAAGGATATATAAGAGGACACATATTACTAACGCCTTAAGGTTTGGGTGGAGATGTGACGTCCAAATTTCTTGGTGGTTCAATTCATTATTTCAGTACTCCCGCGAACTTTCCAACACTAGACAGTTCAAGGAATTAGTTTTTGTAGTTACGTACGGATGAAAGAGGTAAAAGAGAAGCAACTGGTAACTGGTAAGCAAGGAGAGAAAGCCAGAGTTACAGACAATATTTGTTTTTTATTTAAAAAAGCTATCGTCCTCATGACTCAAACCGCCAGTGGGTGAATTGAAGAGGAAGTGGGAGGGAGGGAGGGACCCTATACGTAGATGAATCACGTGATATAGGTAACCCATGTGTGTGTGTGTGTGTGCATGGCTTGGCTGGTGAAAGGCTACCACTCGATAGATAGCTGATGTGATGATGCGTCTTTCAATCAAAGCCGGCAACCATAGCAATTCACACGTCTTCCCTGGATTCATGTTGCCTTGCCTCCCTATCATCATCTATTTCTACACTTTAATATTTCTCCATTAACTTGTTTCTTTTCCATATAGTTTATTTATAATAAGTACAGTATACCTTAAGAAACAACTTGGAGGTTGTAAGATACGGAAAGTACGTACGGACTACAAGGAGAAATGTGCATTGAATCATATATGATCTGTAAGAGGATTCATAACATTAATTAATCCACTGCATACTGTAGTTTAACCGAGTCACATCTAATGTGATCTATTAGGAATTTTAAATTAAATTAATTGATAATGTTCCAGCGAGCCTAATCCGGCCACGTTTATTACTTAGTCCACACGCCATTGGTCATCTCGACTCACGCGGGTCACGCGCGTCAGTTTCCTATAAACATGTTGTCCCATCAATACATCATGTACACATTTATTATTGCCCGAGACATTTTCCTTTGAGCCGAGAGCGTCGGAGTGTGAGCATGTATCACTCTCTTGTCGGAATGCAACAAAGTCTCGCCTAGAGTAGATTCGACTCACAACAGCAACTTCTCGGCCCATCAAACAGGGCCGAGACCGACTTTCAAGACCGTTCAGATGAAATTTTGTCTTAACTCTGAATTTACCAATGGAAGCTAACAAGATCATGGTGACATTTAGAAGTTTTAGCAGTATGTAATAATCTTTGCTAGCTAGGATAGTTTTTTCTTTCTGAATTGCAATTCAGCCAATAGTCACGAACTCACGTAACATGTAGTCACGTACAGCTCCTTATTATCCAAAGGTTTAGACAAGTAGTAATTATTGATGTCGTTGATTTTGTTCCTTCTCTAATTTAAGAACCAATTTCTGCATTGTCATCTGCACATGCTGGAGTAGTTATATAGGACGAAAGGCCACGTGACAACGTCCAAACAAAGATTGGCAAAAAGAAAATGGTGGTACAGCCGTACGTAATCGTAGTTGGCAAGTTTAAAAAAATCAAAAGCATAATAATTTAAGAAAGTTGAATGATTGAGATGCGCTAAATCTAATTATTGAGAAGGATTGGAATCTAAAAAATAATCTGCGAGAGGAGATTTCATTCACTGATCAGAATCGGATGGATGCGATTCTATGCGCATATATTGTCATCATTAAAAAATACCGAAGTAGAACGTCGCACTCGAACTCGCGTGATGTTGATTCAGTATGTCGTTTGGCTTTCTAGGTCAACACGTACTCTCTCCGAGAGAATCTTTTAGCTTTCTCTCTGTATCTTGCTGATAATGGGATGTCAGCTAAAAACGACTCTGTGAAGTCTTGTAGTGTAGTGTGATCTGTGACCATAACATCCTTATTTATAAAACCCTAATTAGGGTTATCTATTGGTATTTCTAATTTAGCCAATCACAAAATTAGAATTACCCTTTAATCTCTACACATTAAAGGCCCACATCCTATTAGATACTCAAAAGCCCACATTAGCCTAACTTTTAGGTTTTTACCCCCACAAAGTTCCCATATACCCCCACATAATAGTGTATTCCCAAAATGCCCTTCAAAAAACCTTTTTTTTTTTACAAAGTTACACTAATCGTATATATCTCTTTTGTGACATATATACAATGTGCAATCTTTAGGCATCGTATATATGTTCATGTTGCGTATATTATACGATTGATGCGTTTTAAGTCAATCGTATATACGCACAACGAACATATATACGATGGCTAAAGATTGCACATCGTATATATGTCCCACCAAGGGTATATACGATGGGCTTTGTATTTGTTAACGGTTGTGATTTCATCAACGTTTTAATTTGAAGCCTCGTGATTTTATTAACATCAACAGTGTATGTTGGATAAAATAAACGCGTGTAATTACAAAAACGCGATATAGTAATAGATACACGTGTAATACAAAAAATGTGTGAATCTATAAGTCGTCAATAGAATCATCGGCTAAATCGACACATCTAGGCGCATCACCGGGAGTGGGACGATGCACTGAAAGACACACATAGACTGCCAGAGGGTAAAACGATCGGCATACGAAAGCAACCATGAAGCTGACTCTGATGAGTAGTGCTGGTACCACTGCGGGGCAATAGGAGGCAACAGACATAAGTACCTCTCAAAGGCAGATAAGTAAAACTCATATTCAAAGAAAACTGAACCAGTGCAACATTATACTTGGTTGAAACCATATACCTCATCTCTGGCAAATCAAACCACTTCGATAGCGGCTGACGTCCGTACGATTCAATAGTTAAAGCTTTCCGAAGCTCTAACAATCTGTTCTGCCCAAACATGGTTGAATACACAGTTTCCCTTTCTTTAGTTTTCTGAATTAAATCTTGCCTAATCAGAGGACAAGAATCCTCACTCATATCAAGTTCAACCCCGACTGCTCTAAAACCACAATTACCGTCACCTTCCACATCAACTATTTTTTGAACATAACTGTGCACATGTGGTGGAAGAAACGGTAAATGGATTTTAGTCTCGGTATCTGTGATAAAACTCTCAAGCACCCGAGATAGTTTGGAAGACCGATTGTGTAGTATTTTTGGAAAACCCCTGTGTTGATTTTAAATTAGAAGTCCCAGATTCTTCAGTCATTTTTACCTTCTCATCCACATGCTCCCACTCGGAAGGATCACGCTTAGCATCAAATAATTTCTGTTTTTTCTTCTTTTGTGCACCTTTTGTTCTGACTTTTGATTTAGGTGGAGTCATTGAAGAAGTAGAAGGAACGCTATCTCATTTAGGTGGAACCTTTTGTTTCGACTTTTGATTTAGGACATATATACGATGTGTTAACATTCAACGGAATAGAATTACTAGGAAGCATGAAAAATACCTATCTCACAAGCACAAGGAAGAAGATTATCAACCGTTGATTTTGTCGTGCAATCCACACCGTTGATCAACTTTGAAAGTGAAATCATGACCGTTAAAAAAAATTACAAAAAAAATAATATTCAAACCCATCGTATATATGTCATTTTGGACATATATACGATGTTCAATTTTAACACATCGTATATATGTCCTTAAGAGGTATATACGATTGAATCTACTAAGCAAATCGTATATACTTCTTAAGGACATATATACGATGTGTTAAATTGAACATCGTATATATGTCCAAAATGACATATATCTGATGAGCCTTTTTAAGAAAAATAGATTGCAAAGGGCATTTTGGGGTTTTCAATTTTGGTGGGGGTATATGGGGATTTGGTGGGGGTACCAAAAAACAACCCCTAACTTTATTAGATCACTTTAATTGGGCTTAATCTTAAGAGACAGTCCACAACACAATATTACTCACAGGTTTTTTTTTTGTACCCCGCCCTTTACCCCTACCCCCACATACATATCAAAAACCCCAAAATACCCCTGTTAAATCCCTTTTAAAAAAAAAACCAATCATATATATGTTTTGGAACATATATACGATGGCAAAAAATGTAGGCTTCGTATATATGTGCCAATCACGTATATCGATGGTATAAAATTATCAATCGTATATACGTTTATGTGGGGTATATACGATCCCTTTAATATTTTTTTTTAATTTTGTTTTTTTTTTTAATTTTAACGGTTAGGATTTCACTTTCAAATGTTGATCAACGGTGTAGATTGCACCGACAATATCAACGGTTGATAATCTTTGACGATAAGTATAAATATCCACTCCCACCCTCACTATTTTCACACAACAAATTCAACTTCTCTCACACAACACAAGTCAAGATGATGCAGGCTTCACTAATGTCATACTACGAGCCTTCTTCTCTCACTATCGTTCATTCTGGGGTTCACCGATCATCAGGGCATCCTCTTACAAGATGATGGTGTAGGTTTCGATGGGATAGATGTTATGCAGTGTAGGTTAAAACACTACATATCATTTGCTGCTCTTAAGCAGAAACTACTGCGGATGGTTCAACTTGAGAACGACGAGCATGAGATAACTCGTATCGTTTATCGGAAACCGGAATGGATTGATGGAGGTCTTTACTGGTCTACCATGGATGTCGCCAACGAGGATGACCTCCGAGACATGATGTCCATTCATATTACGTTTAAATGGAAGAAGATGAGACGTTTAAATGGATGGTGACATGGAAGCTGGGGATCGAACCCCATCGCCTTCTCTGTCTTTTTTTCTTCGTTTTTTAATAAATTCGGGCAATTTGTCTGTTTGTCCAAAAAAAATAGTATAGGGTAGTTTCATTTCCTTCTAACCAATTAGGTATACTGTCCTTACTAATCCAGGACATCTTTGATTTTGATACTATGCTTGTCCTATCCTGTTAACTGATTAACTAATGTGGCCTAACAAATTAGGCCATTATAGTTTTGCCTTATGCACAATTTATAGTGTTCTAACATGTTAATATAGCATATTTAATTGGTTAATTCATTTTTTTTGTTCATTTTAGTTACTTAGGTTGATTTTAAAGTGAGTCGATCCTCAAAAGAGCCTCAAAAGAGGTTTATAGCATTCAAAAGTCAATTGACACAACCTAAACTTTACCCTTAACACTTTCCCATGGGTCTTGAAACTTGCTTTCCATGGTTTTGCTTTTATGAACACTTCTTGTCGTGAAGCTTGACTATTCATCATCAAAATTCAATTTATAAGGAACAATATCAATCAATAATGTGAAATTAGAAGTGAACTTGGTCGATCCTTGGACAAAGACATTCGAAGGAAATAAATTAATGCTATTTACAAGTGATGGAAACCTAACCTTTATGATTAGATATCCCATGAAGAAACGAGTCACTTTTTAATTCTGCTAGCACTAAAATTATTTTATTTTCACCCTTTCCAATAAACATGTATAAGTAAGTACTAGATGTTGTATTATTGATTTTGGTAAAAAAAAAGACGTATTATTGATTAGGTGAGCTATAATCACTCGTTAGTGAATTTCTTATACTTTAAGTGTGGTTTATGATTTACAACATACACTTGGTGAAATCAACTATATGAGTATCAAGTGGGCCTAGTTGCATGATATCATTGTGAGATTTCTAGAGCACGCATTCATATCGAGCTCGCGTGACCTATTTCTGAAATTGGGTTAGCATTGAGAATTGGCCGGGGTGGTGGTGGTGGTTATGTGATTGATATATCTCTAACACATAAAGTGTCTTGGGTTCCATAGCTTGCTACACTAATTTATTGTGCATTAAGTATTATCATTCTAGGTGTAGTTCATAACTTTCAATATGAATTTCTTAATCCTAGATCTGTGGGTGTCTCTTGGGCTAAGGAGGTTTGGCGGCAGTCTATTCCTCCCTCAAAATTGTTTCTTTTCTGGAGAGATGCCTAATACCGCATGCCTACAGATGAGAACCTTAAAAAGCGTGGTTGCACGATGTTCTCCATTTGCTGCCACTGTGGTAACAATGAGGGATCTACTAGTCATTTGTTTCTTAGTTGTCCTTTTGCCCAAAATTTTTGGCACTGGCTCCAATCTACTATTAATTGTTTTATTGATACTTCTAGTATTTTATCTCTTCTTTCTGTGTTGAATTGTTCTTGGAGTGATCAAGTTTCACATGTCTTAGCTGCTGCAGTTATTCATCAGATCAAGACCTCCACTTCTCTCTCGGGTTCCTCCTCGCATGGTAACATGTACAACACTGTGGTTGAGCTCTCTATTTTAAAATCTTTCCGTCTCACGGGCAACCCTAGGTGAGCTCATCAGATTATTCAAGTTGATTGGAAAGCCCCTCTCTGTGGTTGGTTCAAATGTAACACTGATGGTGCTTTTAAAGGCTTTCCTGGGCCTTCTTTCTGTGGTGGAATTTTCAACGACTACAGGGCCTCTATTGTTGGTTGTTTCGCGTCTTTTCTGGGCTATGGCACTGCCCTTGATTCCGAGCTTTTGGCTGCCATGATTGCTATTGAGACTGCTTATGATAAGGGATGGCGCAAAATCTGGCTCAAATGTGATTCCTCTTCCATTGTTGTTGCTTTTAAGAACCTTGGCATTGTCCCCGGGAGATTGAGAAATCGATGGGTTGCGGCTTTGTTCGGATATGAACTTTATTGTCTCTCATATTTTTAGAGAAGGAAATAGTTATCTTGATAAATTATTTTGCTTTTGGTCTAGTTAGTAGATCTTATACTTGGTGGACTTTGCCTTCAAGCTTCATCTTAGATGATTTTTGTCGTAATAGGCAAGGTCTTCCTTTTTTCAGATTTAGATGATTTAGTTGACTTTCACTTGGAGTTTTTCCTTGGCTTTCTTCATCCTTGTTGTAGTGTTATTTCTTTGGTTTGTTTCTTTTCCTGACAAGGATTTCGGCCTAGTCCCCCCTTGGTCCTGCTTGTTCTTCTTTTTATTTTTTAATTTATGATAGAGTGCTCTTTATTTAAAAAAATAAATAAATAACTTTCAACACAAGGCTAGCGTGCTACATTCACGATGTTAACCCAAAAAAGTTAGTTTTCAAGTTCTTAAATGTTTTTATAGTTTTGAAATATGGGGCGAATTGTCCTGCGTTTATGTTATCTCAAAAGTGGGAAATTTGAAATTGCCTACTCATTGTTCTTTTCAAGTGTTTACATATTACTACTTTGCATTTTGGACTTGTAAAAATGTTAGAGAAAGGCACGGGCTTGCTTGCAGATGTTTGAAAATGGTAATATAGATGTGACATTCTGGGATATCAATGATTCATGTGTTTATTGTTCTCTATTAAGGCATTAGTGTTATTTGAGACGTTTAGTTAGAATAAAGGTGAACAATGCTATCAAATCAAGTATTGCTACTATAATGTTTGTTTTTGATGCCCTTACACAGGACCAATCGGTTATCCTGGCATCTTTTTGCTTTGCAAATTGCAATGCTTTTCCTTCATGTTTGTTACATTTCTGATTGCCAGTTGGATTGGAAGGCATATAAGAATACAAAAAAGAATAAAATTGATGCAATTGAAAGCAAACCAAAATTCTCCTTCTCACTCATTGGATTCTTGAACAGCGGGGAATATGGGTCCGCAACTGTATAATGTATACAAAATTCTGTCTATACAGGAAAAAATTGACAGTACTCAAGGTTATTTTGAATGCATTTCCCTTACAGCAGTAAGAAGGAAAAAAATTGAGAGAGTATAATATAAACAGATAACTAGAGTATAATAAGGTTAAAGTATTGTTAGGGGTAGCGAGTAAAGAGGTTATAGCCGGAAATAAGTGAGCTAATAGCAAAGGCAAAAAAAGCAAGAAAAGCAATTGCAATGGAAGCACTAGCCTTCTCTGTAAACTCATCTTTCCCCCAATTTGATTGCCAGTCATCAACTCGTGTTGCTGCAGATGATGCTGATGATATCAGAAGATATGCAAGAACCTGCCCATCATAAAAAGAAAAAGTCAAGTTTTCATTTTTGAATCAGTTAACTAAATCAAGTGAAGGTGGAAGCTTAATTTTGTAGTGACTTGCCTGGTCCATGAAGAAATCAAAGTGAAAGCGTAGGTGATGATTGATCAATCGTGTTTCCTTCACAATTTGATAGGCTAGGTCACACGCTTGAAATCCCGCATATACAAATCCAATTACATTCATCGATAAACAATACCTGTCAGTGTCACCCACATTATTCAATTCAATGACACCTAATTTGGGAATTAATTAAAAATAAAAACCTAAAACCCGACGTCATTAATTAATTTTAGTATCTAATTAAGTCAATTAAACGCAGATTCAACAAGAACGTTTCAATTAAATTATTATGATCATAATTGATAATACGCTGACCCAAACAAGACACAAGAATCACACATTTTGAAAGAAATTGAACAGAGGAGGAAGAAGAAAACCAACCTGTATTCCTTGTAACGATCAAAGGAGTCACCGCTCCAACCTTGAGTCTTATCAGCAGCCATAACCGAAAACGAAATCAGACACAGGACCACTTCGCTCAACCGGAACCCTAACGCTACCTTCCTCGCCAACACATCCTTATTCGACCATGCCGCCGTCCCCGTCGTCACCGGCGCTGTTCTCGGTCTACTTCGGCGTCCTCCGTCGATTACGGGAGGTGGAGGCTCTGTTCTCGTGGTCCGGTTTACTCTTACCGCCGGCGGCTCATTTGCTGGTGGGAGACGGTGCTCGGAATTCGGTAAGGGAGCAGTGACTTGAGAGTGTTGTGTGGAAGTTTCGACGATTACGATGGCTCTGGAGTTGTCTTTGTGCTCGTTTTCTGGGGAGTTTTTGGTGGAGTGGAATGGATCGCCGCCGTCGGAAAGCGGAGAGGATTGGAATCGGAGAGGGGAGTGAGGTGAGTCAGAGTGAGTCAAGGACTCGGAGTTCCTGGACGATGAGTTCTTCATTGTGGAGGGAAGCGTGTTGGAAGTTAAGTTATGTGTTGGAGGAATTTAAAGGGAAGGAAAAAT
The DNA here is from genome assembly GCA_020916435.1 of Oxytropis ochrocephala. NCBI lineage: Eukaryota > Viridiplantae > Streptophyta > Magnoliopsida > Fabales > Fabaceae > Oxytropis > Oxytropis ochrocephala. Next base: position 15,825,499 of record CM037088.1, on the reverse strand, counting down.
AAGGGAATAAAGAAGAAGATTGTTTGGGTAGTGGGAAAGTGGGGGAGAAAAGTGAAAGAAAAAGAAACTAGGGAATAGGGATGGAGAGAGTAGGGGATTTTAGCTTCGTGGATTTCAGTGTAGGACAGTGCCACGTGGGTTCGATTCTCAGAAGGCATAAAATATAGTAACCAATTAGATATTGACACGTATAACAACAAGGAGGATCCTGCGTGTGATAGCTTTTGATCCTTGGAGTGCAAGGAGAAAAAGTGTGGCCTCTGCAGCATGATGTACTCAAAATAGTTAAATTAGTTTTAAAAATAGGGTTTTATTTTTCTCCCCTCCTTCCCTATCTCACCCCATAATATCTAAAATGAACAAAAATACTCGAAAATTTACAAAAATCACATTTCACATTTCACATTTCATAATTTCGAAAAAGTAAGTAAATTCGAATGGGTTTTTCGGAATTACTAGGTAATTCCGAAAATCCCTTTTTTTTTTTCAATTTTTAATATTTTCTAATTACATTTATTTTTTGAAGCAGTGGCGAGTAGTAGATCGATCGACAAGGTAGAAGCGAGCAGAGTCTTGGGAGCAAAGACCCGCGCAAACCGACGGCGAGCACTGATAATATTCCTGGGAGGCGAGTAGTAGCGATACTCTTCTCCGGACACTTTACAGAGGCTCGAGGCTGCCGGGCATGCTACGAGCGTCGAGCGCGAGAGCCCGTGCGAGTGGTAGAGATGGTTGAGCACGAGCCTCGGCCTCACCCGGTGATGAGCGGCGGATACAAGACCACCACGATTATGAGTACCATATTCGGCACCAACAGGAGCACCCAGAGATGTATCATGCGGTTGGGAGGCTTTGGAGGAGCAGGAGGATGAGGCCGAGATCGGGAGGAGGAGGAGGAGGAGGAGGAGGAGGAGGTTCGGGAGGAGGTTGAGGAGGAGGAGGTTCATTTGCCCGTTTGTGGAGCACACACCCTTATATTTACACCGGGATACGCATTGCGGCGTCCCGGATAGATAGAGAGGCGAGGTAATTAATTTTTTATTTTAATTTTACTTAACAACAATTAATTACTTATTTTTAATAACGTATGGTTTAATTTTAATTTTAATTTTAATTTTCAAATTTCGGAAACTAAAGGTTGTATCTCACGGCGAGAAGATTCCTAGAGTTAGAACTACTGAGCACCACCCACGGCAGTGGAGAAACCTTTGGTTGCGTCTCGCTAAGCTTTACGAGTTGGACATCACACCTTCGGGGGCAATCAACCATGAGTTGATATATGCTTTTGTGGAGAGGTGGCATCCCGAGACTGTTCATTCCACATGCCCTTTGGGAGATGGCGATCACCTTGGATGATGTGGCCGTCTTCGCTCCACTTGCCATTTGGATGGCACCCCATTGGACCACCACCCATATTTTGATTTCATTCGGTGCTCTTCACATGGTTGTGGATCGTTTGGGCATGGATCGTGCCATCGTCATCCAGGAGCTTAAGGATAACGAGGCGTGATTCGAGGATCTCCGTGTGTAGAGGGCGCCACAGGGGAGAACATGGCACGGTGCTTATGAAGCGGTGCCGCGGTGCTACATGCTCTTTCTGTTAGGCACCACCATTCTGGCCGACAAGAGTCACACATTAGTGCGGTGAGGTGGATGTATCCGCTTCAGATCTTCAGCAGTGTGTGGCGATGGTCTTGGGGTATATTGCTCTTAGTTACCTCTACACCCACCGATGTAAAGCGGTCTTTTATACGACCAGCGATTCGGCAGACACGCGATGACATCGCTCGGTAATCATTTATTTATTTTTTTAATTTAAAACTTTTAATTAAATTACTCATATATTAATAACTGATTATTTTTTAATTTAACTATTTCAGTTCTGGATCTACGAGCACTTTCCCACCGTCGTTGGTCGGAAAGTGTTAGCTAGGACGTATCAGCCACGTGCCACCAGCTTTGGGGGAACAAGAAGCTGGATAAAGTAAAGTTGGTGGACTTTGAGGCGCGAGATAGATTCTCTGCGGTGGGGATGTCATCCTCACCCCTTATGATGACCACAGCGAGTATGTTCCTTTGTCGAACATATCCGCATACGAGAGGTTTAGTTGCTTTGGGGCGATGATGTTGTTGCTACATGCCGCATGCAGTGCGTTGGCGGTTCGGGTAGTACAGAGGATCCCTCTTCCACCCATTTCGGGTAATGTTCCCTCTGCGGACGAGATCATCTGAGGGTTCTTGATGTATCGATTCTCGGGCGCGGACTTTTGGCGAGCTAGTAAGTGGCGGGCTACCACGGCGAAGTGCGATCCCCGATTACCTTCCTTGGTACGATCAGTAACGAGTGCGTCTTACTCCGGTGCGAGCCACGCAGAGAGCGAGCCACAGCAGAGAGCTACTCGGGATCCACCATATCATCGAGAGCCTGTTGTCCCGAGAGACATATGAGAGAGAGTGCAGAGAGAGTTTGCGATTGACCGGGATGCCTTAGATGTCGCTGTTCACCCACTTCACGTGCTTATTTTTGATCATTGTTAAACATTTTGGACCCATAGTAGTTGTATTTGTACATTATATTTTTTTATGTTGGTCATTTTATATATTTTGACGCGTCTTCTTATTTAAATCGTAATCCGTTCAGTATCATATTTCCAAAATAAAAGCGCGTTTAAATATTAATTTAATATATAAACTTTAAAAAAAAAATAAATTCGGAATTACCTTTTTAGAGGTAATTCAAATTTTTATTTTATGAACCGGAATTACCTTTTTATAGGTAATTCGAAAATTTAATTTTTGAACAGGAATTACCTTATTTTGAGGTAATTCCGAAAAATTTAATTTAATTTTTTTTTAAAACGCAGGGGTATTCTTGGCATTTTTTGAAATATGGGGGTGAGATAGGGAAGGAGGGGGGTGAGAAAAATAAAACCCTTAAAAATATAAACTTTTATTTTTAATTTACAAATAATGAAAATTTCGTTAAACATCGTGAGGATAGACCATGTTTTTGGGAGAAGGATTCACTCATGTTATTTTCTTTTATGTTCAATCACAACTACTCGTTTAGTAGTATTACATAAAAAGAGAGAAAAAAATGTGTATATAAAATATTAAAAAAAAAAAAAGACAAGAGAATCTAATAGCGAAGATTAAAAACATAAGTCTGTTATTTTTTTTTTCCCAAGAGAACCACTTGGTAACTTTGTGTAGTCGGTGGAGTGTTTAAAATAAGAATTGAAATCCATTTTTAAAATCAGTTGAGTTTTTCAAAATTCTAAAAGAACAAATTTGATTTTTGTTAAATTTTAAAAACTAGAAAACAGTTTTTAAAACTCAATTCAAACATCAGATTATTTTTTTCATTCGAAAATGAATCTTATCTGATCTCTATAATTAAGATACAATCCATTCGGATTCCAATGTTGTAACCCTAGACTCTGTTTGGTAAAAAGTAGCGGATAAGCGAATAAAATTTAGCGGATAGCGGATAGCGGATGAGGTAGCTAATAGCGGATGATGTAGCGGATTGAATTAAAAGTGTTTGGTAAAACTATCAATTGAAGTAGCTTATAAATATAAAATTACGTAAATAGACATAGGTAATTAAGGCTTAAAAAGGAGAGATAAATTCATTTAATAGTGGATAAATGAGTAATTTAATTAAAGTAGTAAGGGTAAAATTGAAAGAAAAAATGAAACGCTATAAGCTATAAGCTCAAACGCTACTTCAAGTAGCATTTCAAAAACTCTATGTTTCATCAAAAACGCTTAAAAGTCGATATTGCCAAACACTTACAATTAGCGGATCGGCTTTTGCCAAACAGAACCCTAGTCTTTGAGAGAACCTATTTAAACGCGGTCTTGGATTTAATGTGTTAACTCTTGATTATCATCCTAAAAATCACACCTTGAATATCATATTTAAAATTTGAAAAGGGCAATGTATGATTTCTTTGGTTCTATTTTGGTGTAAGAGAAACAAAGCGAAATAGAAAAAAAAACATAGCTCCATTTTACGGTGATTTTGTTGAAAACAACCCTAGCAAACTGAGTTTATTACCGTTCTAGTGAACTAAATTTACGGTGACTATAGTGAGCTGAATTCACTATAGTTTTAGTGAACACAATTCACTATAGTGGTCACTTTATGTAAATTATTGTGAATTGAGTTCACTATACCCAGAACCTATATTGAACTGAGTTCACAATAGTTCTAGTCATGAACTCACTTCACTATAGATTGTGGGTTTTAATTTTACAGTTTTACAACGAACCAGTTTACTGAAGGCTTTTTTGTCATTAATTTTTTTTTTGCAGGTAATTAGTATGAGTGGAGATAAATTTAGCATTTTTTTTATCTTTCTTTCTCCAAGTGTGAAACTTTTCAATTAATGGAGGGGATCTTTAACCCATCCTCACAAAGCGGCCTACCTACTTATTATTTGTCTGTAAAATAAAAGAATTAAGGAATAAATCTAGATTTTGATGGATTAAATTGCATTAATAGTAGATATTACTTACTTGGGTGACAATCTGCTTTACCAAACTTGTCCCCTCTTACTCACAATCATCACATGAGAACTGCCTGTTGATTTTGTTAGCGAATAGAATAATCTCACAAGCAAGTTTCTTCACCATGTTTATTTTTTCTACAACAAGATTCTAGGAAACATTACAGCTTAGCATAGAAACAACTATATCTTACGTATCATGAACAGGCGAACACCATGTTAAATGCCATCACTATATATAGCTATATAACCAGTACACCTTTTCACACTACAATGATTTGCTAGTTGAGTTCATAATTGTTTCTTAGTGATGTTATGTTATTGATTTGGACATCCGTCCCAAATCGTTTGTTGTTTTAGCAAAATCAATTTATCCCAAATTGATTGTTGTTTTAGATTTCAATGAAATTTTTATGTTTTTACACTTATACTCCTATTAATTATGACAACTTTTTACTTTCAATAAAAATTCACATTTATCTAAGCGAGAGAGATAAGGGTTAAATAGTAAATTAGACAACACTTTTTAAAGAATCTAGACTCCTAATCATTTTTTTAGCTTAAAGGGTGTCTGCAAAACCTTAAACTGCAAACAAAGTGGGACGGAGGGAGTAGTAAAATAAAGATAAAGATCAAGATCATTGAATGGAAAATTTGTGGGAATTCCAAGTGGGTCCAATTAAAATCTTTACAAGCTTTTACAATAGAGATAAAAGTTATCAGATTTCTTTCATGGGTGGGTTGTCTTTAGTGTAAAAAAAGGCAGAGATTCCATCGGAAACCAACCAAACATCTATTGAAAATTACATTCATTTCATTTTTGGGACAAGTATTTTTACAAATACAAATACGACACTCTTTGTGGAACTGACGAAGTAGATCAAAGTGAAAAACAAGAGGAATTGTGTTTGATGGACACTGACTCCATTTTTTTTATAAATTGAGTATTATCTGTGCGCAACTACTGAGATAATTCATCGAGTTGGATAAGACCACAATGAGCAGTAAAGTTTTTCCTCAAGAGATTTAAGTGTTGCATGCCCAGAGATGGATTATTGTTTTGTAAATTAACTCGTAACAATTTTGTTTCTAAAATATTACTCTTAATATTTGCTCCTCTCATAAAAATAGTCTAGAAGGTTCCTCCTATGTGTTTTAGTTAAAATCAGTGTTGTCATGCCATTAGTAGATCTTAACATGTCAAATACTAATGGGACAGTCTAGATTTTAGACCATCCGATCAATATTTGACGACTCAAATCTGTTGACTGCGCAAATGCACCAAAATGGTAACTTGCACAAAATTATGGGAGGCAAACTGCAAAAAGATGAACCTCGGTTGTAATTCTCTTACACAAGACAAACATCTCTTATGGCTCTCTCCACTACCAAAAAGCAGAGACAGGAATCTACCTATAACAACTGTCTCTCCCAAACTTATCTCTGAGACATGTTATGAGCTCATGATATCATCATAAGAATCATATTCTTTCCTCTTTATTTCTTGTCTTTGCAGAGGAAAAGAATGTAACACAATTATATACACACAAATCAAGGTAATATATAGAAAAAGAGAATTGAAATAAAAAGAACAAAAGAGTTTTGAACTCCTGAAAGAATTAACAAGTTCTTTCATATTGGTAAAACTATCTAACAAACTGTACCAAAACACTCTCTTAATTTGCAATTGCAAATGTCAGAATCCAAAATAGAAAGAAATTAAATTAGAACTAAGGTAGTTTCAAACGGTAGAATAGCAACATAAAACTGCGCCCAGGAGCATCATAAAGGAAAGCAATGTCTGCACCTTTTATATATGATCCAACGCCCTAAATATCACAATACAACAAAATGCTAATTAATAATCATGTGTTTGTGAAAAAAAAATATATATATAATCATGTGTGTGCATTGAAGTAAAGTGCTACAATACATCAAATTGTCCATTTTACCTTGCCATTAAGTATGACTAATTCTCCAAATCCTAGAGTGCACTATTTTAGTCATATGTGTGCATAAATCCACGTGTCATAATGTGATTGGAAAACAACACCAACCACATGCTCGTTTGGATTGACTTATTTTTGAGCTTATGTAAAACAATTAGCTTATGCAAATAAATAAGTTTTTATGTATTATTCATAATCTTGTCAATGTAGTTTATGAAAAAACAACTTAGGAAGATACAATTTTTGTTACTGAGAACTTATGAGTTAACATAAAAGCTTATTTATTTACATAAGTTGTTTTTCATAAACTTAAAAATAAGTCAATCCAAACAGACCCTTATGAAACCACACATAAGTTTTGTCCTAAAAAGAATGGTTAGTGAAAATGAGATTTTGCAAATAAGCGCGCATACACATGTACACGCGCAATTACTGTTGGATATCTCAAATGTGGAGAGTCTCGCATCGCGTGATAATAAGAAAAAATAAAGAGTATATAAGAGGGGATACGCTCATGAACCTATCACCTTAAGGCTTTAGGACCAAATGTGGCTGAAACCTTTTATTACTCACAATAAATGTCACCTGAATACAATAAATAAACCAAAGTTTTCTAGTAATACACATAAATAAACAAATTCAAGTTACTCCTTCGGTTCTAAAGTACAAACATCAAAAGTACGTGTATCTGAGATATATGTACTTTTGATGCTTATATTTTGAGACAGAGATATTACTTGATATCATATTAAAATAAGGACTAAGAGATTCATAATCATAAAATAAACCTGGCCAGCAGGAACAATAAGATCCCCAGTCAACTTCACTGCCTCAACATATTCAAACAACTCAGTATCTGAAGGATTGTTGTTCTTGTTGTCAACATCATTCCAGTTTCCAAATTTTCTCTTTAATTGAACAACTTCACTGCCATAAGCACCAAATACACCAATATTATAGAGTCCTATATTTCAACCAGCAGATTTCATTCTCAAGTGTTTTCTTTTCTTTTTTTTTTTGCTCAACTTCTAAAGAACATAATCAACACAAGGATAAGATAAATAACCTCACTCAACCATCAAAAGGATCTGAATCGTTTGATATGGTAATTCGGCTAAAAGATGTATGCTCTGATGATCTGCTTCTTTTCTGTGCTTTACTGATAGCAGATTCAACCATTTCACGCCTAGTTTTTGCAACCTAAGTCAAGTGAAAGCATATATTAACATGGATTGATCAATAATAAAACTATCATAACTAGGTACTTCCTATGGAGTCTCGACTTATTTATAAGTAAAAAATGCAGTTTTAGTTTCATTGAAATGTATCTGGTCTAATACATAAGTTGTTATTCAATTAATAGTATTTCCTAATACTCAACATAACAAACAGGATAACAAGAAGATTATTTTGTAATGATGATTATATGCCTTATCTGAATCTCACCTTTGAAAGGACTACTAGGTCAGCACCCCAAATATGATATGAGCTTTCTCGATTTTGTCTTTAGTTAAAAGGTGTCTCACTAGAATAAGAATGTGAGTGTGTATGTATAATTATAAACCACCGTTATAATTGACTCTCAAATAATATGAGACTTTAGTGGAAAAATTTTGAATATTACCTGCATTTGATATGTGTCATCAGCATTTTTTATCACAAATATTTTGAAAATTGGAGTACCAGGAGATCCTTTGAACAACTGTCTGTAGCAAAGAAAAGTGAGCAAAACATCATAGGCAACAGCACAAGGAGAGAAGAAAGGACAAAACTTACGAACAGTACAACCTCTTGGTACTGTTGTCCAATAAAAACATAAGACATTACATTAAAATTACAGCTTTTATGGGACTCATATTATTAATAATGTGATGTGTTATGTTTTTATTGGAGAACAGTACCAACAGGTTGTATGCTATGTAGCACGGACACCTCCTATTGAAGACGTGTCTAGGTGTCCGACACTGACACCGACATTACTTGTATTTTTCAAGAAATTTCAAAATAAAACCTGTGTCTAAGTGTCTGTGTATGTGTGGTGTCCGTGTCCGTGATTCATAGGACTTATATGGTATAGAAACTGGAAATTAAGATGATATATATGATACCTTGGGGTGTAACTGGTGGCAATAAATCTACCTATACCAGGAGTTATACGTATAATTCTACGTAAAGGATCATCATAATCTTTTGAGTAGGCAACCCACCAACCAACGAGACCACTTCCAGTGACTTTACATAACATGGAAGCATCATAATAACGCTCATCATCTACAGCAGTCTTCAACTGAGACATAATTTGAACAACTGTGTCGTTTAAGGTTGCTTGTTCAACGGCTTTTTTCAACCAAATTCATGTGTTTGTGCTGCCACTGTCACCATCTCTGTAATTATATGGTGCAATGTAATGCAGAGGAATGAATGAATGAAATTGTGAATAGTATTCGTATTAATGTAGGAGGGAAGAAGAAACCCTTGTAGAGTGGTGAGCCTCTTCCTCCGAAAAGTTTGTTACTATTTTTTATCATGCAGTTGGTTTCTCACCCCATTTTATATCTCTTTTCCTCAAACTAACTAACTGATTTTATCTTCTTTTTTTATAACTAATTGGTATTAAGTTTTTTACCTTTAACTTTGAAATTTTTACAAATTATAATTATAATTAATAATAAAAATTATAACAATTTGTTCAAAACATACGAAATTGCAATCTCTAATATTGAGTTTATTATGATTTCTACCTATTTAAGTAAATTTCTCTTTTTTAACGAAAAATTGAAAAAAAAATGACTTTCTTTTTCTACTTCTCTACTTTAAAGAAGAAATTTGTGAAGAGAGAAAAAGTGTTAAAAACAACAACCATGATTATTAACTTCAATGGGTTGGCCTAGTGGAGCAATACACAATTTGTTTTTGACAGGTTGCGGGTTCGAATCATCATTTGTATTTGAGAGGCTCCTCCTCCGAGTTTGGGAAGAGAGAAACAAAATCCATGTGCTTATGTCGCCGCTGTCACCATCTCTATAATTATATGGTTCAATGCAATGCAGCGAAATGAAACCCTTACATATAATATCTATTAAAAATACATTTATATAGGTAACTCAAAGCCAAAAATATGATGTGTCATCATATAAGCAAAGACACATCAGCACAACAAACCTACATGAAAAATATGACACCCAAGCAAATTTTAATTTGACAACACAAGTACACAAATTTTAAATACTTACAAATTTTAAATACTCAGCCATTGATTTTCATATTGACCAGAAAAAGAAACGTATACTAATAGTGCTCCATAATAAAAATGTTAAACGTTACAATATAAAACACTTTAAATGGTTGTTAATAGGAAAAACGGCTATAGACTCAAACCTCGCCTTTAAATTCCTCTATTAACACACACCAATTCCTCCAAGACATTGAAATGGAAGACATACCAAATACCAAATTTTCTGCTTTCAAAAATACAATGTCATCTCACACACACTCATCCCATAAACATATGTTCTTCAAATCCCACCACCAAAACCGTCAACTTATTTCCAAATTGATCAACCATTTAAGATTAACATATTTGCTGCCAATTTCACTCATTTGCATCCAAAAACATGCATCATGTTATCCCCTGAAAAAAACTGTCTCAGATTTTTTTTTCTTGACAAAACTAAGTCTGTGCACCAAATTCATTCAATTTCTTCCAAATTCTATCAATTTCTCTCAAACTCAGCCATTTTTGTCCAACTCTGCGGTGCTAAACATTTTTCTCATATTGCTTTCAATCAACTTTCGTGTTCAATCTCCAAATGATTGGTGCTCATGTGAGGTGAGAATCATTGAAGGTTTCGTGGGATCTTAATCTATATCGTTGAAGGTATGGTGAGTAGAAATACGTCTCTATGCTTCCATTGTGGTTGTGCCCCTATTAGATAGATAAGAATGGATAGATACATAGAGAAAAGGGATAAGATTCAATATATGGATTTAGATTAAAATCACAACGTACTGGAATTTGGGAATGGGTTTTTGGTGGTGTTCGGGATTTGGGGATATGTATTGACCTAAGTTAATAGAAGACCACATAAAACTTTATATTATTATATTTGTTTTTTTTAGTAATACATATTATTTTTGCTTAGTGGAATATATATTATATATTTTAATTATAGTATACAATATGAACCAAAATGAGATAAGTGTTAAAAATGGTCAGAAATTTTTATTCAGATGATAGAGTATATAGCATAGGGGATGTATATGCAAGAATGTCAGATTTTTTTCAAGGATTGAAATTTTCCCTATTTTTTCTCCATCCGTTTTTTTAAAAAATATATTATTTCTATTTGATTTATATACTCAACCTTGACGGTCATTTTTTTTTAAAAAAAACATTGACGGTCATGATAAAGTGGACATAACCATAAAGATCCTTCAATTTCCCTATCAACTCAACTAGAAAACTCAAAGTCAATAATCTGAGGCGTCAAACAATTAGCCCCTCCACATCCTCAATTAGCCTAATCATCCAACATATAACTACTAATCCATGTCACTTGCCACATATTGCATGTGAATAAAGTGGACAATTTATTTGCAAAATGAAAATCGTTCCCTCTATTTCAATGCTAACAAGTTATTATTATGGATACTTAATGCTTATTATTCTATTTTTTTCTGTTACGACATTAACTTTAATGCTCAACCAAATGGTTTTTCTAAATTGGAAGAGATATTTATACTCCCAAGTACATGTTCAATATAATTGTCATTTTTTTATATACAAGATGATAAAAGAAAAGGAAAAAAAATATATCATTGCCATTTATTTTACCTTATGTAGTGTGAAAGTTGAAATTCAACACGAAGTTAATTTTATCCATAAAACCAAAAAACTTTCACCATACATTTCTCCATTTGCTTAAATATTAAATAAATTCAAAAAGTTATCAACAATACAAGTCCAAAAAGGCATTTGTTCAATTGTAATTCAACTCTAATAATGTTGATGATTCTATGGTAACGCGTCCCATATATGTAACGCAAGGATTAACACACATTTTTTTCTTTCTTTTTAGTTCTTGATTTGTTTTGTCTACAATTTTTCCTATGTTTCTATTATTAATTGAGCGCACTACCATTCGATATTGTCATTCTTTTTTTAGTATAACTTTTGGATTCTTTTAAGTTGCAGAGAAATGAAGCTGGTCCAACATCACACAACCTACTTGATGCAAAGGTATGGTTCCAATCTTCTCTTTTGCTTTTTCTCTTAATTATTGTTGATGCTTAGAGCTATTGTAAAACTCTTCACATGGCCTATACATTGAGATGAGAGGTCAATACCAATTGGGTGCAAAGAAAATTAAGTCGCCTCCGGGAAATGGTGTGTCCTATAGGTAAAGTTGTTTCTTCTTTGCTTGGTTGCTTATATTTAGTCACTTGAACCATGTTGTGGATTGACTTACTTTACCAAAAGTTGCTTCAATATGCTATGACTAAGATGATTGTTTGTGGTTTCATAATATAGTTGAGCATTTTGTTGGCTTTGGTTCTTTTTCATTTTTCAATTCATATATCTCTTGGGAACAGATATTCCCCTTTTATATTTTGTATGAGATAGTGGTGAAGCCAAGGAGTGGAAAAGCCGGAGTGAACTACATGACAATTCTTGCCTAAAGTTTATCAAGGTGATCAACATAGAGTTTGATTTGCTATATTGTATGATGAGGTATATCAATGCAGGCTTGATAGTTCTATTAGTCTTTTTATCTCTCTACTCTCTCAACAATAATGGATGTGTACTTGATATGCAAAATGTGTGAAGAAAGAAAACTAATATTTTTTAAATTATAGGAGCATTTTTTAATGATATTTATGGACTGTGGTGAACTTGATTCTTATCTACTCATTAATTGTGTAATGTTTCATTGGTTGCTTTAATTTGATACTTTTTAGGTTCTATCAAATTTGTGCTCCCTTTAACAAAAATGGTGAATGCTTAGTATGGCACAGAGCGGCTTTGCGAAAGGCTTGATGATTTCTTAATGAATATTTTCTTATTAAGAGCTTTGTTAGGATCGTGCATTTGTTTTTCTCTTTTCGCTCTCTATAAGATCCCGCCGGTCGCAACATTTAGCACAACTTGTGCTTTTTTTTCATTTAGAACTTTGGCTTATAAAAAGAGGATCATCTCATGATTCTCGAGATTATACTTATCGGAAATTGTATTTTATTACACAATCATGCTTGATATAGTAATTTGTTAGAAACGACTCCTATGAAATACACAAAACAAAAAACTAACATAATTAAAAGGATTATAACTGTTTTGATATTTTCTTCTAATAAAGATTGCATTGGTGTTTTGATCATGATAGTAAAAAGATTAAATGTTTTTTATAAATCTCCAAACGGGTAAATTAAGTGCATAACCCATGATGTGAAAAATTAACTTTAAATTAAAAATACAACAATATTTGTTTCTCAAAGCATTTTTTCCAATGTGTCATCCATAGAGCAATTCAATGGAAAACGAAATTGTTGAACCTATGTGGCTCTAAATGCAATTCAATTTAACCAAATCACTTTATCTCCAAATAATTTAAATATGATTTTGTACTTAATTTTAGACAACTTATTTTTTTTAAGCAATTTACACAACTTATTTAAAAAATTGTAATATGATTAGTTTTGTATGCAAAATATTTGTAATTTGTAATATGATTGAGATTAATTTGAAAAAAAAAACAACATTTTTTATTTCAAAAGAGAAAGATGTTTAAAAAACAATATTTTTGAAGTCGTGGACATGAATATAGATAAATATTCTCCTAAAGGGTTTGTTTGTTTGGTTTGATTTAAGTTTGCAATTTTTCTTTAATAATTCGACATGTATTTAATATATATATATATATATATATATATATATATATATATATATATATATATATATATATATATATATATATTAACTCTATTTGCACATCTAACTTTCAATGAATTATATACAATTTTATGGAAGCTAATATATTTTAACTTAAACGAGGAAAGTGTCGATCTAAGGCAAAGGGTATTCATCATACTCTTCAACTGGAGTGATTTACATCTAACACAAATGGCCTTCTACCACCCTCTTCTAGACAACTTTGCAGTTGGTTTTATCTTTCGCATTCTTTCTTTTTCAATCTATTTTCAAGAAGAACTAAGTCATTTTGTGCCATCATATATATTTTCTTGAATATTTTCATCTCATATATTATATGAAAAAGTAGAATTGGGAAAGGGATTGTACTATGAATTATGCCTTCTACCATCCCTATTTATTATTATTATTATTATTATTTTTTTTTTTATATATAGAAGAATGGGTGCAAGCATTCTTCTATATTAACTTACCTTAGGAAAGTAGGTTATGTGCTTTTACATAGTATTAATTAAGCATTAAATTTTCTATACAAGATGAAAAACTCATTTCCTATATATATTTTTAAAAACTCTGTATTGTTAACAAGTCTACTGGCATTATATAGATTCGTGACAGTAAATATGAATTTTGGGTATAAAATAATGACTTTGTTCATACTGACACATTTGATTGTATTATTTAGCATGACGATTTTCTTATAGAGAAGACATTGTCTTTATATCAGGCAACATGCTTTTGATTAGTAAGTATTATATATTCCAACTGACCATTGTTGTTTAAATTGTTAAGCGATGTTCTTCTTGGCAATGTTGCCTTATCCTCTAATTCAGCAACTCAATTGATTTTCACCATTTGAGTTTGAGTTTTGCACATCCATCTTCCCCGACAAAAACAAGCGGTGTACTATGGAGATGCAAAAGGTTGCCATGTTTCTTAAGGTGGGCAGAAGAACTAGGAGCAAATGCTATTTGCAATAAAATATTGAATTTTGATTCAAGAAAATGTTAAGCATATGAACACAAAAAACTACGAAATAAAAAAGAAAAGGAAACACAAATGATATTGGTACAAGGACAAATTAGGAAGAATACTTTCAACAAAATGAGAGTGAAGAACAAACGAAAATCTGATCATCGATGGTACTTTAGGGTGGTGAAGCGAAAAATCACCGCACAAGGAGGCCGGTCGTTTAGTTGCTGAGAAAGGATGCAAGCTATCTATCGTCTACCAAATACGATGGTAGTGAGGAGATGTGTGACAAGTGATAAATCAAGTCTATCAATTATTATGGTTATTGAGACAGTTTAAGAGTTTGTGCACAACAACAAAACCCTAACGGATGAACTTTCCAAATTGGATATTTGTTCCCTTTTTTTGGGTGCAAAAGACTATGTTTGTTCCTAAACTAGCCTACAAATTTATAAATAAAACATTTTTGTAATATTAAAAAGCATATAATCAATATTTCATTTTATAAATAAAATATTTTTTGATTTTTTTAAATTACTATTTAATTTCATGTTTTATCAATTTACATATAATCAATATTATCTTTTTCATCTGTCAATATTATTTATTTTGTTCAAAAATTTAATTTAATTTCATATTTTTAAACCGAAATTGTTTCCGTGCATCGCACGGGTTACATACTAGTTAATATACATTAACTTATATATTTTGTCACAAAAATACATTAACTTATATATTATTAATACATAAATGTTTGCACTTATAACCGGATGTTAATAAAATGGTAAAATTTGTGATTTTAGTATTACTTATGTCTTGAATTAAGCTTTGTTCAATCTACCAAATATAATTTTTCTTTTAACTCTATTTTTTGATTATCGTGTTATGGGTGCATAGTATCTATCGACTTTGTCAGTAACTAATCTGCACCGAAAAATCAGGCTAGCTACGTGTATGCAGTATACCCAACAAATGTTTTGCCAGCCAATGTAGTTCTCCACTTCAAATAGAGTTTTTGTCAACTCTATGTCATAAATAAACAATTAAAATACTATAGGTTAATAGGCAAGTCTCCATTTTTTTAAGGGTGCTCAAATAGCTCTCTATATTTAAAATTTAGCAAGAGTCATTACAACAACACCATTAACATACAATTATCTCACCAGCGCCTAATATCAAAAGAAAAGAATCAGAGCAGCACCCTTACACAACCAAATATCTATGATGCCATGTATGAAGGGGAATAATGTATAATTTAAGCCATACTACATCAGCTTCTTTACACTCAGAATCTTGAACTCTTTCTACATCTGTTTGGGGTTGCCGACTGTGAAGTTGGAAGAGAGAAGACCATAGATACACAATCTACAGCTACTACTTTTCTCTTCACAAAGTAATACTCTTGTGCTATACCAGATTGATACTACATCTAACTTCATTCTCCAGGCTAAACAAAAATTTCAAATCTATGAAAATAACTACTGATCCTATTCCTAGGACAAAACTTTCGTTTATACATATTAATAATAACCAAAACAAAATGTTAATTTGTATGCCTTGGGGGCTTGAGAAAGTATACACTTCTCACGAACCCTTTTCCAACTTCACCTACTGCTTTTAACACCTTGTGAGGGTCAGACCCTTCCTCAACTACTTCCTCTTGCTTCCGCTTCTTTGGAAAAGAAAGAAAAATCGGTTATCAGAAAATCCATTTACTAAGATTCGTACAGTAAGGATTCATAATATACTTTGCACTAAATCACCTATATAATTAAACATAGTTTCTGTACCTTGGAAGAATCCAATTTTCCCACGTTAGGCCAATGACATCACCTCCTAGAGAATCATGCCATACCTGGAATGTGGAGGAGAACTCTTTCTACAAGTGATAAACCAAGGTATGTAAATTAGCAAAGAGAATATCGACATATCCGGCAAAAGGAAATAACTTTAATAAGTTTAACATCAAATCATTTTCATTGTACTTGCCTCTAAATCTTTGATAAAGCACCTTGATGGATCAAAGTCAACTAACAACTTATTTTTAAGTTGCTCTGGCCTACCCTTCAAATCTTTAGGCAACAAAAGGGTTGGAAGCACTTGCTAGCATGTCCTTTAGCAACTTGTGTTCCTGTCAATATTGCCAATGAGAATACCATTTGATTAGTTAGGTTTGTGTAGGTAAAGAAGATATAGTGAAATACATAAAGGTTAGACTGTAAATAATCGATGCTTTTTAACTTATTAACTTTTAAAACTGGAACCAATGTCATCACGTCTTGTATATGTTTCATACATCAGAATATTTTATAGAATGCTATTTTACTTGACCATGCACAAAGAAAACCCTCCTAGTCCTAGCCTTCTAGGGCAAATGAAATTGTATATTGCCTTGCTACAACTAATAATCAATGTCAACTAAATATATCCATCTCACCCTTTGAACAATTTTACGACTATATAACTCTTGAAATTACCAGCTAATTAAGAATTATACCATGATCAACTTCTGATGAGAAGAGAAGCCTTTGGGGATACGGGAGTTTGTCCTTGTGGAGAATAATTATTGCATCATAATTGTTTAGAGGAGTTCGCAAAAGGCACTGCAGCATGAATTGAAAAATGATTTAAGTCTCTTAAGGAAATCTCATCCACAAATGAAAGTTGAACAAATAAGTAACTAAAAATGTGCTCCACTCGCCTCCCATCTATATGGACCAATCTCCTTCTCAAATGTGAGTTTCATCAGCAAATTTGCACTGCTTCGTGCATAAGCAACCAACCTTTTAAGTTCCTGTTAAAATTAAAAACATAGTAGTCGTTACCATGCAAATACCTCATTATCGATTAGCATGCACTTACTAAGTTACTAGTTCTAACTGTATTGAAATGTTGAATAAAAGTTCAAAATAACAGCACACAACTTTTACTTGACCCCCAACTAGCACCCAAGCTTTCTCAAAAAAAAAAAAATCTAGCACCCAAGCAATATTATATTTTGTAGAGAATTATTCCTAGAGAAACAGCAGAGGGACAGACATTGCAATCAACAAACACACAAAGGACTGCAATCAAGAAACTTCGGGCCTTATGAAATAAACACATGAACGAAACTCAAGTTATATCTAATTTAAAGAGCAACTAACCAGTGCACTAGGTGATAATACAGTCCAAGCCTCAGATGCTTTATCATAAACTGTAGCTAAGAACATTGCTGGCCCTACATTTTCTCCCTGGCCTTTTCTTCTTAGCACAAAGTTATCCTGAAAATCCATATGGTTGCCATCAAGAACATATCTTCATCGAGAAGTTTTTACATTTTGTACTAAGACATACAACTTACATTTATTTCTTTCTCATCACTTCGGTTCAAGTCATTATTTATGTCAACGACCAGGGGAGAAAAAGTCCAATCATAGTTTGCGAGCAACTGTAGGAACCTGTCACATTGCAATCAATAACCATAGAATAGTGTTGAAGTTATAATTATAATATTATACTATTTATAAATCAACAACCATAGTTTAAAATTTGAATATTCAGTCTCAGGCTCTAGGGGTAGCTGTCCATCCATACTTCGCACCCAATCGTGAAACCCCTTAGCAAGGGAATGGTCACATTAACTATGGTAAAAAGGTTTATGGTAAAAAGTAAGTTATGCAATGAATAGTCATTTCATCTGCTGAGTAATGAGTAACAATAATTAGGAAAACCCACCTTAAGAACCCAGTAATCCGCGAGCAGGGAGCATCAAATGGCAAAGGATTAAGAAAGAGATGTGCAACCAAAAGCTCAACAGCCTCCTCCACCAAGCAAGCTGAAAACAGATGTGAAGCAACCCAACGTTTTGCAAGTCTAGACAAAAAAAAAACCTGTGAGTTATAGGTAAATAGAGTATAACTTGACATATAATATAAACTTTCAAATGTTCACCTAACTACTGGCCCATATATTGGGTAACGACTTTGTAATCCATTGATCATGCTAGCATGTTGACCATGGATAAAAAGTTTCTTGTCAGCAGAATACACCCGCACTTTTGTATCATTCCGACTGCATGTTAAAATGGTTTGATAAGTGAAATTGAGAAATGGCATTTTCATTTAAATCTTCATAATAATATAAGAAGTGGAAGCTCATACTTTCTTTTTGAAGTAAACTTAGGCCCCTCTCATGCAAAATTTTAAGACGGAATGCATATCCGGACATCAAAACATCCACATCATCCTCAGTTGCAGTGCAAGTCATCCCCCATTTCTTTTGAAGACTGCCGTCATAACACAATCAGATCAGATTAATTAATTACTAAAATAACAAGATCCTGAAGCAAATAAAGAAATTAAGCCCCCACCTAGCTCCAATTTGAATAAGGAAACTAGATTTTATTTTTTCAATTGCAATTTCATCCATTGGCCAGTTCCCAGAACCTTCCAGCTGTAAAGAGTAAAAAATAAAATCTTCAAAAAGTGTCTATATGTAAGTCAGTTCATTGAACACAACTGGAGCATAAATCCAAACCTGAATCATAACTTCTAGTGGTTGAATGCATGATGGGACCAACTTATTCAGTCTAAGAGATTCAACTTTTTCATTAGCTAGAAGATGAGGTTCAGGAGGAAAGACTGATGTAAAGCGGAAGGCTGCAAATGATAATAAACACATCATTGATTTGGGTTAGATCAAAATTCAATGAGAGTAGAACTCGACACCCTTGGTCTCTTACACTCGCTATTGTTTCTGGCAAAAAGTTCTCAGTTTTGGTTTATAAAAATTAAAACCCCAAACGTTGACACAAATGACTTGAAAAAATAATACAAGAAAACTTTTGAGCATACATATTTGAATAAATAAATGTTTGTTCAGGTGGATATGTTACCAGAGTCTAAAGGCTGTACACTAGACACCTTCAAAGGGAGGTCTTCAATAAGACGCAAACGCTTTGATAGAACATCAAATGCCTCAAGCAAACTTCCAGTGTTTGATGTAGGATCTGTAGGTCAATCATTTCAAGGGAATAGCATTTGTTAATAACATAAGCATAAGGGGTCAAAAAAAGAGAACAGAGATGATTGTTACCTAGACCACCATGACTCAAAGAGAAATCAAGTTGATCAATAACCACCACAATATTTTCCTTGGATAGAGAAAGATGCCGACAAAGTACATGCTCAGCTATTTTTTTAATAACCAGATGCCTTTCCCATTTGTGACTCTCCCATACTAAAAAATTTTAGAGAAAAAATCATTACCATGTTAGTCATCAAGAAACTTCTAAGCCAACAAGACAAGAAAGTCATGTATATTTGATCAACTAAATAAACGAATTGCAACAGTAGATGTCTCACCTGCGCTTTCTGCAATTCGACCATCTTTAAATCTTCTAAGCTCTGCTTTTTCTCCCCAGAATTTTCGAAACTCAAGAGCCTGCTTAAAAACATGAGTGAGGGTTGTGGTGCATGCAAAGCAACACAAATTTAAAAACAAACAAAAAAACAGAGTGAACATGAATAAAAGAATGTACCTCTTCTTTACTTTCAGCATTTGGACCGATATCAACCACCCTAAATGCTTTTTCCAAATTACTGACTGAAATTCCTATGAACAAGGGCTCTTTATCAAGTACTGACAAGCCCTGCAGTTGTAAATTCAGTCAGAAACAGAAAAGAATAAGCAAAAACACGAAGCACATTTTAGATGAGATACTGAAAATTCATGCTTGAATCCATACATCGTCTACACTCCACTGGCAATCTGCATTTCTCCATAAAACTCGAATAAACTTTGCTCTATCATTCAATCCTTTGGCTAATATAACATGTATTTTCTCCTCATACAATCTCCAACACTCATCATCCAAACAAAATCCTGATGCAGATACTTCCTTTTGTCCCTTCAAGTTTATTCTGCAAGAGCATAACATGCAATAAAATGAACTCGCAGCTTTTATAGCTTGAAGCAAATCATCGTAAAAATCAATCAACAGAACAACCAGATAGAACTGGTCAGAATTCTATATAAATAACTGAATAACCCTCTTTTATCGATACCCAAGCTGGAAGTAATTTTCCAATAGAGATGAAATTACAGAGGAGTGTGGAAATACAAAGAGAAATATCGAGAACAGAAAAATAACTGACAATAATTGTCAGTAACTGCTAATGAAATCTCTAGGAATTCGAGAGCCTAGTCTCCCCTAACTAACCATAACATAACCACTGAAACCTCTCCCTTCTCCCCTTAACTCTCTATTTAACAGCAGTTAACCATTTGTTTTCCCAGGCCCAATATTAAGTATTGACGTTGGGCTTCCTCCTAGAATAGGCCCACTTAATTGGAGGCCTATTACTAACACAACCTATCATGAAATACAGCATATGGATAAATACGGTATTTACCATCAATAAGTAAAGTAAAGGCAAAAAGGAAAAAATAAGTCTCCTACTTGTTATCATATAGCACAAACATACACATGCATCATAATAAGTCCCACAAGCCTGTCTATTTACATCATTATAATATATATGATTTCAATATACATACTCCCTCCGTTCCTGTTTACTTATCGCTTTTCTGCTTTTTACACATACCAATGAGACAAATAAATTTTGTTACTTTTGATACAATTAATTCTCTTTAACCTATAATACCCTTAATAATTTATTATCTCATTTCATCTACTTCTCTCACTACAATAAATACTTAAGGGCATTATTGACAAAACAATAACAAATGTTGCATTGGATTTTGAAAATGACAAGTAAATAGAAAAAAAAAATTCTACAAAAGCGACAAGTAATAAGGAACGGAGGGAGTATTACACTAAAAACATTACCTCATACAATAGTCATATTTAACAGCATAGTCAATCTTGGTCATAAAAACTTCCTCGAAACCACCATCTTTACACTTTTCCATGCATTTAAGAGTCGAAGCAGCCTCGTCTTGAAGCTGAATACAGAAGTGAGAAGATACAAAAATAAAAAATCTAATCAAAATAAGTAGTACGGGTGTGTGTGTAAAGAAAAATAAACGTTGGTGTGCTGTCCTAGAATACCTGAGTAAAACCAATCCTAGACATTCGAAAAGCCAAATTGAATCCCCCATATGGAGGTCTTATAACAATTGGAAATGACCCTTTTAGTTGCGTCCTTTCCTGCAAATGGAATCATAAACACAAATATGAATAAATCAGAATATAAATGGAAACTTAGAAAGTTCTTACCAAATGGTGCGTATCAAAAATTTTAACAATCTAAGATTGAACTCTAATGTGCAAGTGATCGAGTACATAAAGCTAATTGCCAATGAAGGCCATTAACTTACTACTGCAAAGGTGGAATACGATTTTTTTAGAAGTTTGCACCCACAAAATCAATTAAAATGGGCAAATAACAAATTAAATAAACATGAATGCAAATAAAAAACTTAGGGAAAGTAAAACTATCGATAGAGATTGGGAATAAGAAGATGATCACAAATGATATGCAAAAAAGAATTACAAAAGCAAACAAAAAGTTAGAGATCAGGACCTCTTTAGTAATATTGCTCTGGCCTTCCTTTGGAAAGTAGAGACCTCGGCTCCATGTGTCTGAAGTAGCTGCAAAACCAATTGCAATGATAAACTAAACTCAGCATAGCATGCCAATTTTATTAGAATATATTAGTCAGCAGAGACGGTGATAATGCAATGAGAGTACCCAAGATATGGCAAACACCATCTAGTCATCAAAATAAATCAATTATAGGAGGGTATAAAATAAAATTCAGTAGCTTTTTTCATTTAAAAAGGACGTTCATCACATGTGTAACCTAAAAAAAATTAATACAATGTAACTATATGTATGTTGACAACCATAACTCTCCAATATGAACAACTTCAAATTCATAACTGATCAATTAAGGTGCAGTAACATTAAGAGCAAAGGTGAGTCAATAAACATACCAATGAAGTTCAAGGTAATGCGAATTATTTCAACTGCCTTCATTGCCTTGCTAATTTGTTGCTTAGAAGCAAGATATGCCAGAATGACGGCAATTAAAAATCCATTCAGGCAATCATGAACATATATCGAACTTCTCTGTCGAGCCCATACCTATAATAAGGAAGCACAGCATCAATTCAGTGTTCCCTTGTATGTTATTTATTTATTTACTTACTTGGTGTGATACACAAATTCAAAAATAAACTCAAAAATAACACCTTAAGGAGGATTAAAGCCTCTCTTAGTTCCTTCCATCCAAGAAAAAATTTGTTGATGAATTCTGTATCTTCTAGAAACATGTCTTCCAAAATACTGAAATTATACTTTGGTGTGGCTTGAACGGCAGTCCCTTCAGAATTTAACAATCACTCATCAAAACTATTTATAAGAAAAGGAGCAACAATCTTAGAGAAAAAGAATATAGGTGTTGAAGGCACAAACCCTCATTCAAATTATGAATGTTATTACGCTTCAGGTTTAGCTTTGATATGCTAAATATAGATGTTGCTGATGGAATAATTCTCACAAAAATACCAGCGGCTTCAACAATCTTTGCAGCTGCAGTAATTTTCTCTATCAGTTCTATCTCAATATTGTTTCTGAATTAAAAGGCGTTGAAATTCAAGTGCTAAGCTAACAAAGTGCGAACCCGGATATACAATCAGTACAGGCTTTCGGGCCTCATTCTGCAGAGTAGACCATTCAACCCTACTAATAGATGCAGAGGTCTCCAAATGCTTTTTCAGCAAGCAGAGATAAAGGCACCTCTTGGCATGGTACCTGTAGTTCAAATAATCCTTCTCATGGAAGCATTCCTAAGAAAACAAGAAAATAGTTATAAATGGTCCCAAAAATGAAATATACATTCACTGGTAAGTTAAGCTAAAAATCAAATAATATGTATGTGTGTATTATATGAATACCTTTGGCAACCTAATAACAAGATCCACATTTAATTCAGGCCTCGCAAGACTCTGTATGGAGTAACTTCCCCCAATCTTCATAAACGAGGGTTTCTTAAATTTGAACTCCACCTTATCAGCACCAAGGTCCCTAACAAAATTTGGTGCCATATCCGCAGTTACCTGAAAATTAAATCCACAAGCATTAAGCACGGTCATAATAGAAGGCTCCAAAAGTCACAAAGTCAGAGGAAGTTTGATGAAAGAATGACCTTAAAGTCATTGGGGATTTTGTCGATGGATGATTTGATTGCGGAAATGGTGTTGTCGACGAGCTTAGAAAACTGAGGTGAGTAATCTACTTGAACCTCCTTCAATAGCTCGTTCACCCTTAACTCTGTTGAGTCCGCCATTGTTTGGATGGTTCAGGAGAATGAATAACAGCCCTGTTTTAATGGTATCAGCGGCGGAGCAGAGGCGGAGGGAGGGAGAAGCTGAGAGTTAGAGGGAAAAGTGTGCGTGTGGGAGGGACAGGGTTTAGGGTTGGAAAATTAAATCTACTATCAAATTTTTTTAAACAAAATCTTCTATCTTTTTATTATTTTTACAAACAATCTAATCTTCTTCTATCTAGTCATCTAATCTAATTTCAACTCACCTGAACTTTTTATAACCAAAAAAAATCTAATCTAATTTAATCTAACCTACTATCAATTTAATTAAATATCAATTTAATTATACGTTCATATTAAGTATAAAGGTACATCTGTATTATGTAATCCGTAAGCTTGCTCCACTAGCAAAAGTCGAAATTATTAGCCTGGGATATATTACATATCAAGTTCGAACCCAACACCTCACAGTTTTGTGCGTGAGTTTTTAGGGGCAATTGTTATTTCGTCTACCAATCAAAACAAAACCGGTGCTATGTATAAAAGGAATAAGTTATTTGAGAGTCAAGTTTAGTGTCATACTTCTTTGACAATTATGCATTTGATGGAAGTAAAATTATGCACATATAAATTTAAATATTGCTTATGAGTAATTCTAATTCTCAAACATTTGAATTTGAATTTTTGTTAACTTCACTCAAAATTTAAATTTATATTTATCTATAACTCAAATAATTAAGACCTAAGTAATTATTATACTTTATCTCTAGACTATTAGACTATTAGACAAATAATTAAATTTCCTATAGCAAATATTGGTTATGAATAAGTCTAATAGTCAAAATTTATATATTAATTTTAATTTTTTTCGTGCTTAACTCACATATTAAATTAAAATTTATCAATAAATCCACTAATTAAGATTTAATCAATTATTTTTTGTAAAAAAGAAGATTTGAGCAATTATTATTTCATTTTATCTCTAAACCACTTACAATATTTAATCAAAAGTAAATTTCCTAGAACAAAAGAATTATAAAAAAAATATGGAAAAGTGTTCGTCTTTCTGCTAGTAAATAAAACAATAATGTTATATAGCCCAATAATTTGACAAAAAAACATACAAAAATACGGATATATATATATATATATATTAATGCGTATGTTTCACCCAGTGTTGTCAATGGCGAATGGCGGTTTACGGCGGAGACCCAAAAAACCGCCATAAACATATGGCGGATGGCGTAACGGCATATGGCGGACGCCATGGCGGACCAATTTTTATACAAAATTAAGAGATATACATACTAATACACATACAAAAAACACCAAAAAAATGTCAAATTGTCATAAGCAACTAAGAACCACTTCAAATTTAGTCTATGAAATTGTCATAAGCAACTAAGAAGTAAGAACCACTTCATAGTCTCATCAAATTTTCATAAGCAATTAAGTTTAAGACATCAAAATAAACAAAACAAAGCCACAAACTTATAAATTAAAAACAGAATATATATTATATATAGTACATGTTTGTATATATATATATATATAACAAAAACAGAACAAACAAATAAATCAAAAGCAGAAAAAAAAAACAGAATAAGCATATATATTTAAAACTGAACAGAAAAAAAAACAAAAAAAAGAAACAAGCATGAAGCAACGAAAGGAGAGGAAACAGAACAGAAAAAGAAAACATAAAAAAACAGAGTCAACAAAAAGGAATAGAGAAGGAAGAAACCTGCGATTTGGGAAGAGAGAAGAGAGAGTTGCGAAGTGTTAAGAGAGATGAGAGGGTTGCGAAGCTTGTGGTTGTGGTGGTTGTGCAGTCGCCGGCGCCGCTGATGGTGGCGGTTGCTGGTGAAGCAGAAAACAGAGCGGGAGAGCGAGAGAATAGCGTGGGACTTTGTTTTATTTAACCTTGGCTAACCGTTAGAGAAGAGATAGGGAATATTAGAATTAGGGTTTGTGTTTTTTAAGGATTTGGGCCAAACTGGGTCGGGTTTTGTTTTTTTAAACGTTTTGGGCCCTGTTTTTTTAAAAACTTAACTAGTATCCGCCATAACCCGCCGTGGCGCCACAACCGCCATGCTCATGGCGCCCGTTATGGCACCTCCGGTGGCACACTGCCATAAAATCGTTTTTCTATGGCGGTCCTTCCAAAATCCGCCACGCCATAGCGCTATGGCGGCGCCATAACCGATTTTTGACAACACTGGTTTCACCACAAAGTCACTCTTCTTTTTGTGGTGAAACATACATATTAGTATATGTATCCGTATTTTTGTATGTTTTTTTGTCAAATTATTGGGTTATATAGCATTATTCTAAATAAAATGACAACTCCTCATCTAACTAACTTTTTGCTGAGTTACATTTTTAGACCATAATACCCTTGAATTAACATTTTTTTTAATTTTACAAACTAACTTTTGAAAGTAAAAATTTTAAATGTTAATAAATTCTAATTATCAATGTTCTTTAGGAATTCAAATTATCAATTCAAATTTAACAAAATCTATAGCTACTACTAGAAAGGAGGAGGAGAATGTCTTCCTTTTACAATTCAAAGTTAAAAATTCTTATCGTGCAAAAAGCAATTCCTAGCATTAGAATGTGTTTGGATGAGACAATTTTTTAGGGTAATGTAATTTGAGAGGGTGATTCAAATGCTTAAAACCAAATTAACTTGTTTGGATAAAAAATGTGGAGAATTTTCAAAATGAATGGATTTTATAAGGTATTTTAGTAAGACTAAATTTATAGAATTTGAAATACCACCTAAAAGTGAAGAATTTGAAATTTCTTTGTTGTCAAAAATGTTCTTTAATTTTTTGAACTATTATTTTCTTCAAAGAAAATAATTTTACAAATCTCTCTCTCTCTCTCTCTCTCTCTCTCTCTCTCTCTCTCTCTCTCTCTCTCTCTCTCTCCTCTCTCTCTCTCTCTCTCTCTCTCTCTCTCTCTCTCTCTCTCTCTCTCTCTCTCTCTCTCTCTCTCTCTCTCTCTCTCTCTCTCTCTCTCTCTCTCTCTCTCTCTCTCTCTCTCTCTCTCTCTCTCTCTCTCTCTCTCTCTCTCTCTCTCTCTCTCTCTCTCTCTCTCTCTCTCTCTCTCTCTCTCTCTCTCTCTCTCTCTCTCTCTCTCTCTCTCTCTCTCTCTCTCTCTCTCTCTCTCTCTCTCTCACACACACACAACAATCAAACCAGCATTGCATGCCAGTATCCAATGCAACAACATATGACAATTACAATTGTAAAAATTGGGTGAATGTGTAGTAATTAATTTTCTGTTTAAAAATAAAATTAAAAACTATATATATATATATATATATATATATATATATATATATGCATGTGTGCTTACGGTTTAATATTTGAACTAATATTTGTTTGCAAGCAATTTTTAATTGGTAATAGGAATGGAGTAACCATTTTAATAACCTCTGTTTGTGTCAATTAAATCACTATAGCATGCATTTTTTATATAAATATGAACACAGCATGCATCAGGTGATCACAAGGATGCATATTCCTGGACAACCGTTAATTTTTAAAAACACACTATAGCATGCATTTTTCGCCAAATATATTTTTTTTTAAAAATGATTTTTTAATAAAAAATACACTGGCTAGCCCGAAAAGCCCGCAGCCCGCATGCGGCCGGGCTTGGGTAGTAAAATTGGAACCCACTAGGCTTTTTGGCTCGGCCCAATGAAGCCCGTGGCCCGGTGTGGGCTGGCCCGATATGAGTCGGGTAAGAATTTTAAAAAATATAAAAAAGTAAGAATTTTAATTATTCTATACAAAGAAGGAATTTTAAGAATGAAGAATTTTAATTATCACATCCAAACAAGTAATTTTGAAAATGAAAAGAATTCAATTGATGCATTTGAATTGTCTAGAATTTGAAATTCTCTAGAATTTTCAAATGCACCATCCAAACGCACTCTTAGGTAAATCAAAAAAGATAGACGTACAAATGTAGAGCAGACATAATATATGTCATGATTTTGAACTTAGTATCGGCTAAGTATCTGCCTAATTTATAAGGGTGGGTGCCTAAGGCCACCCTCCTATTCTTAAACCATGTTTCATGACTAGAGTTGGCAGAGATGCTATCTCCTGTGGTATGAGAATTTTTTTTTTTTTGACACTCCTGTGGTATGAGAATTGGTTGCACAAAAGAAGGATTGGAGATAGAATTTCTTATGTGAATTGTGAACATCCATATGATTGTTCCCCAAGAAAAAAATTCATCATTCCTCTAGAGACTACTCGAGGGTTAATCCTATTTTGTCAACTTCAAGACTCACTACTTATCCTAATCTCTATGGTGATAACCACTGTGATTGGATCAAAGAGCATGCTAATGAAAATTGTTCGCTGTTCCTTATTAATTGTAGGGTCTTATAGAACTCCAGAAATAAAGAAATGTTTCTTATGAGGTGTGGAAACACTGGCTGGTGTCTGGAAGGTCTTTAGTATTGTAAGATTTCAAAGACAAACATGTTTTCTTGGAATCCTCCAACTAATAATGCTATCAAGCTTAACACCGTCGCTGAGCTACAGACCATTTCAAATGGATTGGTTTTGGCTTGGATAAATGGTTTCAAAGATATCATTCGAGTCAAATTCTCAAGCTGCTATTCAACTATTTGAAGGAGTTGTTTCAACTCATCCCTATGTTCATATTATTTACGGTGATGTTATATAGACATGAGATTTTAGACAAAAACCAACTTACAACACCAATTAACCAAGTTTTTTAGACTATTAACCAAGTGATCAATTAACCAAGTTTTTAATCAACGCCTCAAAAACTGTGAAAAAGCAGGTTGTCTAAAAAATTTGGTTAATTGGTGTTGTAAGTTGGTTTTTGTTAATTTTTGTCTAAAATTCAATATCTAAATAACATTTTTGTATTATTTATTAGTATATATAAAATTCAAGACATTTGAGTGGACATTTTTGTTCACTCACTCTGAGAGAAGAACATTTCAGTGTAGATTGGCAAGCAAAATTTGGAATCAAGATGTTGAACTTTTTGAGTCTCACCTATGCCCCACTGCAAGGGCAAACTATGTTTTAGCATATACTTTATGTTTTATTGTCTAGTTTTACCCATCATTTTGCATTTTCCCCGATAAAAAAAACTATGCAATGAACTCAAACTAATTTTCACCTATATTAGATAGGGCTTATAGGGCTTGTCCAACTTTAAGGTGGGAACCAAACTAATTTTCACCTATATCAGATACGGCTTGTCCAAGTCCAACTTTAGGGCGGAAAAAGCGCCATAATATTTGTGTCTGTCTCACTCCTTCATGGAAAAACCTAAAGTTACGAGGAAGATCCAAGTTAGACAGCTATATCACCCACATACAAGAAGGAAAAAAAAGGAACTACAAACCCCTGGTAAAAAGGATACAGGCAAAAGTAAAGCATATATGATTAAAAATTTAAACTCTTTATACAATTCATTAAAGATAAAAGACTATTACACATCTGCAGCTCTATTCTATGTTAAGCAAAAAATGTATATTTCGATTTGCCAAGTTCTACTGCTCCACTCCGAGATGCCCCCGACAGAAATTGACCCATTTCTTCATGGATCAATATGAAAATTTCATGTTAGAATGTGGACTATTTTCACACAGCCCATTTGTGGATATGCACCCTTACACCTATCGGATGAGTTATAAATACAACGGAAGTTCTGAAACAATTTAATCTAACTTTGTGCAGAGGAAAGACTGACAGGCACGCATTCGACAGAAGAGACCCGGTCTCTAGTTGATGCATTTAGTGTCGCAATAGGTACAAGGCCATTCTCAGCATTTTGCAAATCATTATCTGTGTCACCAACTGGCCCTGCAATTTCAGCACGCACTGGGCGGAGAAGACCCTGTAATCTTAACCGTAACTTTGACTAGAAGGTTGGCCTCTCACATATCTGGTTGTTGTTACAACACTGGCAGCAGATCGTTCAGAATCAGGTCGGAGATTGGACAGAGCACTGAGATCAAGATTTGGAAACACTGAGCAACGGCACCGGGGACATTTCACATTCAGCCTCAGCCACTCATCAATGCATTCAACATGAAAATTGTGAGCGCAAGGCAGGCCACGAACCTGCACTACAGTAAGTTAGAAACTATTTTTCAAACACTCTGTATGATAAACATTGCACCTCATCTTTCTCAAAAGTGCATGGCTTCAAGAGTTAGGTGAGGTTATAGAAAGAGTATGTTTATCAGTATCAGATTAGACCCTTAATTAGGAAAAAGTATACCTCATTCCCTACACGGAACTCTTCTAAGCAAACGGGGCATTCACTGCAGTCAGTAGGAACAGCCTTTAACCTGAACTTCGGGAGTTCCTGAATCAAAGCTTCAACTGCTTCTCTCTGTGTTTGACCCAGACAAAAAACCCTACTATCAGCAGTGAAACTGACAATAAATATATTAAGGGAATTTTAACAACAAAGAAGATATATGACATGATAATAACCAACAAATTGTCTAAAAATACACAAGAACTGTATGACTCGTTGCAGAATTCAAGTAATATATGTCATCAACTAATGTATGTGACAATAAAGTTCACTCTGCTTGACAAAGAATAGCGTGATCTGTTGCTTTGCATGAGTTGTAATATAAGAAAGTCTACAAAAATCAACTAAAATTACCTGAGCTGGTGTTAGGTAAAGTGCTGGATGATATGCAGCAGCATCTTGGCCCATGCCCCCTTGCTTCTTGACCTGCTGCTTCAAATGCCCAATCAGGAACTCGGATCATATCAACCAAAACCTAACAAAATGAAAATAATATTATTACCATCTAATGGTTGTAAAGCATGGATGATCAACCAGAAAGCATATACCTTCAGATCGCTAAGACTGTGATTTTAGATTAAACTTCAATAAACCCCATATATGTAATCTTTGAAATAAGAAAAAACAATAGACTATTTATGTTGCCTCAATAAAAACAACCCAGCAGTTTGAGCTTGGAAGCAATATTCTTTTTGTATCTTTCTGGAATCCAATTCATGACACAAGTGTAAATAATTTTTTTCAAGAAGGGAAAACAAGAAAAAAGGAAGGAAGGGAGAAGTCACAACCACCCATGCAATTTAATTACCACATATGAGGGACTTATTCCTAGCAACAGCGTGCACTAGAGCCTTGTTATACAAGGAAAGCTAACAAAACAACCAGCCATAAAACTGACAATTGAAAAAAAAAATTAATATATAATCATATAATAAGCCTAGATACATAGTACAATAGCATACAATACGACAAGGAAATCGGGATACGATAAATTTTAAAACCAAGATACGACATGTTAACACGTGCGAGCGCACACCACAACTTACAAAAAGATACTTGTGATCATCAAGTAGGCATAGTCAGATACATTAAATACAGCAGCAAGAATAGAATGAAAACAGCAGCAAAAACAAGGCAAATAATGAGCAACATCCACGCAATTCTATAACCAGAGTAACTCCACAGATTATGAACCAGTAAGAGCTAAAAAGGAGCTTAAGCAACAAAATAAGAAAATGCAGGAAATGTGTGAACTAAAATAATGAAGCAGATACACCAAATAGAGAAACAACTCTGACATATAACACGCAAATCAATGCCCCAGCAGCGCTCACGATTACAATCCCTGTGGTGCCGAGGAACAACACTGACATAGAGTGTGCAAATCAAATTCCCCAGCAGTGCACTGCTCACAATTTCAAAACTTTGCATGAAACATAATAATCTATCATTACTGAGCAGTCTCTACTTCTCCGGCATTAAAGTTTGCTGGATATACAATTGCTAGATTCGTTTAACTTCATAAAATGGAAGCCACAACATGGTTCACAAAATCAAAACAAGGCTGAAACGAAAATAAAGTAACACAGACTCTTAATATAATAGTATATTAATTAGAGAAGATTGAACCATATTACAGCAACACAGGGGAGGTAACGCTTACCCCATATTCAGAGACAGGGATACCCTGTTGGGCACGCAGTAAGTGTGCTTGTCGCCGTGTCAACCACTGCAAAGGGTTAAACAAGTCATAATGAGAACTGCAACAACCTAGATAACAAAGAACTATGGAGAATAGTATTTTGCAGATATTCCATGAATATAAGTTGTTCAGAAACAAGAACACCACGACAAATGGAGTAAAGAGAAATTTTGCACATGGAAATAAGTCAAAGAAACATCTAAATCTAATGATTAATAGAGCACCACTAACCTTCCCCAGCGATATACAAGCAATGCAAAGGAGTCCACAGTAGCTAAAAAGTAACCAGATGAGGAAGCCCCATTTCTGACCCTCTTCAGGCAACTGCAGGTAATTATTTCCATTATGTGTCATAAGCTTGTTAACAACATTAGCACTATAGTTGAGTGTGAATAAAACATACACAATTTTTTGCAGTGCTGAACCACATTGTACCAATTATAGTCCAAGCCCAAAGGAACGGATAGAGAAGTAATGCAAGGATTGAAAGGACGATTACTCTTCCACAGAAACGAGCATATCTCTGCTGCACCCCAAAATCTCTAGAAGAATGATAAAGGGGGGGAGGGACAAAGTGAAAATGATTAGTACTGGGATGCAACAAATTAAAACATCATTTGTTGTTTGATGCAACACAAAATGTTCAGAACCAATCTAATTGAGCTTCCTAATATGAAATCAAAGAATTCAGCCATGAAGGCAAAACAACCATAAATGATTTTCACTTGAATGCTCGACAACCAAGAAAAATTAAGTGAAATGAACCATGAAACTTCATTTTCCAGAATTTCACATATGAAAAATATCTTCTTATATAAGTAAAACCATCGGACATATTGACTATAGTCCCTTTATACTTTCCGTTAAATTTTCTGTCTCGTCATAGTGCTACTTAGCTTTTAACTTTAAGCCATGTAATTTGCCACCCATTCCAGACACTGTACCACTGTGTAATCCAGGCAAATGACTGTCCTGCTGCCTCAACAAATATCTTTCATTCTGACATTAGTGCTATCCATACTAAACCAACCGCATACAAAATACAAAATGACTCCATCAATGATATCAACATGCTATATAAATTATTGATCATTTTGGGTATAGAATCTTTAGTTATCGCACATTCAGATAAGGTTGAAGTTCAATTTGATAGATTAAGCGAAACACATCAGAACAGCGAGGCGCCACATCTCATCTATCACACACTAATCTCAATTATAGTAATGCATACACACACGCATAAAATGAGGAAAACAGCCTAAACATATATATTAATGAACAAACCAAGAATATCATCAAAAGTAAAAGGATGAAAGTACTTACAAACCCATTCCTGCAGCAAGGCCATTATCAACAAACATCAAAAGCCGAAAAACAAACACAGTAGTGTAGTCCACCTGAACACCAGTGAAAGAAAAGAAAAGTACTCCCTTAGTCCTATATCAAGAAAAAACAATAAATGAAAGGAAGAGAATACTAACAAAATCACCAAATAAACCTTATAATATTGAAAATGATGCAACACAATAGTAAAATTCTAGAAAACATTAGGATACAATACATTGAAAACATAAAATGATACTATTTTGGGACTAATACAGTAGTTTTCTAACTGTGACACTTAAAATGGGACCGAAGGAGTAATAGTAATACAGAGTAAAGGAACCCACCACAATCCATATGTGCAACGGGTATGTACAAGAATGGTACCGCTTCCAATTAATTGCTACAATAACTCTACCAAGTTCAGTGGTCAAAGAACACATGTACAACACACATTTTACGAAAGGATAGAGAAACATAGTGGGTCGCAGAAATTTCCCCTTTTTTTTTTTTTCTTATTTTGTATTCACATAAGAAAGACTTGAAAATGCAGAATGATAGAAAAAAAGAGGAAAATCCAGAAAGTGAATTGTTAAAGGATACACGCTGGTGGCGAGCATGGACAAGAAAAAACCATCGTACCTGAAAGGAGAGAGTTACATTTGATCAAAATTAGGATATAACAGAAAAGAGTATTGCAATTAGAGCATGAATATAGAAGGGAGAGAACTAACCACTTGAAATCGACGCCTCTGATAGCCATGGGGTTTGATTTGAGGGAAACCCTAGACAAAAGTGTGGTGTCGTATTGAAGGATCGTCCTTCAGCGGGGGAAAATGCATGCGGGTAACCAGAATGGGAATCCGAATTGGAGTGAAAATGCTTTGTAAGAAAAGTGAGTTTTAGGAACGATGAGCAGAGAGGGAAATAAATGGGAAAAAAGAAAGAAAGAAAGATAAAAGGCAGAGAGTGATGTAGATGTTGGAAGAGGATGAAGCAGTGATAGAAAGTGACCCAGGTAGGTGTGTCTGTGTGTGTGTGTGTGTGAGAGAGAGATTGAATTAAATTTAACTGAACAGAAGAACACACTAAACCACCGCACCGCCAACAACATCATTTACTTCTCTTTCACTGTTTTCTTTTGTCTCTGCGCGCGTGTTGTGCACTTGCGTTTCTCATTTACTACTTCACCAATCACCACGGTAACACTTAAAAAGATAAGACTGAGCAACACTCTTCTTTAAATACTCTCTTAAATATCCACTCTGATTGAGATTTATATGGTCCCACTAAATTAATGGGTCTTTTTTAAAGTGGTGAGAGAGTGTTTAAAAGAGACTCTTGATAGCATTTCTCTGCTTAAATTAACACTTGGGTCACTCACTCCATATTAAGGATAATTTTACGGTTAACCATTACAAAGTGTCTCGACGCTTTTAAAGAAAAATTAATTTTTGCTCATATTTAAGGATATTTAAAACTTTTCAAGAAAAAATAGTTAAGTTAATAGTGTGTATTAGTCTCTAATTTGTACTGTATTAGCTTAATTCTTTTTTTTTGGGTACATTGTATTACCTTAATTCTAATTAGTATTAATAGTGTGTTTGAAAAATGCCATCAAATAGATAAATTTTTATCAAATTGTGTATTTAAAAAATTGACACCCCCGACCCTGGGGTCCTGGATCCGCCACTGCATTGACCAATTTCAAGTTTGTCACGGTAAGAATTGAACTTAAGAACACCGAGTCGACCCCTCATGTATGTTTTTTTTCTTCTTGCCTTTCTTCTTTTTGTTATTTCACTTTTTTTAAAAGGTTTTGGATTTCACTTTTGATCTGAAACACATAACACGTTGATAATAACTTTTTATAAATTAAATGACTATTTTCAAAACAGAAAATATGTACATGGATATACTTTTTATAAAATAATAATGGACCAAATTGAATATTAACTTAATTTTTTCGTCAAATAAATTGAATGTTAATTTGCAATCCTACAAATATATGAGAATGTGAGTGAAGTTGGAAGCTCAATGCCACAGAAATCAAAGAACGACTCAGCGGATAACTATTAAGAATGATTTTCAACAACCCACTTTTCTATAAGAAAACTGGCTCAATTTGATCTATTTGATCTCTGACCATTTTTCCGTGGGATAAATTTATTTCTTACAATTTTTTTAGACGCAATAATCTCTCACATTTTCAAAATAGGACACTTTAGTTTCTGCGTCCATCAAATGTTAAAAACTTCAGCAAATGCCTCCTATGTGGCACATTATGTTTCAATGTGTCACGTTAACTGACACATCATACATAATTTCAACGTAAATTAGTCTTTTACATGGCACATAATTTTAAAAAAAAACATATTGG
Source organism: Oxytropis ochrocephala (assembly GCA_020916435.1). Classification (NCBI taxonomy): domain Eukaryota; kingdom Viridiplantae; phylum Streptophyta; class Magnoliopsida; order Fabales; family Fabaceae; genus Oxytropis; species Oxytropis ochrocephala. The sequence goes on along the minus strand of CM037088.1, from coordinate 15,790,122 downwards.
TCCCTACACCTTTTGGGACAAATTAGTCCATTGACGTCGTCTTCTTCAAATGTGTGGTTTTTGAAAACTAGAAACCAATCAACTATTTGCAAACGTAGAAGAGATAGAGAGCAACCATTAAAGGAGAAGGTGAAACCCAATCAATTTGTGGTTTGTCTTCTGAAAAAAAGGTTTGTTTTCTGAAAATGATTGCAGCAACTATGAATGAAGATAACACTACATGCATTGCTTAGTTGAAAGAATGATATATTAAATGAGATAAAACAAAACATATTTTGCCAAAGTTATTCTTCACTCTTGATCTTCAAAAGAGCAGTTATATTAACATTCAACAAATTGTTCATTTGATAATTTAGCAGATCTTCTAACAAAGGCATTGCCAAACAGAAGTTTTGAACAATTAATACGGAAGATTGGTCTTCGCCGTCTCAAAGATGATTACATACATATATGAGGAGGAGAAATAAACATGTTCCACGCTCTTTTTACCTTCACTGCAGTTTTGTCCCAATAAGTTTTCTTGGTAAGGATTTTAATGAGGTGACTTTCAAGCATATTATCCTCTTTTTCTTTCACGTAGATTTTTTTGCACCGTGTTTTTTCTTAGTAAGGTTTTATTGAGACATATCCTTAATAGACACCAAATGAGAAGTATTGTGAATAAATTGATGTCCATTTTGTTGTATCATATTTTCAAACATTAAATAATAGAACTTAATTTCATCCTATGAAGCACGGACACGGACACCGGATACGACACGGACACCAGTTTTATTTTGAATTTTTTTGAAATATACAAGTAATTGAAGTGTCGGTGTCGGTGTCTGACACGATACATGTCGGACACCGGGACACGTCGTCAACCAGAGGTGTCCGTGCTTCATTTCATCTTATTCCACCCTACTTCATATATTTTCAACCATAAACACTTACATTTATAAACTCACATTATTCATCTAATCATATTTAATTTTGATAACATAACCATATTCTCATTTTCCAACCAACAGTGTTGGTCAGTGGCTTAATCTAAGCTGGGATACAGGGTCAACTCGATGCTCCTGAGTTCGATTCCCACAATGGACAACTCAGTGTTGGCCAATGAAAAACGTAATCCTAAGCACGAACATTTATTAAAAGCGTTGAGACACTCCGTATGTAGCCCAACAATTGTCCCCAAAAAAAATATACTCTTTTTCCCTCTCTGTCTCAACAAAATAGCATAAGAAGAAATACCAAAAAACAGAAAAGAGCATAAGAAGATGGCTATATATATTATAAAGCAGAAGTTGTAGACAACTCGAGCTTATTCATTTTTCTGCCATAATGAGGTAAACTCAAAAAAAAAACTAGTTAGTTTAGTAGCAACTCAAAAAAGATGACTATATATATTATCAAACAGAAGTTATAGACAACTTGAGCTATTCATCAATATTCATTTGTTCTGCTATGTATAAGTTAAACTCAAAAAACAACTAAACTTAGTAGCAATTTGGTGGTTTGGGGCACTTATAGACAGCAGATGCAGGCTGCTTGTATGGAGGAATGTCATTGGTATCAACATAACGAACTTCACCTGGTGCGAATGACAGGTCCACGTGCCTGAAATTTAAGAAACCCAACAAAAATACAAAAATGAAAAAACCAAAATTAAAACAACAATATCTCCAAATTAAAAATAGCAGGAGTTTGGAGTATGCTGTTTGTTACCTTCGTAGGTCTAATCCTATCAAACCCGCATTTAGGATTGACAAGTTATCAGAATCTGGCGAGACTATAACCACTGTGTCACCAGAATACTGTGTTTCAAGAATTGACATTAGTTGTCTCACACGAGCAAAAACATCTGCAACACTCTCATTTGGAGTTCCGTCATCAATTGGTGGAGGTTTTATCTTTGATGATATACTGTCTGATGCATATATCTGTAGCATTTGAAATATTCCCACACTCAGAAACATTACAAATTCTACTAGGTTGTGGGACAACATAATTCACACACATATATAAGGTACTGTAGTTTCCAATAATATAAGCGGTAACAAGACCCGAATCCTACTCTAAGGTCTTGCATTTGAGTCTTGGAATGGCAAAAACACTTGGTCAGCCAAGTTCTCCGACCCCAACCTAGCTAGATTAAGAAAATAAGTTTTTTCACACCCTCAAAAATAGTAATACACCGCACTCACACGATCACTCACGCGCTAACCAAAAAAGATATATAGCTGAAGCAGAGAGAGAGAGAGAGAATCCTACTTCTGAAACCGATTCCAATTTTTTTCCTTCATAAGCACCTAATCCTCGGGCATCCAGAAAGCTGTATTCTGGCACTATATAACTGAAATCAAAGCAAATTTATTATCGATGTCTACGTATTGGTTTAAGTGTCTGGTGTCGGTGTCTGTGAGGTGCTTCTTATAAGAAAAGGAAGCAAACCTTCGAGTAATTCCATTAACGTAAGCAATAATCTCAGCAGTTTGATAAGCTCTTTGAGTAATAGCAGGCCAAATCCAACAGTTATTATCACAAGCACCCATTTCTTTCAAATCAAAAGCAACTCTAATAGCCTGTTTCTTCCCTCTTTCAGATAAACCGCTATCAACAGAAGTCTTCGTTACCGGATTCGTGTTGATCACTCCCATACTCTCAAACTCAGACTCCCCAGCCCTCACCAGAAAATACCGGTTAGTTAGGCGTTGTGGAGGCATTATGAAGAGGCCACGAGCATCAGCTATTGGCTGATCTGAGATTGGAAGTGGAGTTGTGAAAGAGAGATTGAAATTGAAGGAGATGGTGAATGCAGTTGTGCTGAGGAGGAGGTGGCGTTTATGGAAGAGGTTGTTGATGTGTTTGGAATTAAGAGACGGTTCTGGTAGAGGAAGGGAGTGGGTTTTAGAACTGTGATTTGGAGCTAACATTTTGTTAGTAGTTTACATTTTAATGGCGGAGGTTTACAACCTTATCAATAGCAGCAAGGTGTAGCAACTAGCAAACACACGACGAAATAGGAAATGACGTTTTAGTGAAAACATAACACTTTTTTTTTTGTATAAACGGGTGATTCTCTCTACAAGAACTCGCACTAATCCTCGCAATGGAGTAAGACTGATAGGCGTGAAAACTTTCCTCAAAAGATTTAACACTCGCACGCCAAGACTCTGGATTCGATCAAGTGAAAACATAACACTAAACACATGGTTTTGAGAGAACGAAAGTAAAATTGCTTTTGAAATGTACTAGTCAAATTGATTCTAATTCTAACCACATGTTGAGATTCTATATTTCGATTTTAAAATTGATTTTAACTCTCAAATTTATTGTTAATAACTAGCGGCTTTTATTTTTCTCACCCCCTCAACCTCCATCTCACCCCCATATTTCCCAAAACGGACAAAAATACCCTTATTTTTTCCCAAAAATTACATGGTTTGTTAAAAAAAAAAATTAGAAGCGAAAAAAATCGGTTTTCAGACAACATACTCTGATCGTAATGAAACCACAACCATTAGAAGCGAAAAAAATCAAGAATCAAGACTCCCCTAGAAGGGACTTCTTACGGGACTACGGCCTCAAAATCCCAAATTCCATCGTTTACTATTTTTTACGATTTTTTTTAATTTTTCATAGTCTCCAAAAAATCTAAAAAAATTTGTATAGCCTTATTTTGGTTTTGTTAGATTTTTAGTGGTGTTTTTATATTTTTTTAGAGTAGTTTTGACTATTTTTAGTAGCCTTTTAGAAATAAAAATTAAAACAAATCGTATATATACGCACTGCCCGTCCTGGATTGGCCCGGGATGCCCTAGATATCGCCCGTTCACCTACTTCACGTGCTTATTTTCCGTCATTTTTAGACATTTTGGACCCATAGTTGTATTTGTAGATTCTATTTTATGTTGGACATTTTATATATTTTGACGTATTGTTATTAAATCGTAAATCGTTAAGTATCATATTTCCAATAAAACGCGTTTAAATCTTAAGACCAAAATATAAACTTTAAAAAAATTAAAAATTAAATTTTTGAATTACCTTTTTAGAGGTAATTCGAATTTTTATTTTTATGAACCGGAATTACCTTTTTATAGGTAATTCGAAAGTTTAATTTTTTTGAACCAGGAATTACCTTATTTTGAGGTAATTAGAAAATTTAATTTTTTTTTTAAAACGCAGGGGTATTCTTGGCATTTTTTGAAATATGGGGGTGAGATAGGGAAGGAGGGGGTGAGAAAAATAAAACCCATAACTAGCGTGTTTGGATGCACATATTTGCATCTCAAACTCAAGTCCATAGATGGCCTGACCGGTGCAAATCTACCGCAAATATAAAGCTAGGAAATGCAGCTTTGACTTGGTCGTGACAATTTCACCATGAGTTTCAGGTGACGTCTCCACCGCTCACCCAAACATACACTAAATAACTTTTAAACGCATTTAAAAAAAAACAGGGAATATAATTTTTTATTTAATGGGAAAGAGAAGTAATTTAAGAAAAATGATAAGGGTAAAAATGGATTGAAGATGACTTATAACGTCTCACTAGTTTATGTTACTAAACATAATATTATTAAAGGGTGGAATAGTAAGTTGCTAAATAATAAAATAGGTATAGTTAAATATTATTCGATTTTTCCATTTATTAAAATATGGAGAAATATTAGCGATTTTAAATAAAAGAAACGCACGCAATAATTCAGTTTCCAAAAAAGAAAAAAACGCATATATATATATATATATACTATAAAAAAAATGTGGAGGACGATGGCTATATAATGGCTAGACACCAATGTTGTCGGTTGTTTAGATAGAACTAGCCAATGATGTGCATGACTGTGGTTAGGTGATTCTAACCACAGATGTACATAGCCAATGATGTGCATGACTGTGGTTAGGTGATTCTAACCACAGATGTACATAGCCGTGGTTAAAGTGACACTAGCATATATTGAAAAAAGGATGGCTAGATAATGGCTAGACACCAATGTTGTCGGTTGTTTAGATAGAACTAACCAATGTTGTGCATGACTGTGGTTAGGTGATACTAATCACAGATGTGCAGGGTTGTGGTTAAAGTGACACTAGCATATATTAAAGGCTTAAATATCATTTACCCCTGCAAATATCGCCATAATCCACTTACCCCCTATAAAATAAAAAGTTTTAAAATGCCCCTTGCAAATATAAACTGTTTACGGTTACCACCTGCTGTTAGATTATGTTGACAGTGTTAAGTGTATCTAATCTAATCTATCTATCTATCTAATATCTATTTAATAAAATACACAACTTACAAAATGACAATTATAGAGCAGCCTCACCATCAGAACATGATCCTCATCATCAGAATTAGTATCATTAGGATTAGGTTCAGTGTCAAAGACCTCACCAATAGTTGTAGAGTCCACCGAACCTACCTGTTCAGCTTTCTCCCAATCCCATTGCTTGTCTTCAAGCACAACCACATCCCTAGATATCTCAGTTTTATTAGTACTAGGATATAGCAGCCTGTAACCCCCTGTAGGACGATATCCCACCAGGATTAAAGGTCTACTCTTATCCTCAAGTTTAGATCTTGTACTCTCAGGTATGTGACTGTAAGTGATAACTCTATTTTATATAGAGTATTTCATATGTTTAAACTTAGTATTTGCTCTCTTTCAAGTAATAATAAAGAGTTTATATAGTATTTAGTGTGATATATGATATCTTGAGTGAATTGAATGGTTACTGATTTAGTTATAGGCCATTACGGATATATTGTGGTATGTTTGATGTTTTGTTGATGCAGTCTCAATCTTTATGCGCATCAATGCTCTCTGACCGATCCTGCATCAATTCTGCGCAACTTGATGAATAAGCACTGTTTCATATGCATCCACATGCAATGTGATGACCTCCGCACGCTTCCACGATGCCATCCAACAATGTATAGTAGGCGCTACCATTCACACATAGCTATAGGCATAGCTTTGAAGAGTCACCAACATAGGGACACTTGTTCTAACACCATGGAAGCGCCCTATGTATCAAGTCAAAGATTTCAACATGGGATTAACTTCGAAAAGCAACTACACTATGATCCACTCAAGATGACTTCAACATGAAGAAAGGAAGCACCTCACTTGAAAGCTATAAAAGGACCTCACATCTTCATTTGGAAATATATCACAATCCATAAGTTAGATCAAAATTTCAATATACATAGTTAGTTTTTATATTTTTAGAGGAAGAGGAAGGAATTGACAAATCCTCCTTTACTCGTTTTCATAGTGTTTGTATAGTGCTAAGGAGTAATGCTAGTGCATTGCTAGAAGACTTCATATAAAGGTTTTCAACATTTGTAACTTTACTCTTGTTGTTTCTCTTTAGTGATTTCTATATATATAAACATGGTCTATTCAGTTTATATATATCTTGCAATGTCTCTTGTTAGCTAAACCTTTCTTAGTTGGAATGTTCTAATCATTTAATGAGCTTTTAAGTAAGTATGTTGCATGTATGTATGTTTGTACTTTAGTTCTTGCTTGATAATATTTTTATTACTTATTTTAAACTTGATCACTTAGAATAAGTATGAATTGTAAATGACCAGGACATGGCTTACAATTAAGAACTCAAGAACTAATATGGGTGAGTGTTTTACATAAAGAAAACTTTGTGAAAACCATGCTAAGTCCTAGACATAGGATAGTATAGTCCATAGGATAATTGTGGGTACTTAAAATACAAGAGTGAATTCACTTAAGCAAAATGAATACTTGTTAGGAGGCAAGATAGGCACTAACACCCCTTTCTTTATCTTGCATAGAACAAGGATCATAAGAGAGTGGTAATGATACTCTGAAGAAAGTGACCGAAAGGCACATAGCTAATGCAACAACATTGATCTGTTTGCATCACATCTTGCATCATACACTTTTAAGTAAATTACTTGATGAAGACATTCCAACTAGCTTTTCTCTTTTACACTATCAACATTCTTTACTTGCTTTCTTTCTAACTTAGTTGTGATCATCAAACAAAATCCAAAATTATTTTGTTACTTAGTGACTTTACACTATATTACTTTATATCATTTAAAAGTGAGTTTTTCAATCTCTGTGGGTTCGATCTTTTTACTACTTGTTTTTGGACAAGTGTATACTTGCACTCAAGTGTATGTGGCATTTCCAACACACCAAGTTTTTGCGCGCATTCTGTAGGGATTGAAGTAAATTCTTTTAAAATTACGATATTGAGTAAGTTAGTGTTGTATATAAATTCGGTTTTTAGAGTTTCATCAACCAAAGTACATGATACTTAGTATATGTACAGAACTGAAACAAAACTCAGAATATAGTTTAGATTTAGATTTAGAAATAGAAAGAAAATTCAGAGATTGCTAAGACTCCAAAAGCAGAATCAACAAGCCAAAGAACATGTCTTTCGGTGAAGAACAAAGCTCAAGGCCACACTCGGTGAGAGGAGGCCCTGGATCACAAAGATGCTCTTGAAGAAGAAGTTCATAGAGAAAATCTCATCCACGTGGATCACATAGGTATGATTAATGATAGAGATAGACCTATGAGGATTATGCTCGATTTGATCATCAAAACATGCAAACTAGTATAAACAGACCTCATATTGATGCCATGCATTTTGAATTTAAGCCTATGATGTTTCAAATGCTTCAAACTATTGGTCAATTTGGAGGATCTCCTCATGAAGATCCTCATTTGCATTTAAGGCAATTTCTAGAAGTATGTAGTAATTTTATTTTTACAGTGTTAGTGAAAATGCATTTAGATTAAGGTTATTTCCATATTCTTTGAGAGATAGAGCCAAGGCTTGGCTAAATTCTTTAGAGCCTAACTCTATTCATTCATGGAATGAAATGGCTGAAAAGTTTTAGGAAAATATTTCCCACCTATCAAAAATGCCGAGTTAAGAAATGATATTACATCTTTTAGACAAAAAGAGTTTGAATCTTTATTTGAAGCATGGGAAAGATGGAAGGAACTTTTGAGAAAATGTCCTCATCATGGTTTACTGTTATTATTCAAATGGAAACATTTTATAATGGTTTAGAACCTCAAACTAGAATAATGCTTGATGCATCATCGGTGGAGTGTTATTAAATCTGGTCATACAATGAAGCATGTGAATTAATTGATAGAATAGCGACTAATAGCTCTAGTTGGCCCCTAATGAGAGGGTAAGTGCCCAAAAGAAACCATCGGGGTGCATGAAATTAATGATATATCCGCCCTATATCCGCTCAAGTAGCCACTCTAGCTAATTTGATGAAAAACTTCACTTCAGCAATGCTACTCTTTGCATCTAATGCAGTGCATCACCGAAGAAAGCATCTTATTGCTGTGAAGAGAACAAGTACCTCCGGGCACACCTAGTTGTGTGTCTTGTGGAGGAGGTCACTTGTATGAGGAGTGTTCTAGCAACCCTATCTCTCAGTAAATTATGTAGGTTATAATAGGAATAACAACCCTTATTCCAACACTTATAATCACGGTTGGAAAGATCACCCAAATTTTAGATGGAACAACAATAGTGCACTGCAATTAGAACCGCTCCAACTACACAAACCAACCCACCAGATTCCGGCTCAAACTAACTAAAGAAACTCTCAACCTACCAGCTGATAATTCTCTAGAAACCATGCTTAAAGCATTCATAGGTGAATCTAGAAGCGCTAGACAAACCCAAGATGCTTCCATCAAGAACTTAGAGAATCAAGTTGGTCAATTAGCCACACTCTCGTATCAAAGGCCACAAGGTGCCTTACCTTCAAATCTGAAGCTACACCTTCTCAAACCAAAGGAAAAGAGCGGGGTTAAGGCTATTTCATTGAGAAGTGGTAAGGATTTGGTAGAGTTAAGCGAGAAGGAAAGTGTAGATAAGGGAGAAAAAACAAAAATCAAAAGAAACCAATGCGAAGCATCTAGTGCTCTGCATCACAAGAAGTTCAAAGTCCACTACCTAAGTTAGTACTGAATACCCTCCTCCTCCTTACCCTCAAAGTGAAAAAAGCACATGAGGAGAAGCGGTTTGGTAAATTCTTAGAGGTACTAAAATAATTACACATCAATGTTTCCTTAGTAGAAGCCTCCAACAAATGCCAAATTATGCAAAATTTATGAAGGATGTGCTTACTAAGAGAAGAAGATTAGGTGAGTTTGAAGCTTGATTGCCATGATGAAGATTGTAGTTTGCTTATGCAAAATAAGATCCCTAGGAAATTGAAGGATCTAGGTAGTTTTACAATTCCATTTTCTATAGGAAAATCCTATCTTTAGTAAAGCTTTATGTGATTTAGGTGCAAGCATCAACTTGATGCCTAAATCTATTTTTGACCAGTTAGAAATAGGAAATGCAAAACCAACCACTGTGACACTTCAATTAGCTGATAGATCAATAGCCTATCCTGAAGGTATCATAGAAGACATCCTAGTTAAGGTAGATAAATTTGTATTCCCTGTAGATTTTGTTATCCTTGACTTTGATGCAGATAAGGAAGTGCCTATTATCCTAGGAAGACCATTTTTAGCAACTGGTAAAACCATAATTGATGTGCAGAAAGGTGAACTCACTATGAGAGTGAATGATCAAGAGATCAAATTCAATGTAATGAATGCTATGAAGTATCCTTCAGAGGAAACAGAAGAGTGTTCATCCTTATTCTCTCTAGATCAATTGGTAGAAAAACAATTTTACAAGCAGTATGATCACTTAGCCAATGCAGATGCATTAGATGCAGCTGCATTGCTAGATGCTGAAATACTAGAAAAAGAGAATCTGCCAATAGAAAACTCTTGTAAGGAAGTATGGGCTAGGACTTATGAACCACTCAATCTTGAAGATCCAACTCTCAAGAAGAACTTACCCTCAATAGAACAACCTCCTAAGTTAGAATTGAAGATACTGCCTGAACACCTTAAGTATGCATTCTTAGGAACAAATGAAACTTTACCTGTTATCATTGCTTCTGATTTAACATCAAAACAGGAGAGTGATCTCATTAGTACTCTCAAGAAGCATACCAAAGCTATAGGTTGGCAAATGGCAGATATCAAAGGAATTAGTCCTTCTATATGCATGCATAGAGTCATTTTGGAAGAAAATTCCAAAAACAAACATAGAGAGTCAAAGAAGACTAAATCCTATCATGAAAGAGGTTGTGAAAAGGAAATCATTAAGTGGCTAGATCTTTGGAATCATATACCCCATATCGATCGCATGTGCTTGGGTAAGCCCCTGTCCAATGTGTACCAAAGAAAGGGGGTGTGACGGTAATAGCCAATGAAAAGAATGAGTTGATACCAACTAGAATCATCACAGGTGGAGAATCAGTATGGATTACTGAGAAAACTCAACAAAGCTACCAAAAAGGATCACTTTCCTTTACCATTCATAGACCAAATGCTAGATAGATTAGCGAGGAAAGAATTTTATTGTTTCCTAGATGGCTACTCAAAGCTATAATCAAATAGCCATTGAGCTAAGGATCAACACAAAACCACCTTTACATGCCCTTATGGTACTTTTGCTTTTAGGAGAATGCCATTTGGTTTATGTAATGCACCGCTACATTCCAAAGATGCATGATGTCTATATTCTCGATTTCATTGAGCAATCAATGGAAGTATTCATGGATGATTTCTCTATCTTTGGAGAGACATTTCAAGTTTGCTTAACAAACTTGGAACAAATTCTCAAGAGATGTGAAGAAACAAATTTAGTCTTAAATCGGGAAAAGTGCCATTTCATGGTACAAGAAGGCATAGTGCTAGGACATAGGATCTCAAAGAAAGGTCTAGAGGTAGACAAAGCTAAAGTTGATGTCATTGAGAATCTACCACCACCCAATACAATTAAAGGTATCGGGAGCTTCTTAGGCCATCTTTGGTTTCTATAGAAGGTTTATCAAAGATTTTTCAAAAATCTCAAAACCATTATGTATGCTTCGCAACATGATGTAGAATTTATCTTTGATAACTTTTGTATAGAAGCTTTTGACAAGCTTAAAAGGCATTGGTGACAAAGACCAATTATAGTAACTCCAGTTAGGGAGCAGCCATTTGAATTAATGTGTGATGCTAGTGACTTTGCAGTAGGAGCGATCCTAGGGCAAAGGTATGACAAGGTTTTTCATTCCATATATTATGCTAGCAAGACATTAATTGAAGCTCAAGTGAACTACACACGATCCACGTAAAAGGAATTATTAGTTGTGGTCTTTGCATTTGAAAAATTCAGATCATACTTAGTTGGCACTAAAATTATTGTCTATACCGATCACTCTCGCCATTAAGTATCTAATTTCAAAGAAGGATGCAAAGCCAAGGTGATAAGGTGGATTTTACTCCTACAAGAATTTGATCTAGAAATCGAGACAAGAAAGGAGTAGAAAATCAAGTATGAGACCATTTATCAAGGATTGAAGGAGAATCACTTGGTACACCGGGAGAAGAAATCAAGGAGAGCTTTCGGATGAGAAACTATTGGCAATCACGATCAATGCAAAACATGAAAGCGCATTTGCTATAAGCAATGCAGAGCATCAAATGCATCCGCACCATGGTTTGCGATATTGTAAATTTCCTTGCAAGCAAAGTAGTACCGAGTGAGTATGACATATCAACAAAGGAGAAAGTTCTTCCACATGGTTAAACAATACTATTGGGATGATCCATTCCTTTACAAGATGTGCCCCGATCAATTAATGAGGAAATGCATACCGAAGAGGAGCAACAAGCGATTGCTTACGCATTGCCATTCTCGCACCTTATGGAGGACACTTGGAAGCACTAGGACAAAGAGCTAAGGTATTACTGATCTGGTTATTTTTGGCCTACTTTATTTAAAGATTCATATTTATTGGTCAAATCATCGTGATAAATGTCAAAGAGCAGAAATATTTCGATAAGCATGAAATGCCTAGAACAAATATTTTAGAAATTGAATTATTTGATGTTTGGGGCATGGATTTCATGGGACCTTTTCCACCCTCTTTTGGCAATTTATATATCTTAGTATTTGTTGATTATGTGTCCAAATGGGTAGAGGCGGTAGCATTACCTAATAATGATGCTAAATCGCAGTGAGTAAGTTTCTTCAAAGAAATATATTCACTAGATTTGGAACTCCTAGAGCTATCATTAATGATGAAGGTTCACACTTTTGCAATAAGATCATAGAAAACCTTCTAGCTAAGTATGGAGTTAAGCATAAGATAGCTACTGACCTACCATCCTCAAACTAGTGGACAAGGAATTATCCAATAGGAAATTAAGAGAATGCTAGAAAAAATGGTAAGTCCAAATAGGAAAGATTGGTCTTTACATTTGGATGATGCTTTATGGGCATATAGAACGAGCATTCAAAACACCCTTAGGAATGTCCCCTTACAAATTAGTCTATAGAAAAGCATGCCATTTACTCAGAATTGGAAAACAAATCTTATTGGGCTATCAAAAAGCTAAATTTCAATTTGAACAAGGCGGTAAAAGAGAATGTTAGAACTTGATGAGTTAGAAGAAATTAGGCAAACCTCTTATGAGAATGCTGAAATCTACAAAGCTAAGACTAAGAAATGGCATGACAAGAAAATTCTCGTAAGAGAATTGAAAGAAGGAGGACTAGTTTACGCTATACAACTCTAGGTTGAAGCTATTTCTGGAAAACTAAGGTCAAGGTGGTCGGGACCATTTAAGTTGATAAAGGTTTATCCACATGGAGCGAAGAGACTTATTTGATAAAACCTCAAAACATTGTCTTCAAGGTGAATGGTCAGAGAGTTAAAATGTACTATGGTGAACATGTGGTGAGACACAAAACCACCACCCATTTGCAAAATCTCTAAGTGAGAAGAGGTAGTCAGGTGACAAGACTCTTAAAACAAGCGCTTAATGGGAGGCAACCCATTGTTTTTAATTATTTTTGTGCAATTTTATGTTTTTAGTTGTTTTGCGAAATGCGAGAAACTAATGCATTTGCATCAAGTGCACTGCATTGAAGGAAAATGTGCCCTGCATCGTAAATTTATAAACTTGAAGAAAATTGGTTAAGTGTGAATCATAAGGCTTGGGAAGATCAAAAGAGGTTAAGCAAGATTAAATGACACATTGGTAGCCAAAGCAAGACACTTGGCAAGATGCATGCGCAAAGACGCAATGCTAACGGCTACCTAATAACTCCACTAACTTCCTCTTCCCGAAACATAAAGCCTTCATTATTACTGCATTACCCTTCATTCGCAAATTCTCACAAATTCTCTCATCTCAAACACAAATCAATCTTCTCATTCTCAATCCAATCTTTTCCAAAACACACAAGCAATCAAAAACCTAGAAATTCATTACAATGGTGAAGAAGCAATCAAAGACAGAAATCATCAGCAGCGAGCCAAAACTCCCCAAAAGAGAAGAAAGCCATGCATGCAGGATCATCATCATCAAGGAAAGGAAAGCCAAAGAATCATCAATCGAATCGATGACAATGTTCATCTGTGGAACATGCATCTATTGCCCGAGAGAGGTATGATTTGAAGAAGGCAAGCCCATCATTCATGTCAACGAGTGGCCAATCTCAATTGGGACCACTTCGTGCTACCAAGAGGAGGCTATATTGAAGACATAGTGAGAGAATTCTATCTTTGGCATCACACCACAAGAAGGAGCAGAACATTCCTACACTTCCATGGTGAGAGGTAAACTTGTACACTTCCATGCAAAGAAATTGAATGAACATTATATCTTTGAAATATAATGGGAATGAATTTGAAAATAGAGTGGCAAATGCCTTTAAGAAAGAAATGGAAGAAATAAGGAGTAGGATTGCTATACTGAGTCTGTTTGGGAAAAATTCACACCTAATGAGATTAAGCTTAGAAGTAATGTTTGGTAAATGCATTAGGTAATTGGCATTTGTTCATAGCCAATTCAATCTCGCCTACATCACATACATATGTTATGACCAAAGAGAGATTGATCTTGCTAGATACAATTCTCTCCGAGGACATGAGACATAGCAGATTGATAGCTAGGGAAATTCTTGCATGCTCAACAAAATCAAAGGGATTTTGTTTTTCCCTTGTCTTATAACTGAATTATGCATGAAAGAAGGAGTCCCTATAGCCGCTAATGAACAAAGAAAATTCCCCCCGTAATTTGAGTCTTTGAAGTGAAGGAAAAGTTGAGAAATGTAAGAGGGCCCCGCACTGCAATGCAAGAGCATTACATGCGTAAGCGAGAGGCGATCCTGGAAATTTCGGAATGATCAACATGGTGGCTTCAATTGGTCTTTGACAAGATCTTTGATCTTGTGGGCCAAGTGAATGCCCCCGAATTCCCAAGTTGGGTACCGAGAAGTGAAGGTGAAGAAGAAGAAGAGAAGAAGTTGAAGAAGAAGGGAAAGGAAAGGAGAAGGTAGGAGAACCTAGCACCAAAAAAAGAAGGTGACTAGGAAGCAATACAAAGTACAAAAGAAGAAGGTTGTGGTAGAACACATTTGTGGAAGAATTGTATGATTCTCGAACTGAAGTTCGAGGATGAGGAATTAAAAGAAATGGATAAAGAATTAGAAGAAGAAGAGGAGGAAGAGAGTGATGAGGAAATTGATGAAGAAGAAGAGGAGCAGGCTAGAGGAGTAATTTTAGAAGAAATTGCTAGGCGTAAATATGCCAAACAAACACCACAAGCTGATTAAAACCCTATCACTTCACCAAACTACCAAAACACCCATCATCTCACCAAACCAAGAATCTTCCTCCATTCCAAAATCACCATTACCCTCCCTCAATGATCCACCAGTCCTATCACAATCACCACCACAAACAACCCCTCCACCACCCTCTCCAAGAAATGAACCACATAAAACCACTCACACAGAAGAACCAACCCCTGTTATGCCAACAGAACAAGCAGTACCTTCTGACCCAAGCAACATTATTTCTAATGTTGTTTCTGCTCTTCAGAAAGATATTTTGCAGGAAAGAGAAGAAGAAGGACTCAACAAAGAAGATCAAGGAGAAAAATCATCTGCCAAGGAGCCTCTAGCTCAAACTGTTGAGATGCAGAGTGATGCTCCTGCATCACTTGCTGCTGCATCACAACAGGCAACAACTGTGCATGATGAAGCCACAATTAAAATGGTTCTGGAAGAAATGGCAAAACAGAAGAGGGAAGCATTGCACAATACTCAGAAATTCTTCAAGCAACCTGCAGGAAGGCAGGCAAAATTAACTCCAAAGAGAAAGAAATCTGATGCAGTCAAGACTGATGCACCTGCATCAGTTCAAAAACAAATTCCTGCAACTACACCAGAAGTAGGAGGTGCATCTGCACCTACAGAAGCAACACCAAGCAAGCCCAAGGAGAAGAAGCGGGGAAGAAACACACTCCTCCAAGGCATATAGCACGAGAATCAGGAGTGGAGCCAAACCATGAGTATCAATTTACAAGCTTTCACCTACAACTGCTATATGCTTGTTTTGTTTCTTTATGACTATTTCCCTGGTTGTACTAATCCCTCTCCCCTGTTTTGAACAAATAGTTTGTATTTTTTGAACAAATTGCAGTGAGGGCACTGCAACCCCTTAAGTTTGGGGGGGGATTTGCATGTTATGTTTAATTATGTTTGTTTCTATCTAATATGTTGTGTGTTTAAATTAAATGTTTTATTTAGTAAATATATATGTTTTAAAGTAGTTTTTAGTTTGTTTAAATATTAGATGTACTTAACAAAGTAGTATCTAAATATTTTTAGAAAAGATCGCTTTTTCAAAAATATGGTGAAAGTTCACATGGATGGAATTTCAATGATGAAAAAGAAGCCTTATTTCTTAGAAAAACCAAAATTATTTTTACTTCAACACTTCAAAACTGAGTTTGTGAAAAGAACCTTGCTATTTAAAAGATCAATCTGATGCAAGGGGAATTTTTGGTAAGCTTAGGTCAAAACAAAGCTTTACTAAAAAGAAAGAAGAGCTTAAAGAATTAAGTTTGGGGGTGTTTTATGAAAACAAAGGCTGAATTTCAAAAGTGTAAAGAGTAAACAATGTAGAAAAAGAAAACAAAAATGTGGACAAGCCATATCCTGAATCTTTTGAAACTATACCTGTGCCTAAGTACATGAATGCATCTGGAGGTCAAAGACCCTGTGCCATGCAGAATAAATGTATCTGGAGGATAGTTCAATAAACCTGAACTGTGCCAAAGTGCAAAGAAAAAATATATGCATCTGGGAGTCAAAGACCTGTGCCAAAGTGCATTTGCATCTGGAGGTCAGTGAGGAAGGTATGAGCTAGAAAAAGAAAAAGCATCATCGGTGGCATTTTGCATCAATGTAAATCAGACTTTGAAGAAAAGCAAAATGCGAGAAAAAATCAATGCACAAAAACACTTCAAAGAAGTATTGCATTTGCACAAAAAGATCCACATAAAAAATAGAAAATTGCATTGACTCAAAAGCTTTGAAAGATTCAATCAAGTCCTTTGAATTTTAGAACTCCCCAACACTTGAGAAAATTTTGTGAGTCTAAACTTTCTTTTGAAAAATAAATTTGGTGTGACCTAAAGATGAACCAATCCTTTCAAAGGCTAGGAGGAAATTTTTACTTAGTCTTGGAACCAATCTCAACTCGGTGGGTTCACACACACACAAGAGAGTTTGAATAAATTTGGTAGTTTTGAAGAAATAAAGGCACAAGAAAAATTGTTGATAAATGAAGTTCATAGGAACTCCTCATAAAAATCCAAATCAAACTGATCTATCTTCTAGAATTATAGTTTTTAATAGTTTGTCTTTGTCATTACTTGCGGACAAGCAATGGTTTAAGTTTTGGGGTGTGATAACTCTATTTTATATAGAGTATTTCATATGTTTAAACTTAGTATTTGCTCTCTTTCAAGTAATAATAAAGAGTTTATATAGTATTTAGTGTGATATATGATATCTTGAGTGATTTGAATGGTTATAGTTAGTTATAGGCCATTTTGGATATATTGTGGTATGTTTGATGTTTTTGTTCAGTGCAGTCTCACGCATATGCGCATCAATGCTCCCTGACCGATCTCGCATCAATTTCTGCGCAACTTGATGAATAAGCACTGTTTCATATGCATCCACATGCAATGTGATGACCTCCTGCCTGCTTGCCTGATGCCATCCAACAATGTATAGTAGGCGCCTACCATTCACACATAGCTATAGGCATAGCTTTGAAGAGTCACCAACATAGGGACACTTGTTCTAACACCATGGAACCGCCCTATGTATCAAGTCAAAGATTTCAACATGGGATTAACTTCTGAAAAGCAACTACAGTTATGATCCACTCAAGATGACTTCAACATGAAGAAAGGAAGCACCTCACTTGAAAGCTATAAAAGGACCTCACATCTTCATTTGGAAATATATCACAATCCATAAGTTAGATCAAAATTTCAATATACATAGTTAGTTTTTATATTTTTAGAGGAAGAGGAAGGAATTGACAAATCCTCCTTTACTCGTTTTCATAGTGTTTGTATAGTGCTAAGGAGTAATGCTAGTGCATTGCTAGAAGACTTCATATAAAGGTTTTCAACATTTGTAACTTTACTCTTGTTGTTTCTCTTTAGTGATTTCTATATATATAAACATGGTCTATTCGGGTTTATATATATCTTGCAATGTCTCTTGTTAGCTAAACCTTTCTTAGTTGGAATGTTCTAATCATTTAATGAGCTTTTAAGTAAGTATGTTGCATGTATGTATGTTTGTACTTTAGTTCTTGCTTGATAATATTTTTATTACTTATTTTAAACTTGATCACTTAGAATAAGTATGAATTGTAAATGACCAGGACATGGCTTACAATTAAGAACTCAAGAACTAATATGGGTGAGTGTTTTACATAAAGAAAACTTTGTGAAAACCATGCTAAGTCCTAGACATAGGATAGTATAGTCCATAGGATAATTGTGGGTACTTAAAATACAAGAGTGAATTCACTTAAGCAAAATGAATACTTGTTAGGAGGCAAGATAGGCACTAACACCCCTTTCTTTCTCGTGCATAGAACAAGGATCATAAGAGCTGTAATGATACTCTGAAGAAAGTGACCGAAAGGCACATAGCTAATGCAACAACATTCGGGCTGTTTGCATCACATCTCGCATCATACACTTTTAAGTAAATTACTTGATGAAGACATTCCAACTAGCTTTTCTCTTTTACACTATCAACATTCTTTACTTGCTTTCTTTCTAACTTAGTTGTGATCATCAAACAAAATCCAAAATTATTTTGTTACTTAGTGACTTTACACTATATTACTTTATATCATTTAAAAGTGAGTTTTTCAATCTCTGTGGGTTCGATCTTTTTACTACTTGTTTTTGGACAGTGTATACTTGCACTCAAGTGTATGTGGCATATTCCACACACCAGTAAGCAACAGATCCAAATACCTTCAAGTGAGATACACATGGTATTTCACCACTCCACATAGTTTCAGGCACCTTAGCCTCCAAACCTCTTGTAGGACACCTATTCAAGATATAGACAGCAGTCACTACTGCCTCTGCCCATAGTCTTTTAGGTAATCCCTTAGTTTTTACCATGCTCCTAGCCATTTCTAGGATAGTCCTGTTTCTCCTTTCTGCCACCCCATTATGTTGTGGGGTATATGGCGGAGTCACCTCATGAACAACACCACTGGTGGTGCAGTACTCTTCAAACTCTTTTGAAGTGTACTCACCACCACCATCAGTCCTCAATATCTTTAGTTTCTTACCACTTTGAGTTTCAACCATAGCCTTAAACATCTTAAACACATTGAAAGTATCACTTTTGGACTTAAGTAGATATACCCAAATCTTCCTTGAGTATTCATCCACAAAATTTACAAAGTACTTGTTCCCCTATAGATGGAGTGTCCATAGGACCACACAAATCAGAATACACAACTTCCAGCAAGTCTTTAGATTTGTGTTCAATTTGTTTTTTAAAGTTCTTCCTAGGTTGCTTACTCATTAGACATGTAGTGCACTTTTCTTTAGTATTAGCTATCTTAGGTAACCCCTTTACTAGTTTATTAGTACTTAGGTTATCTAGAGCCTTATAGTGAAGATGTCCAAACCTGTTATGCCACAAACTAGTATCACTGTCAGTAGTGGCACTCAAACACAGTGCCTCAGTCTTATTTATACTAGTTTTAAATGTTCTGTTATTGGCTATTTGAGTAGTTAGAATTAGCTTATCCTCTTTGTCAAACAACTTCAACTTAGCATTTTTCATAAGGCAAGAGAACCCTTTTTCAATTAACTGCCGTAGGCTTATTAGATTACAACTAATTTCAGGAACATAAACACATCATTGACTATTACCTTTTCCCCATCAACCCTAGTTAGTTCTATATTCCCTTTACCCTTAGAGACTATAGTCTTACCATTAGCACACCTAATAGCAATTCTAACTGTGGGATCAAAGTTAATTAGCCATTTCTTATTACTTGTCATATGATTAGAACATGTTGAGTCTAAGTACCAGATTTCTGTGATGGTTTTACCATCACTGCCAGTAACTATCAGTACAACATATTCCTTTCCTTGTTTAGTTTTAGTCCTATCCTTCCTAGGTTTAGTTACTCTAGGTTCATTACATAGCATGTTGAAAGCAACAGTATCTGACTCACCAGAGTCAGAGTCTTCCTTAGCCACATTGGCTTCAGAAACTGACTCCTTAGGCTTAGAAGCCTTTTTGGTGGGACATTCAGTGGCATAATGCCCCATCTTGTCACACCTATAGCATTGTACCTTAGATTTATCCTTTTTCTTAGGTGCACTACTATTTTTAGATGAGTTAGATTTTGTAGAAGAGTTAGAGTTACCTGACTTGCTCTTAGAACTCTTAGACGGTTTGTTGTTGCTTCCCTTTTTACCTTTCTTGCCTTTAGCTTTAGCTGCATACATGGCCTGGTCTTCATCATCTGATTCATCTTCAAGAATCTTCAGCCTGATCTCTTTGGCTTCTAGTTTTCCCTGAAGCTCTTCTAGTTTCAGGCCTATGTTTTTTGTAGTTTCCTCTATAGTGTTAGTCACCACATGCCACTTTTTTGGCATTGATCTCAGAATCTTTCTGCATAGGGAATTCTCTTCAAGCTTCTCTCCTTAAAGGGCCATATCATTTTTAATTTTCTTCACTCTGTTGAAGAAATCTGTTATTTTTTCATCCCTCCTCATTTTTAGACTCTCATATTGGGCTCTTAAAGCCTGTAGTTTTTCTTCTTTAATGGGAGCAGCACCACAGTAATAGTGCTTCAAGGCATCCCAAGCAGCATTTGATGTCTCACAGTCCCTTACCCTTTCAAAGTCAGCCTCTCCACAGGCTTTATGAATCAGGGACAGTCCTTTGAAATCTTTTTGTTCATTTTCCATGTATTCTTTCTTTTGTGCAGGGGTGGCATTCTCTGCCAGTGGTGTAAGACCCTCTTTCACCACATGTAGACACCCATGGGCTCCAAGAATAGGCCTCATCTGAATAGCCCAATTTGTAACATCCCTAATTTCGTTAATTTCAAATTAAGAAATTTAATGAATGATTTATTACTTGAATAGGTAATAAATCAAGTCACGGATATGAGGTTGTTACGAAAGCAATTTATAATTGCTAGAGAAAATAATTTAAATGCATAACTGAGTGGAAATTAGTACTCTAAGGGTATTTTAGGAATTATACCACTCATGTTAAATGAGCTCTAGGATACCAAAAATATCCAAATACTCTCTTAACTCTCACTTGTGTGAAAATAAATGAAAGAAAGAATAAAAAGGAAAAAGGAAAGAGCTAGTGGGAGAAAGAAAGGAATCGGAAGAAAGAAAAAAAAATGGAACCCGAGAAAGAGAGAAAGAGAGAGAGGGACGAAGGGGAGAAGAGGAAGGAGAGAGTAGATCTCTCTCAAATCAACAGGGTAAGGGGCTTTTGGTCTTGTTTTCTTCCATTTTTCATCCTCTTCCTAATGATACAAGTTTCGTGAGCTAATTCCTCCTAAATTTCGTTTTACCATTAAAGGGTTTGAAGCTCCAATTTGAAGAAAATGGAGATTTAAGTGAAATTGAAGCTAGATTACGGTGTGTGGGAAGCTCAAATTAAGGTCCAGGAGGCTTGGGTTTCGAGTTGGAGCGGATCCGAGCGAGTTCGTGTATTATGGATCAATCGAGCCGGAGAGTTTTCGGTTATGTGTGATTTTCATCACACGAGGTGAGTTTTACTCGCTTAGGGAATTTAAATATCGTTTTGAGCTGTGTTTGAATGATTTTTCAAAATTCGGAGTTTCGAGAATTTTAGAGTCAAAAACGCTATTTTACGAAAATGACGCGTGTTTGAAAATTTAAAACGAAACCATAATGCTTTGATTTTTGAATTGTTATGTTTGGACTGAATATATGTGTGATGTAGCTGTGCGTGGTTGAATCGGATTGAAATACAGTTTGGGATCGATCGGAGAATAAAACGGAACGGAATTGGGCATTGAGTTGAGAAGTTCCTATGTTCCCAATTCCCGATGTTTCGTTTCGACGCTCCGTTTGGCTTCAAACTTCTTTTAAATCCTTTTCCTAACCATCCATAGCGTATATGGATGATAATGTTTGTTTTGTCTGTGGTTTTAAAGTTGTTTGGTGTAATTCGGTTGAATTCTCAAATCTTTTGGAAAATCGTAAATTTTGTATATGTGCGGGAATTAATGATTTTTGAACAAATTGATGTATGGACTGGTTTTACAGGTGATTATTGTATTTTGGGATGTCCATATTTCAGAGGAAACTCTGCCGAATTTTCGTTTGAAATTTTGATACATGTTCAAAGTGGTTTTGAATTAAACGGTTAATGTTACGAATATTTCGTAAATCCTAGAGTACGTGTGGGAACCCAATGTTTTATAACTTAAATGTTGATTGGATTGATTTCATGAATTCATTGATATTATAACCTATCATAGAATGAGTTATGGTTGTATATATGTAAAGTGAATTGAACAAAATGTTCCATTTCTTAATTTATAATTGGCTCGGGATGATTATGTTCATCTAAACCGGCCCACGTTTCACGATATATAAGAAATATCGAATTGAGGTGACGACCTCCATGCGTTAGTACACTAGGAGAGGAAGTCATGCGCCCCGGTCCTAGCCCCCATGTTAAAATTAAAGCTATCCGCCTTTAAGAGTTGTACACTTATTGGCTATGTTGGGGTTCACCCATGCTTCCTTGTGTTGTTGGTGATGTACTAGAATTGATAAAACTTTTAAATGTGTATATTGTGATTTTGTCACTCAAGCTTCCTTAGGTTGTTGGTGACATGTCACAAGTGATTAATAAAGAGGATAGTGCATAGCCATCAAGAAGGCTATGAACTATAGATAAGTAATTTAAGTTGTACATAGTCATCAAGAATCGGACTATGAACTCTTATGTAATTCAGTTGTCGGATTACACATGATTGATTGTATGTTGTAATTCTTTTTGAATTACTAATTATGGTTTTATAAATGGACCGAGTGATAGGTAAGGGGTCACGGTAAGACTCACTGAGATTTGTTATCTCACCCTACAAATGTTGTTGTTTTACAGAGAAACAGGGAAAGAAGATCATTTATGGCACGAGTGGATGGCGTGCTCGAGAAGGAAATTGAAGATGTAGTTCTTCTAGTTTTACTTATGTTTACCCTTGTTATCTTTGTATTCGATTTATAACTTGAATTTGTATTTGAGTTATGTAATCGTTTCCGCTGTTGTCTTGTTTTGAGATATTGAACTTTTGACTATATTATGTTTACGACTCTTTGATTTGGATTCGAGAGTTTTTGGTCAAATCAATATCTGAAACAAAAAATTTTATACTCTGATGTATGCCATTAGGTACACTTTAGTATTTCTACTAGATAGAAATATGAGGGTGTAACATTTTGGTATCAGAGCGGTTCGACCTAGTCGGACGTAGAGACCTTATGGTCAAGAGGTTAGATAGAGTCAGCTAGGGACTTAGACAGTTAAATGTCAGAACCTTTCAGTATATTATGTGAAGTATTGAGTCAGGATCCACTCAATGTTTCATGTAAGTTACTGAGAATTATTACAGTTAATTGCCTCAGCCCCGAAAATGTCCCAAACCCTAAACCATAGAAATTCTGGCCTTCTCGGGTTATCAGAGCACGTAGTGAAAGCAGAGGGCTACAGATGGTGTTCTGAAGCAGGCAATGGGCAATCAGGTTGGTTCGAGGAAACTATGGGCGACTGTTCATTCAATGAACTCGGTGCAATGGTAGAATGGCAGGGGATGCTATTGTAGGTTCTATAGGGAACTACAATTAAGCAAAGCCTTTGGGCAGTAATAGTGTCAGTATTGTAAGATCTTTTAAGATTAACTGAAACCCCGAAATCGACCATTGATTAGTCGATCTATCGATTCACATCAAATACGGTTTTACGATAACCTTACCTTCTGGTTAAAGTAAACCCCAGCTTATGTCGCAGTTAGAGACATTCTTTTAGATAATTGCAAGTATTGATCAGGTTCTTTTCCTCAAAGCCACATTTCGAAATGCCATGAATCCGATCTAGTAAGTCAGAAGTGCAATTTCGATGATTGGCTCTGAGAACCAAATGTTGATGGAGTTAGTTCCCGATTACGGTTTCTGAACCAAGTTCCATTCAAGATGAGATTAGTAGGTTATGGTAACCGAAATAACCTTATTATCACCTTGGGAGTATGAGCAAGCCAGTCTTGGTCTGTGAGAAATTTTCGTCAGCTCTCCGACTTGTTTTATTTATAACTTTTAATTTGGAACTTCGATTTTTATGTTCCGTGGTGCGTTGGAAAGCTAACGAAAATGTCTACACATCTGAGTAGGTTGTGAACCAATTGTTCAGTTGTATTCTGAAGTATACTTCTACCTTACTCTAAGTGGTTGTAGGCCATAAACTTCAATTGAGGCTTGGGAAGTTGAAAGAGGACTTCCAGTCATTAAGAATAGATTCCTAGATGCCGGTTTAGAATTATAAATGTTGTAGTTTCTGGAGATTTATTTCTCGGAAATGATCATTAGAGTTATAGTCTTTTCAACACTCATCAAAGTTTTCAAAAGCTAATGACAATGAGGCATTTCACTAGTGTACTACATGGGTAGAACTTTCGATTACTTAAAGTATTGGAAGTATTGTTGTCCTATCGGAAGACCGAATCAACTAAGTGTTAAATACGTGATTCCTTGTTAGGCAAAACACATTCCTTACCTAATGGATACTCTAGGAGTTATGGTTATGTTTGGATGTTGTGAAGTTCAGAGAGGGGTAGGATCAAAGGAATGCGTAAAATAGTGAGAATTGTTCTCTGAATCAACGCCGGATGCATTATCTTGTGCCGTTTGATTCCGTGAAAGAATACTTTTATTTTGTTCATTTCTCCGATGCTACAACTAGCTCAACTCTGGGGATTAATCCAAGTATGAACCTTCCACCTAGAGTAGTCAACAGTATCGTAGTATAGAACAAAGTTCAAAATTTTCTAGTAAGTTCTGCTTAGCTAGGAAAGTTGTTATGTATCAAACGAGAGATCTATGTTGTTAGGTTCTCTTGTGCTTAAGTAACTGAATTATAGGCTCAATTCAAAAGAAATCAGTCAAGAAATGTTGCTTTGCATGGAAGGTAGCTGGTTCAACTCTCACTCGTCTTTATTCAATGAAACAAAGTCAAAGGGCTTTGACCTGTAATTCATCTTCAATGCCTGAGATTTTCGGTTCATAAGCTACATTATCAACTCTTATCGTTATTAGTTACTACCATTAATGATTACTGAGTTAGTAACATTTGTATAATATTATTAACAGTCCCTAATCTAAAGAATATTTTGATATTTGTGATAGGTACATCCTTGTATCACTATTATTGATGGAATCTAAGTGAATGAATAATAGATTCAGTCAAGGGAATGGTTGGTTCTAGAGTAGTCATCTGACTTATGGGTTTTGAAAGATTATCTGGATTTTGGAATTGACTTTCGAAGAATGAGTCACGAGGTGAAGATATGTCTTATTAATATGTCGGGTTAGCAAAGAAGCAAACACCTATGGGTAAGCGGGAAAATTATTTTATATTCAAACGTTTTCAAGAAAACTTATACAAAACCTTTACCCATTGGTGAGTCAGTTATGAACACTGTAGTGACAGAAAGGTAATGTTACCTAGTCTTCCCACAAGTTGGGGTGTTTCCGGGTGACTTGTTGAAAAGAAAGATGGGAGCAGGAGGTTGGGTATGAATTACTTCAGGTGGACAAAGTTACTATTAGGAATAAGTATCCTTGCCAAGTATAGATGATTTGCTTAATTAGCTTCGAGGTGCAGCAGTGTTTTCAAAGATTGGTTTAAGGTCGGGTTACTTTTAATTAAATGTTAGGGCTTTAGTTACTCCGAAGACAGCTTTCCATACTAGATATGGACATTACGAGTGAGTAGTGATGCCCTTCGGCCTAACTAATTCTCCTACGGTATTGATGGATTGCATGAGCCGAGGTTTTACACCCGTACTTAGACTAGTTGTTGAATTTTCATTGATAACATAGGATCAAAGGAAGGACTCCACCTCTGCACCACATTCTTCTTATATTATACTTGGGTTCAATGTTCCATTCATCCTATGGTTTCTGGCCTCTTAGTATACATTAAGACCACTATAGAATATGATTTACATCTCGCGTTGTTGAATATACTCTCGGAGGAGAAGTGATAGGCTAAACCCTAGAAGTATGAATTATGAGTGTCGGTAGTGAAATTTTGGGAACATGTGGTGTCCCAATCAGGTGTAGCAGTAGAGCCTTGTAAAAGAAAAAGTTGTATTGGATTTGGAGCGACTAGCCGTGCGTCGATATGTAAGTAAGTGGTGCGATGGTTAAAGTGTTGGTTGGGTACAAAAGGATGGGAAACTAATTGGTTTGTATAGTAGGGTATCGAAAGATTCTCACAGTAGTTATTTCACTCATTCGGTTAACTCGTAAAGGTTAGTCGTTTGAATGAAATTTCGATGGTGAAGAATGTTTCTAGAGTTGAAAGGCAGGTTGATTTCTGCTTCAATCTTTATTCTTCTGAATCCGTCCATGGGTTCTAAATTTACAGTGACGCCTTGGGAAGGGTTTAGAATGTGTTTTTATGCGGAATCAACAAGTAGTAGTTTATGTATTCATGCAAGAGAAGTCTCATGAGAAGGATTTTTCCGACTCATGATTTGAAATGGAAAACTATTGGTTATGTAGGGAGAATTGAGGGTAACTCTGAGTCGACAAAAAGGGGTTATAATGACAAAAGGAATAAACCACTAGAGTTGGATCTAACGATCATGTATTGTAAGAATTTCATCAACCGTTGAGTTAGAATGGATGGATCTTTGATTAATTCGTCATTTTAGCCATATCCAAGTCATATCTTAGATCATGGAGAGTAGACACTTCGGACGAGAACAATTACGATTATTTAAGTTGTTTGTAATCGTTTTCGGCCGAGGATGTTATGTGGGAATTGGAGGACGATATGCGGATTAGATATCCGTATATGTTCTCTTGAAGTATGTTTGTCAAATTTTGAGGACGAATGTTTTCAAGTTGGGGTGATTGTAACATCCCTAATTTCGTTAATTTCAAATTAAGAAATTTAACGAATGATTTATTACTTGAATAGGTAATAAATCAAGTCACGGATATGAGGTTGTTACGAAAGCAATTTATAATTGCTAGAGAAAATAATTTAAATGCATAACTGAGTGGAAATTAGTACTCTAAGGGTATTTTAGGAATTATACCACTCATGTTAAATGAGCTCTAGGATATCAAAAATATCCAAATACTCTCTTAACTCTCACTTGTGTGAAAATAAATGAAAGAAAGAATAAAAGGAAAAGGAAAGAGACTAGTGGGAGAAAGAAAGGAATCGGAAGAAAGAAAAAAATGGAACCCGAGAAAGAGAGAAAGGAGAGGGACGAAGGGGAGAAGAGGAAGGAGAGAGTAGATCTCTCTCAAATCAACACCGGGTAAGGGGCTTTTGGTCATGTTTTCTTCCATTTTTCATCCTCTTCCTAATGATACAAGTTTCGTGAGCTAATTCCTCCTAAATTTCGTTTTACCATTAAAGGGTTTGAAGCTCCAATTTGAAGAAAATGGAGATTTAAGTGAAATTGAAGCTAGATTACGGTGTGGGAAGCTCAAATTAAGGTCTGGGAGGCTTGGGTTTCGAGTTGGAGCGGATCCGGAGCGAGTTCGTGTATTATGGATCAATCGAGCTTCGGAGAGTTTCGGTTATGTGTGATTTTCATCACACGAGGTGAGTTTTACTCGCTTAGGGAATTTAAATATCGTTTTGAGCTGTGTTTGAATGATTTTTCAAAATTCGGAGTTTCGAGAATTTTAGAGTCAAAAACGCTATTTTACGAAAATGACGCGTGTTTGAAAATTTAAAACGAAACCATAATGCTTTGATTTTTGAATTGTTATGTTTGGACTGAATATATGTGTGCTGTAGCTGTGCGTGGTTGAATCGGATTGAAATACAGTTTGGGATCGATCGGAGAACGAAACGGAACAGAATTGGGCATTGAGTTGAGAAGTTCCTATGTTCCCAATTCCCGATGTTTCGTTTCGACGCTCCGTTTGGCTTCAAACTTCTTTTAAATCCTTTTCCTAACCATCCATAGCGTATATGGATGATAATGTTTGTTTTGTCTGTGGTTTTAAAGTTGTTTGGTGTAATTCGGTTGAATTCTCAAATCTTTTGGAAAACCGTAAATTTTGTATATAAAGGGAATTAATGATTTTTGAACAAATTGATGTATGGACTGGTTTTACAGTGATTATTGTATTTTGGGATGTCCATATTTCAGAGGAAACTCTGCCGAATTTTCGTTTGAAATTTTGATACATGTTCAAAGTGGTTTTGAATTAAGCGGTTAATGTTCACGAATATTTCAGTAAATCCTAGATAGAGTACGTGTGGGAACCCAATGTTTTATAACTTAAATGTTGATTGGATTGATTTCATGAATTCATTGATATTATAACCTATCATAGAATGAGTTATGGTTGTATATATGTAAAGTGAATTGAACAAAATGTTCCATTTCTTAATTTATAATTGGCTCGGGATGATTATGTTCATCTAAACCGCCCACGCTTCACGATATATAAGAAATATCGAATTGAGGTGACGACCTCCATGCGTTAGTACACTAGAGAGGGAAGTCATGCGCCCGGTCCTAGGCCCCCATGTTAAAATTAAAGCTATCCGCCTTTAAGAGTTGTACACTTATTGGCTATGTTGGGGTTCACCCATGCTTCCTTGTGTTGTTGGTGATGTACTAGAATTGATAAAACTTTTAAATGTGTATATTGTGATTTTGTCACTCAAGCTTCCTTAGGTTGTTGGTGACATGTCACAAGTGATTAATAAAGAGGATAGTGCATAGCCATCAAGAAGGCTATGAACTATAGATAAGTAATTTAAGTTGTACATAGTCATCAAGAATCGGACTATGAACTCTTATGTAATTCAGTTGTCGGATTACACATGATTGATTGTATGTTGTAATTCTTTTTGAATTACTAATTATGGTTTTATAAATGGACCGAGTGATAGGTAAGGGGTCACGGTAAGACTCACTGAATTTGTTATCTCACCCTACAAATGTTGTTGTTTTACAGAGAAACAGGGAAAAAAGATCCTTTATGGCACGAGTGGATGGCGTGCTCGAGAAGGAAATTGAAGATGTAGTTCTTCTAGTTTTACTTATGTTTACCCTTGTTACCTTTGTATTCGATTTATAACTTGAATTTGTATTTGAGTTATGTAATCGTTTCTGCTGTTGTCTTGTTTTGGGATATTGAACTTTTGACTATATTATGTTTACGACTCTTTGATTTGGATTCGAGAGTTTTTGGTCAAATCAATATCTGAAACAAAAAATTTTATACTCTGATGTATGCCATTAGGTACACTTTAGTATTTCTACTAGATAGAAATATGAGGGTGTAACAGAGTTTAGGAACATAGTTATCATTTCCATTTGTGTTAGACATCCTGTAACACTTAGAAACACAACTAAAATATTAGCACACACACACTTACACAATTTCACACTGTGTAAATGTTAGAGAGATTAAAGAAAGCTTAAAGAAAACTTAAAGAAAACAAAATAGAGAAGAATATTTTGCCCTGGATCGTTATCTTTGCTCTGATTATACCATATTGAATTTTTTCTCAATTTCTATTGTTTTACTTGCAGGGGGTGGATAATCAACCCGAGGGAGGTGTAGCTTGTAAAGCCCAGCTTTACAAGTGACCCAACCCATGAAGATACACTCTGCCAAACAAAGAATTTTTGGTGGGTTGTTCGCACCCGAACCCGTTTCACTTGGATCCTGCGCGGATCTACTCTTGACCCGCTGTATATATTCTTCTACTTCACTCTCTCGCTCAGAAGTTCAAGAATCACTCTCTCTTCTTCTTGGTTCTCTGTTCTTTCTCTCTCTCTTCTCACCGGAACCCTAGTGACTTGGAGCTCTCACCACCGGTGATGGAAGCTTCGATTCACTCTAGTTTCAAGCTGATGATGATCGTTGATGATGATGAAACAAAACCCCAGTGGTTTTGTTCTGAATCACTAAGATCTGAAGCTCCAATCTTCACTTTTCACCTCGCGATAAAACCAGTTCAATCGCAAACCCTAGTTTGCCCAGAAACGTTTGATTTCCACAATCAAACGTATGACTCACCTTCTTCTAAGGTAAACCCTATCTTTTACAGTCTTTCTTCTTGTTACTCTTTGTTTTTCAACTGTGTTGCAGAAACCCTAATTTCTGCTTGTTTTGATTTCAGGTGAAGACCACTCAAATAGAGATCCTCAGTGATCAAGAAAGGTAAATCTCACACCCTTGTGCCTTTTGATTTAGTCCTTCTCTGAACTGAATTGAAACCCTAATTTCTCTTGTGATCTTTTCTTGCATGCACACGGTGAGCTTCACCTTTGAAGCACAACCCAGAATTATTCTATCAGTCACCTTCCAGAATCTCTCTTAAAGGTAACTACGAAACCCTAACCAAATCCTTTCTTTCACAAGTTCAGTCACAGAACAACCTTCTAACCCAATTTTCTCTTGTTCTTGCGAGGTACAATGCTCACTGATTGCACTACCAAGAACCCAGAAAACACCTTGAGGAAGAGTGAAGAACTAAGGAGCTAACATGCAGGGAGTAGTAGTGTAGAGATAGAAAGTAGAAAAACAACACTTAGGCATAAACTGTAAATCTGGAAAAAATTTATTGCTATGAAAATCTTTGTACATGTATGGTAGCATATTACACTATATATATATATATATATATATACACACACACACACACACACACACTCGCACTAGGCACTAAAACGGACATGACCCTTAGAGAGGAGTTAGTTAGGAGTCTAACAAACTCTCTAACGGTATAAACCGTTAGGAACACTTGGAACAAACTTGAAAAAACCACATGCATTTTAATGTTTAGTTTTTGTGGTAGTTTAAGTTGTTAAAGTGTTGTTTTGTAGATTATGTTTGAGGATGTAAGTTTAGGTTTTTTAAAATTACCAAAACCAACATAATATACTAATCAACTAAAATCTATTTAATAAAATACACAACTTACAAAATGACAATTATAGACATCTTCATTTTTTGACACATCATCACTTATTTAACATTTTTTAATTCCATTTTCTCTTCCTTTCCCACTCTCTCTTTCAATCTCACATTTTCCAATATTTTTCACACTCTTACTTTTCCTTCTTACACTCTCTTTCATCCTTTTTTTCTCTTTGCTATACTTTTATTTTTCTCATAAACAATTATTCTCTTTCTCTTATCACTCTACTTTTATTTTTTTAACTAACAATCTAAAAAATAAGAAAATTTAAGGACTATTTAAACTACTGATTAATATTTAAAACAAATATTTCTTATTGATAATCTACTATCTCTCTTTTACTATCTACTATAATATACTAATCAACTAAAATAATCAATTGAAACTACGAGATAACTGCATTGATATATTAAAAGACGGGATAACTATAGTGATATATAAAAATACACAGAATTAATATTTGTCATTGATAATTATAACTTTTGAAGACTACTATAAATAAACCTACTATCTAAATAATTAAGAAGGCTTAATGACTAATCTAAACTACTAATTAATATAAAACAAATGTTTCTAATTATTGGTAATTTACTATCTAACTTTTGTTATTTACTATAATCTACTAATCAACTAAAATAATCAATTGAAATTACAAGCTAACTGCACTGATATATAAAAAATACAGGATAACTGCAGTGAAAATTGAAGACTACTATAAACCTACTATGTAAAAAAACAAGAAGGCTTAATGACTATTTAAACTACTAATTAATATAAAACAAATATTTATTATTGATAATTTACTATATAATTTTTACTATCTATTAATCAACTAAACTAATCAATTGAAACTACTAGATAACTGCACTTATATATAAGAAAATACAGGGTAACTGCTGTGATATATGAAAAAACACGAGATTAATATTTGCCCTTGATAATCATAATATTTTTAAGGCTTAATGACTATTTAAACTGATTAATGTTAAAAACACACGTGACAAATATTTGTCACTAATACCTAAAAAGGACAAATAATTGTCACTGATATATAAAAAAATACGAAATAAATATTTCTTATGGATAATCTACTATCTACTATAATCTACTAATAATCAACTCAAATAATCAATTGAAACTATGAGATGACTGCATTGATACATAAAAAGCAAACACGGGATAACTGCACTGATATATAAGAAAACACGGGATAACTGCATTGATATATAAAAATACACGAGATTAATATTTGTCATTGATAATTATAATTTTTTAAGGCTTAATCACTATTTAAACTAATTAATATTTAAAACACACGTGACAAATATTTGTCACTAATACCTAAAAAAGACAAATATTTGTCATTGATATATAAAAACACACGAAATAAATATTTCTTATTGATAATCTACTATCTACTATAATCTACTAATCTTTTTTTTATCAAAGTGACACTAATGGCCAATTTACAACTGTCCCCGAGGGGATTATAACTCAACACCTTGAGGATATACAGCTAGCTCTTACCACTGAGCTAGCACCTCAAGTGTCTATAATCTACTAATCAACTCAATAATCAATTGAAACTATGAGATGACTGCATTGATAGATAAAGAAACAAACACGGGATAACTGCACTGATATATAAGAAAACACGGGAAAACTACATTGATATATAAAAATACACGGGATTAATATTTGTCAATGGTAATTATAATTTTAAGGCTTAATGACTAGTTAAACTGATTAATATTTAAAACACACGTGACAAATATTTGTCACTAATACCTAAAAAGCTCAAATAATTGTCACTGATATATAAAAAAACACTAAATAAATACTTCTTATTGATAATCTACTATCTATCTTTTACTATCTACTATAATCTACTAATCAACTCAAATAACCAATTGAAACTCTGAGATAACTGTACTGATACATAAAAAACAAACACGGGATAACTGCACTGATATATAAATACGAGGTCAATGATATATATAAAACATGGGATAGCTGCACTGATATATAAAAAAATACGGAATAACAACACTGATATATAAAAAACACTATATACTAACATTAAAAACACGAGATAAATGCAAAATTGTTTTAAAATGATACTTTTACATTTCTAGATTTTAATACTTATTTATTTTTTTATTTGAAACTCCTTTTTTATCTACTTTAAATTTGTCTTTATTTTCACCGGATAATATTCAGACTATTTAATACTTTCTAAGTTCATTCATAGAAAAAACATGATAGCACTCCTAGTAATGGGTATAAACCGTTTACGGTTACCCCCTGCAAAATATAAAACGTTTACGGTTACCCCCCTGTAGGGGGGTAACTAGAAATACTTATTATTTGCAATGAGCATTTTAAAACTTTTTATTTTACAGGGGGGTAAATGGATTATGGTGATATTTGCAATGGGGTAAATGATATTTAAGCCTATATTAAAAAAAGGATGGCTAGAGACTTCCTATCTTTTTTTAATATATAGACTGCCATAAATGTGGTGGATAATGGTTAGATGTCAATAACAAAAGACGTGGAGTACGATGGCTAGATAGCACTAACCAATATTTGGCTATATAATGGCTAGACACCAATGATGCGAGTTGTTTAGATAGAACTAACCAGCGATGTGCCTGATTGTGGTAAGGTGATTCTAACCACAGATGTGTAGGGCTGTAGTTGGAGTGACACTAGCCACCTAGTTACAGAGTTTCGGTTATTCATATAAAATTGGAAATTGGTCGTTATAGTTCGTCATTATACTAACCACATAATTACATAACATAGGTTACTTGAGCTCTAACACCTAATTATAGAACTTTGGTCATTCATATATAATAGGCAACGAGTCCTTATAGATGTGAACGTGGGAGGAATATGAACGCATGAGGAAGGAGATAGCGAAAAGAAAGAAAATGGAGAAATAATAGGAACAACAATTAAAGAAATTTAAGCGTGAACTAAAACTATCCCTTAAAAATAGGAATTAATTTATTAACTAAATTTAATTAATATAATAACCATAGGCTGCAGTTTATTTAAAATTGAGCATCCAACGACTCAAATAAATTTAGTAAAAGTTACTAAGGCAAAAGCTTAGTAACGTAATCTGTAGCTGCCGGAAACGTTAAACTTTTTTTAATAAAAAAGTCGTCGGAAACGTTAAAAATCCGCTGGTAACATTTCCGGGGCTTTTAAATATTTTATTTTATTTTTAAAAAATTCGCCGAAAACGTTAAAATTCCATTGGAAAATCGCCAGTAACATTTCCGGCGGATTATTCAATTTTTTTTTGAATTAATGGGAAAGAGAAGTTATTTAAGAAAAATGATAAGAGTAAAAATGGATTGAAGATGACTTACAAAAAAAATAATTTTAGACATCTTTATTTTTTGACACATCATCACTTATTTCTCATTTTTTAATTTTATTTTCTCTTCTCTTCTTTTCTCACTCTCTCTCTCTCTCTTTTAATCTCACATTTTTTCCAATATTTGTCACTTTTTGACACATATATTATTTGTGGTCCCTACACCCTTTATTTAAATTTATTTCTTTATCAAAACATGTGAGTCAACTATTTGTCATTAATCTAATATCTATCTAATATCTAATCTAAACTATCTAATATCTTTTATTTATTTATTTAATAAAAGACACAACTTCCAAAAAGACAATTTTAGACATCTTCATTTTTTGACACATCATCATTTATTTCTCATTTTTTAAATTTATTTTATCTTCTCTTCTTCTCTCTCTCTCTCTCTCTCTCTCTCTCTCTCTCTCTCTCTCTCTCTCTCTCTCTTCTCTCTCTCTCTCTCTCTCTCTCTCTCTCTCTCTCTCTCTCTCTCTCTCTCTCTCTCTCTCTCTCTCTCTCTCTCTCTCTCTCTCTCTCTCTCTCTCTCTCTCTCTCTCTCTCTCTCTCTCTCTCTCTCTCTCTCTCTCTCTCTCTCTCTCTCTCAATCTCACATTTTTTCCAATATTTGTCACTTTTTGACACATATATTATTTGTGGTCCTTACACCATTTATTTAAATTTATTTCTTTATCAAAACATGTGAGTCAACTATTTGTCATTAATAACTAACAGAGACAACTACTATTTGACACTGATATAATTAATAGAAACTATGAGATAACTGTAATTAATGATATATACGAAAATACTGGATAACTACACTGATATATAAAAAAACACAGGATAACTATAAACCTATTATCTAAAAAACAAGAAAATATAATGACTATTTAAACTACTGATTAATATGACTACTTTACACATACTATCTAAAAGAAAATATGATATAGTGACTATTTAAACTGCTCATTAAAATTTAAAACAAATATTTCTTATTGATAATCTACTATCTCTCTTTTACTATCTATAATCCACTAATCAATTAAAATAATCAATTGAAACTACAAGATAATTCCACTGATATATAAAAAAAACACGGGATAACTCCACTAATATATAAAAACACGGAATTAATATTTGTTACTGATAATTAAAAAATTTGAAGACTACTACAAACCTACTATCTAAAAAACAAGAAGACTAATGCTAAAAAGAACACAAAGACTTAATGACTATTTTAACTATTTATTTTTATTTAAAATAAATATTTCTTATTGATAATCTACTATCTATCTTTTACTATCTACTCTAATCTACTAATTAACTAAAATAATCAATTGAAACTACGAGATAACTGCACTAATATATAAAAAAACACGGGATAACTATAAAAATACGCGATTAATATCTACCATTGATAATTATAACTTTTGTTGACAACTATAAGCTTACTATCTAAAAAGCAACGAGACTTAATGACTATTTAAATTATAGATTAATATTTAAAACACATGTGACAAATGTTTGTCACTAATAACTAAAAAAGGGCAAATAATTGTCACTTATATATAAAAAGGGATAACGGCGCTAATATATAAAAAATACGGGATAACTGCAATGATATATATAAAAACACGGGATAGTTGCACTTATATATATATATATATATATATATATATATAAAGAAACAGTAGATAACAACACTGATATATAAAAAAACACTTCACTGATATATAAAAAAAAACACGGGATAAATGCACAAATTGTTTTTAAAATGATACTTTTACTTTTTTAGATTTATCTATTTTGTATTTAAGACTCCTTTTTATCTACTTTAAATTTATACTTATTTTCACGGGCTAATGTTCAGCACTCGTGCGTATGCACGAGTATCTTACTAATTATCACTATTTCCTTTACTTTTTTTTACCCTTTTCTCCTCTTCTTCTCTTCAATCTCTTTTTTCTTTCTGACAATTTTTTTTCCAAAACCATAGTTTTGAAAATATATTCTTCAACCAAAATAAATCTTAAAAATATTTACATTGCACGACCATAAAAATATATTTAGTAAGTTATAACTAATACTTTTTTCTTTTACTAAACAGTTAAATGATTTAGAATAATAAAAGTTTTTAATTAAGCCTATGTTTCAACTTGCTTAAATGATCTAGAATTTACAATTTACTATAATTTACTAAAACTATTAAAACCCGTCAAATTAACTACTTAAAATTGTCAAAAAAAAGTTAACCACTAGCAAAAAATTCAAAATTACTACAACGGGAGCAACAACGGGAGAGGCAGTGGGGAGCGGCAACGAGAGACTGACAACGAAATCGACAATGGGAAAGATAACACAGAACGACAATGGGAAGCGGCAACACGAGCGGCAACGTAGGGGGAACAATGGTGCATATTTTATATTAGATCTCATTTTTTCTTCTAATTTTTACTCCATTTTTAAGAATATAAGAAGATAATGATTTTTTTTAACTTTTTGCAACACGAGTTTTTTAAGCAAGTTGAAATATAATTTTTTTATCGAGTTTTTCCTTTTTCTTTTATTAAATTTTATAAAATATTTATAAATTCATAATAAATTATAATAAATACAGTGTCACCAGTGCAAATGCACAGGTAAAGTACTATTTTGATATATAAAACACATCACTAACGTCATTCATTGTTTTTCCACGAAAAAGTTGTTCGCTACATATAGCAATTCTCTTAACAAAAATATCCTACTTTAACAAAAAAAAAAGTATACGTTGCTGATTTAATATTGAATATTGATCTTGATAACTTGTGTTAAAAGCAAAATTGAGTTTGATAACTCAAAATATATTATTATATAATTCTGTTAGTTAGTTGCAGTCTGTGCAAAATTATTGGTAGGTTTTTTTTTACCCCCACCCATTCTCCATATACCCCCACCCAATAATATATTCTCAAAATGCCCTTCAAAAAATCTGTTTTTTTTTACAAATTGACACGAATCGTATATATATCTTTTGGGGCATATATACGATGTGCAATTTTTTGACATCGTATATATGTCTATTGTGCGTATATACGATTGATGCGTTTTAAGTCAATCGTATATACTCACAATGGACATATATACGATGTCCAAAAATTGCACATCGTATATATGCCCCAAAAGAGATATATATGATGGGCTTATTATTTGTTAACAGTTGTGATTTTATTACCGATTATAATTTGAAGTCTCGTGATTTGATTAACATCGACGGTGTAGATATCTTGGATAAAATAAACGCGTATAATTACAAAACGCGATATAGTAATATATACACGTGTAATACAAAAAAGGTGTGAATCTATCTATAAGTCGTCAATAGAATCATCGGCTAAATCGACACATCTAGGCGTATCACGGGGAGCGGGGCCGTTGCGGAAGGACACATAGATCGCCATAGGGTAAAGCGTCAGGCATACGGATGCAACCATGAAGCGGACTCGGTGAGTAATCTTTGAGTACCAGCTGCTGCGGGCAATAGGAGGCAACAGACAAGTGGGAGAGATTGAAAGATACAACCTGTGTACATTTTGCTTGTTCAGAAGAAATATGATTTTGAACTTAGATGAACCATAAGTACCTCTCAAAGGCAGATAAGTGAAATTCATAGGCAAAGAAAACTGAACCAATGCAACATTATACTTGGTTGCAACCATATACCCCATCTCAGGCAAATCAAACCACTTTGAGTCCGGCTGACGTCCGTATGACTCAATAGTTAAAGCTTTGCGAAGCTCTAACAGTCGGTTCTTCCCAAACATGGCTGAATACAATGTTTCCCCGTCCTTTGTTTTCTGAATCAAAGCTTGCCTAATCAGAGGCCAAGAGTCCTCACCCATGTCAAGTCCAAACCCCGACTGCTCTAAAACCACAGTTACCGTCACCTTCTACATCAACAATTTTTTGAACATAGTTGCACACGTGTGCTGGAACAAACGGTAAATGGATTTTAGTCTCAGCTGTCTGTGATAATACTCTAGAAGCACCCTGAGATAATTTGGTTGACCGCTGTGTAGTATTTTTGGAAGTTTTAAGCAGATCCTTTTGCGCCTTAGACAGACGCCCAAATGCATTAGTACCAATGGAAGTTTTAAGCAACTCGTCCTCAACCTTGTATATACGATGGGTAGTCAACGAAGCATTTAATAATGCAATCGTATACATGTCTTGAAGGACATATATACGATGAGTAGTCAACGAAACATTTAATAATTCAATCGTATATATGTCTTGAAGGACATATATACGATGCACACTTTTTTAGGTCAGCGTTCAATATTTAATGTAATCGTATATACCTTCCATTGAGGTATATACGATGCGAGATAATGTGGGTGATGAATCCCCATCACATGATGGTTTTTAGTATGAAAAAGAGGATTTTATGTGAAGATTTTATTGAATGTAGGGAAAATGGCAACACTAAAAGAGTAAATTGTGCTAGTTGAAATTGAATTGCTTTGCAGTGTTTACGCTTGGTTTTTGTGGTGTTTTTGTGCCCCAGGACTAGGTGAAAGGAAGAACGAAGAAATGCAAGCAAACGGACGGAAAAGTGCCAAGGAATGAGCTTGCGTTGAAGTGGCGCTGAAGTGGCGCTGAAGTGTCGCTGGAGGCGCCAGTGAGGCGACAAAGGAGTGCGAGGAAATAAAAAGTCCTCGCCCATTCGCGCCCACTCTCGCATGAGGCGCCGATTCTTGTAGCGTCCTCCAATTAGTGGCGCTTAAGCCGAGGCGCCAACGAGGCGCGCGATTCTTTGGAAAACACGATAAAACACGCAAAAGCTGCGTTTTGAGGATCTTGGACGTTTTGGACGAATTGAAACCCTAGCACACCGGAGAGAGTTGGTTTGCATTTTGCTGACCATCGAAGAATCAAGCCTTGGGAACAAGAATTGAGACTTGAATGTCATCATCCTCATCGTTATTATCTTGTAATTCTCTCTTTCCTTATCTTTGATCATGTGTAACTAAACCCCAATGTTGGGGATGGATAAATTCGATTTAGATTTATTGTTCTTTGGTTTATCTTGATGATTTTTATCGTTTCTCTCGTTTGTGAATTGATATTCTGTTTTAACCTTTACGTAATTGGGAAATTATAGAACCTATATTCTATTCAATAATTTAACGGAAGTTCTTATTATTGGATTGTTTGAATTTCAATTCCTTCCATTCGTAAGTTTAGGAATATCCTGCGAATTGATGTATGTGGCGAATCCTCGCGTTTAATGCTTGTTGTTAGTAGATGCACCTAAGGAATTAGGGCTTTTATCAATTAACAAAGACCTATTCACCTAAGGGATTAGGGCTTAGTTAGAATTGTGGATTCAATAGCAAATGAGAGAGAGAGATAACTTCTGAAAATAAATCAGTAACGATAGCATGAAATCGGAAGACATCCATCCCTAGCGTTTTCTCAACGTATTTCTTCCATCGTGTCAGTTTTCTCGTAGTTAAAAAGTCAAAAACAATTTACCGTTTTACCCTTGAGCTTCATAGCTCAACATTACCAAACAAAACCCCTTTCAACTTGGTTCAAATTAGTCGTTGCATCGTAGTTGGCAAATTAAATTCGATCCTTGAGGACGATATCCCGGTTCTTACCGGTTTTATTACTTGCACGATTTGGTACACTTGCCAAATAGTTAACAAGTTTTGGCGCGCGATTCTTGGGGATCGAAATTAACTTACTAATTAATTCGAAGGCAACTGCTAATTCGAACCCGTACATATTTACATTTACTTTAGTTTTATTTTTGTTTATTTTTATTTATTGTATCTATATCAAACAGTTGCTTTGACACTTGTCTTAGTTCTTGTTGTTTCAGTGCATGCGTGGAACAGTAGATCCTAAAGATTTACTCTACAATCCGGAGATCGAGAAAATTGCAAAAGCGAATCGAAAGGAAGCAAGGTTAAGAAAGCAAAAGAGAGCAACAAGTAACAACCGGAGAAACTCTGTGCAACCAATTGTAACTCAAGTCATGGGGAAAATCGCTTTGCGCTCGTACTCTTGGCGACTTTGGTAGAAGAAATCAAGGCGCCCAAGCCTATACCTTCCAACTGTGGGCTGTGGCATTTGAGATCAAGTCTTCAATCCTCAATGCCTTGAAATCGAGAACAATTTCTGCGGTTACGATGTCAAGACCGAATCAACACTTGTTCCAATTCTATGAAATTTGTGGGTCCACAAATCCTGTGGAGTGTCGACGACGACTAAAAATTACGTCTCTTTCCGTATACTTTGACCGCGGGGCTAAAGACTCGGATCAACACTATCCCAGCGAGGAACTATCAACAATTGGGGTGATCTAGAGAGCAAATTTCTCGAAAGGTTTTTCCCAATTTCTAAGTTCATCAAGAAACGGGCCGAGATATCAAATTTTGAGCAAAGGATTCGAGTCTTTGTATGACGCGTGGGAAAGGTTCAAACTCCTATTAAAAAGATGTCCTTCGCATGGAATTGATGAGTTTTTTCAATTGCAAACTTTTGTCATGGGTTGCGCGCCTCAAACTAGAATGATGCTAGATGCCTCGGTGGAGGATCTTTAGGTACCAAAGCTATTTGAAGAAGCCAAACAATTGGTAGAGCATATGGCTTCTAATGAGTACGCTTGTTTGCAAAATGATAGAGGGCAACAAAGAAACCCGGAATGTTAGAGTTGGACGCCAATAGTCTTTGTGTTGGCTCAACAAAAGGTAATGTCTCTACAAATTGAAGCTCTTACTAAGCAATTAGCTCTTTGCTTTACTGTGGGGATCTCAACCCCCGATTATTCAAGCGGTGAACAGTGGTGCATGTAATTATTGTGGCGAAATGCTCATGAAGAAGGTATTGTGCAACTCATGGAGATAATAAATGAACAGAGTTAATTATATGGGCAACTTTCGAAGCAAGGTGGGAACCCCTATTCTAACACCTACAATCTCGGGTGGCGAATCATCCCAACTTCTCTTGGAAGAATAATGATATCGCAGGTCACATCACAAGAACCTAGTCAAGAACAAAGAAAGCCATCTCCTATGGAGGAAGCGTTGACACGCTTTATGCAGATGACAAAGACAACCTTTCAATCTCAAGACCAAGCTATGAAGAATATGGAAAAGAATCATGAAGATTCCATAAAGAATCTAGAGACTCAAATTGGGCGATTAGCAAAGCGACTTCTTTGGATCATCTATGAGTGGTTTCTCGGCCTAATACCGTTGACAACCCTAGGAATGAAAGCGCTAAGGCTATCTCTCTAAGAAGTGGTGGGAGTTGCCGACTCTCGTGGTGTATTGTGAAAAGAAGGTGTCGGTTGAAAATGAAAGAAAAGAGTTGAGTGAAAAGAATGAAAATGAAAAAATGGAGAAGTCGAAAATGAGTTGAGTAAGGAAAGTGAAGAAGGTGTGAAGTCTAACCCTAATGAAAACAATTTGTTCTCTACGATGTGCAGTACAAGAGAAACTCAAGACACCTCCTCCTCAGTGAAGTTGCCATATCCTCGGGCTAGCAAGGAACATAAAAAGATGAGCGATTTTCTAAGTTCATGGAGGTTTTTAAGCGGCTACAAATCAATATACCCTTCGCAGAAGCTCTAGAAACAGAGATGCCTATATATGCTAAATTCATGAAGGAGCTTTTGACAAAGAAGAGGAAATTTAAAGAGGACGAAAGCAGTGGCTTTGAATGAGGAGTGCGATCTTTATAATCCGCAGGAAGCCCTCGAGAAAATGAAAGATCAGGAAACTTCACCATTCCATGTGCAATTGGCGACATAGCCATTGGCAAAGCTCTTTGTGATCACGGGGCGGTGATTAATCTTATGCCATTGTCTATCTTTGAAGAGATCGGGTGGTGGTGAGAGTGAAACCCACTAGAATGTCTCTCGACACTCACGATCGATCGAGAAAATATCCTTATGGAGTGTTGGAAGATGTTTCAGTCGAGTTGATAAATTCCTATTCCGGTAGACTTTGTGATACTTGACATGGAGGAAGATGCAGAGGTACCACTTATCCTGGGTAGACCATTTTTAGCCACGGGGCGAGCTTTGATTGATGTGCAACAAGGAAGAGCGATCTTGAGGTTCCGGGATGAGAAGATTACTTTTAATGTTTTTGAAGCTATGCGCCATCCACGATGATAAAGGGCAGTGTTTTAGGGTGGATATGATTGATAACTCGTGAAAGAGACCTTTAGACGGAAGTTCCATCTCCTCCATTGGAGGATGTAATTGTGAATTCTATGAAGAAGCGGATGAGAACTTGGGAAGTGAGATAGAAGATCAGTATTATGCAATTTGAAGCTTTCGGGTAGAAAGAGTTTTCAAGAAAAAGAAGAGCTAGATAGGGGAGATTCCGAGAAAAAGATTCTCGAATTGAAACAACTTTCCCTCATTTGAAATATGTTTTCTGGCGGATGATGATCTTCATCCAAACTATCATTAGTAGTTCCTTGACTAGATTGGAAGAGGAGAAGTTAATGAGGTTGCAAGTTTATGAATCTTCAAAGTCGTATAAGCGAGAAAGTCAAAGCATACAATGACAAGAAGAGCCAAAAAGAGAATTCAAGCCGGGAGCAATCGAATTGGAGGAACCTTCCTCAAAAAGAAGTTGGATGGTCAATGGGAGGTGGAAGCCATACCTTGGCGAAGTGGTGAAAAGAGAGAAAGCTGGCCTTGGTTTTAAGCGAATTTAAAATTCGAGGTAACGTCAAGCTAGTGACGTTAAAGAAGCGCTTCATGGGAGGCAACCCATGTGAGGTAGTGTTCTATCTCTTCTCCTTTATTTCCTTGTCTAGTATTATTTGATTGTGAACTTTGATGTTTTCTTTCAATTTGTTTCCGTTATGTGATTTTATTTTTGTTTTGCTTTTGTTTTTGTAAATAGGCCTTCCCTAAA
This sequence comes from Oxytropis ochrocephala, assembly GCA_020916435.1. NCBI lineage: Eukaryota > Viridiplantae > Streptophyta > Magnoliopsida > Fabales > Fabaceae > Oxytropis > Oxytropis ochrocephala. The sequence continues at coordinate 15,747,123 of CM037088.1, read as the reverse complement.
TCAATCGGTGAGGACAACTGCTTTGTGTTTAAGTGGGGGGAGGACCTATCGTCAGTTTCATGAATAAAATGCAATCATATGGTGAATTTCCTGTTTAAAATTTTTTTTGAAATTAGTTGAGCAAACTTAGTGATGATGTGGTGAGAGTTGAGCGAATAGTATCCCCTGTGGTGAAGGAACTTATGCAATCTTGCTTCCACACTCGAGGTGGAACTTAGTGATCCTAGAAATGATTTTAGCTAAGCTAGTTGTTTGGTGGACCATGGGAGTGCCAAATTTTTACTAAAAATTAAGGGTATTTGTAGAAGCTAAGTTCGGGGTGCATCGGTTGTACTAAAGTGAGTATGCAGTTGTAGGATGGTCGGTGCGTGTGGGTGTCGGTGTGAGTGAGTGCGCCGCTGCGGCGTCTACCCGCAATGTGACTGCAGTGTGTAAGCCGTTGTGTCGGTGTGTGTGAGTGTGCACAGCTGCAAATACCCACCGTATTTGTAGTGTATCGCCGTGGTGTGTGTCTTGGCGTGAGTGCAACACTGCAGCGTCTACCCGTAACGTTGTAGTGTATGCGTGTGTGTGTTTAAGTGTGTTTGTGAATAAGTGGAAAAATCCACATATTTGTGTAATTGTTGCAATTTCAAGAAAGCTTCTTTGAGTAAATCTAAATTTTTGATGTAATGAGGGGTTGCAGCCAAAAACTCTATGTTGTGTGGTTTGTGTTGTGTGTGTATTGAAGTAGTTGTGCCTTTGGTCCAATCTGTAATACCGAATTAAGACCCTTTGTCGTTGCTTTGAAGCCCCTCAATCTTATGTGGAAACGTTAGTCTACCCTTTGTTTTGAAACATCTTGGCGGTCTCGGAAGAAAGCCCTCTAGTCTTAGTTAGATGCATTTTGAAACTAGCTTTGTTCCAATTCGATTAAATGTCACACACGCACTATTGAGCAAGTATGTGCTAGTGAAATTACCATATGTGGGATTGCAATTGAGTGACCGATCGAAAGTTGTTGCTCAACTTGTCCTTTGGATGTTTGTGATTGTCTTGTTTAAAAAGGGATTCATAACTGATTGCATGTTATCTGATGTTGACGATGTTTTGTTTTTGTCTTGCATTGTCTTTGCTTGAGGACAAGCAAATGTCCAAGTTGGGGGTTGTGATGAATCCCCATCACATGATGGTTTTTAGTATGAAAAAGAGGATTTTATGTGAAGATTTTATTGAATGTAGGAAAATGGCAACACTAAAAGAGTAAATTGTGCTAGTTGAAATTGAATTGCTTTGCAGTGTTTACGCTTGGTTTTGTGGTGTTTTTGTGCCCCAGGACTAGGTGAAAGGAAGAACGAAGAAATGCAAGCAAACGGACGGAAAAGTGCCAAGGAATGAGCTTGCGCTGAAGTGGCGCTGAAGTGTCGCTGGAGGCGCCAGTGAGGCGACAAAGGAGTGCAGGAAATAAAAAGTCCCTGCCCATTCGCGCCCACTCTCGCGCGAGGCGCCGCCATCGTAGCGTCCTCCAATTAGTGGCGCTTAAGTAACGCCATTTGGAGGCGCCAACGAGGCGCGATTCTTTGGAAAACACGATAAAACACGCAAAAGCTGCGTTTTTGAGGATCTTGGACGTTTTGGGACGAATTGAAACCCTAGCACACCGGAGAGAGTTGGTTGCATTTGCGACCATCGAAGAATCAAGCCTTGGGAACAAGAATTGAGACTTGAATGTCATCATCCTCATCGTTATTATCTTGTAATTTCTCTTTCCCTTATCTTTGATCATGTGTAACTAAACCCCAATGTTGGGGATGGATAAATTCCGATTTAGATTTATTGTTCTTTGGTTTATCTTGATGATTTTTATCGTTCTCTCGTTTGTGAATTGATATTCTGTTTTAACCTTTCTGTAATTGGGAAATTATAGAACCTATATTCTATTCAATAATTTAACGGAAGTTCTTATTATTGGATTGTTTGAATTTCAATTCCTTCCATTCGTAAGTTTAGGAATATCCGCGAATTGATGTATGTGGCGAATCCTCGCGTTTAATGCTTGTTGTTAGTAGATGCACCTAAGGAATTAGGGCTTTTATCAATTAACAAAGACCTATTCACCTAAGGGATTAGGGCTTAGTTAGAATTGTGGATTCAATAGCAAATGAGAGAGAGAGATAACTTCTGAAAATAAATCGAGAACGATAGCATGAAATCGGAAGACATCCATCCCTAGCGTTTTCTCAACGTATTTCTTCCATCGTGTCAGTTTTCTCGTAGTTAAAAAGTCAAAAACAATTTACCGTTTTACCCTTGAGCTTCATAGCTCAACATTACCAAACAAAACCCCTTTCAACTTGGTTCAAATTAGTCGTTGCATCGTAGTTGGCAAATTAAATTCGATCCTTGAGGACGATATCCCGGTTCTTACCGGTTTTATTACTTGCACGATTTGGTACACTTGCCAAATAGTTAACAGTGGGTCCCAGTCAGAGTGAATTCAATGCAAGTCAAAAAGTGAATTAATGGTAGGGGTAATTTCGGTATATCATAAAAGGGTGGGGTGGGAGGGGATGGGTGGGGGTATAAAAAAACCACCCCTTATTGGTATACAGGTACCAACCCTTAAAACCATATTGGGCCATTTAAAAAATTCCATATTGATTTTCAAAAAAGGTTTTTTTTACCCCACCATCTTCCCCCATACCCCCACATAATAGTGAAACCCCAAAATACCCTTGACCAAACGTATTTTTTTAAAACTTTTTGTCCAATCATATATATGTTCTAATGAACATATATACGACCCTAAACATTAACCCATCGTATATACACCCCAGGCGTATATACGATTGGCCCACCCCCACATCAATTGTATATTCTTTTCTGTATTTAATTTTTTTAGTCAAATAAAAATTAATTAAGGCGTGAAAATAGGTTTAGTGTGTAGTTCGTTAACACATGACGATGTTAGACGTCGAACGAATAATTTAGCCTAAAAAATCGGTTTTCGGACAACCTACTCCGATCGTAATGAAACCACAACCATTAAACCCGAAAAAAATCAAGAATCATGACTCCCCTAAAAGGGACTTCTTACGAGACTACGGCCTCAAAATCCTAAATTCCATCGTTTACTATTTCTTAGGATTTTTTAAAACTTTTCATAGTCTCCAAAAAATCTAAAATTTTTTGCATAGCCTTATTTTGGTTTTGTTAGATTTTTAGTGGTGTTTTTATAATTTTTTAGATTAGTTTTGACTAGTTAACGAATTTTTAGTAGCCTTTTTATAACACTTTTAAAAACAAATTAATATTAAAAAAATTAAAAAAAGCATCGTATATACCATTTAGGGGTGTATATACGACCCCATAATTTGACCATCGTATATACACCCTCAAATGGTATACTATATACGATGGAGTATATACGATTTGAGAGGGGTATATACGACCCCTATATTTTTATTTTTTTTGGAGCGGCATGATTTCTTAAAATTTTTAGATTTGTTAAGGGTATTTTGGTCTTTACGCATGGCTCAGGGGGTATATGGGGATTTGGTGGGGTAAAAAAAATATCCCTTTCAAAAATACTTTACGTACCGATTTGTTTGATTAAAAAATTGGAAAATTCACTAAACTTGCCTTGCATACACAAATAGCGCCAACACCTCTCTTTTCTTTTATCATAGTCAACAATTGCGGCTACCAAAGAAACAACACACTATGCATAATTGATGTCCTTTTTTATTCTTCATTTAATACCTCTAAAATATGAAAAAGCCTTCCAATCATTCTTGCATTTTTTGTTTTCAAATTTTAAGCAGTGTGTTTTGCGATATTTTAATGTTCGGATAAAATTTAAGATGTTCAAATATATGAAATTCGTTCTTCATTAATTGGTTTAGTGAAAAAATATTATATTTGTGACAAAATATGTAACTTGTAATGCTAAATAATGTGTTTTGAGATACTTTAGAGTTCAAAAAAAATTTAGATATTCGAATATGTGAAGTTCGTTCCTTAATAACCCATTTGTTGAAGGAAAAAAAATTAATTTCATGATAAAACAAGTAAAGTGGGATGCTAAAGTGTGTTTTGGGGTATTTTAAAGCCCCGAAAAAATTTAGATGTTCAATTACGTGAAATTCGTTCCTCAATAACTGGTTTGGGGAAAAAACGAGTTAATTTCGTGACAAAATGCGTAAAATATGATGCTAAGCAATGTGTTTTAAGGTATTTTGAATAAAAATAATAATTTTGTGACAAATATGTTAGTACTGCGATGCTAAGTAGTATAAAAAATACATAAAGTGTAGTTTTAAATAATATGCTTTGTGCACTCGCAGTGTGTTTTCGGGTAATTTATAGTTCACAAAACACATTAACTATTCAATTACGTAAATTTTATTCGTCAATAATTGATTTTGTGAAAAAAATAATGTTATAAAATACTTGATAATTGTGTGATGCTAATTAAACATTGTGTTTAAGTGTGCTTTGAAGGCAAAACTATATTGTCACTGACATTGGTTGAAGTTGTAAATCATTATATTCTAAATTTAATGTCTAGCAATGAGAAGGCATATTTAAGCTTAGACACTATGATTTCTTTGACTGTTGAAAAAATATGATCCAACGACTTTCATCATCCTTCCGCAATTGTATACTGTACGATGTTAGACGAAATCTGAAATCATTTGTAATGTTGGACCCATTTGGTGACTTGGATTGGATGAAGCGCAGGCCTGTTTGGATTTGAACTCTGAAACCATTTGGTGACTTGGACACAGTTTTTGTTGACTGAGACTAACTTCTCCATCAGGCCTGCGCTCAAGTGAAGGGTGTGTTTTTCATTTCATGTAGGTTCTGTTGAATTTCTCAGCGACGAGAAAACATGCATGTATAACACTGGCTCTAAAAAGTCAACTTAAAATATATATACCAGTAATTCATCGGAAATTCATTATCACGAGTTATATATCTTCATCTAACATGCATGCATGTGTGACTATAATAATATTTTCATTGAAATATGGAACGTCTATATATATAAACGCGTATACTCCTTAATTTTCTAATTATATAGCTTGTATCATCTGCATCTTCCCATATAAACCATACTATATATATATATATATTAAGCCAAACCAATTCAAATATATAAATTAATATACATTTGCCTTTGTTAATTAATTTGAGACAACAAGTTCCAGAATCGATGGAGAAGAACACAAACACTACACCCAGTGATTCATCAAAACTTGATCGCAAAACTATTGAAAAGAACCGTAGAGTTCACCTGAAAGCTCTTTGCACCCAGCTTGTTTCTATTATTCCTTCAAATTACCTCAAATCCCCCAAGGTGTGCACATTAGATATTGGCAGTACTTACACAAAATATATAAGCAAAAATGGATCAACGAAAGTTGATGTATCTGATCTAAATTTTGAATCAGATACATCAACTTTCGTTAACTCATTTCTGCTTATAGTAACCGACTCTTCTCCCTTTTTGGTTCTCTAAACTGGGTGTGTGTCCTAATTCATATTGATGAAAATTAAATGAAAATATATTTCAGGACACGTTGTCACAGCAGGAACAGCTAGATGTAGCAACAGCATACATAAAGCATCTGAGAGAAAGAATAGATAAACTGAAGGGGAAGAAGGAGCAAGCAATGAAGCCAAACCAAACTAACAATAACAGTAGAACTCTTAACGTTGAGTCAAAGTTACCCTTACTTGAGATAAGAGATTTGGGTTCTGACATTGAGGTGATGTTGGTAAGTGGGGTGAACAAGAACTTTATGCTCTACCAAGTAATAAGTCTCCTTGAGGAAGAAGGTGTTGAAGTTGTCACTGCAAACTTCTCTACTATTGCTGATAAGATTTTTTACACAATTCATGCACAGGTACTCACTCTCAAATCAATAAGATAATTAATGTGTGTCAAGTAGCTTTCAGATCTTTTTTTATTGGTCCAACAGTCAGTTGTTGAATGAGGAATATATGTTGATGTTGATCGTAAAATTTGTATTCATTTGATGACTTGTTATTTTCTTCTGTGATCAGGTTAAAATATCAAGGATTGGTGTTGAGCCATCGAGGGTATACCAGAGGCTTCAAGAGTTGATTGCACCACTAGAAAATTCGGAGTACATGTCATGAAGATTAGCCCTAGAGGAGGCACACCATGGTGTGCTATAGCAGTACTGCTATGTGGGCAGTATAATTATTATTGTATCAATTTTACATTTTCTCCTGTTATATTAAATTAGCGTTAAACTCGTGCGTTGTACGAGTTTGTTTAAAATGATTTGTTTCTAAGTTATTATAATATTGTTTCTTTATATATAAATAGAAATAGAAATATATATATAAAAATGAGGAGATTATGGATGCATTATCTAAGTTGCATTTTTTTGTTTAAAAATTTATAAACACTTAGATTCTACAAACTACGTACCATCTATTTGCCGTCATATTGTAATAGCTAATAAAAAATAGAAAAAGTTAGTAGTGAGTGAGTCTCTTCTTAATTTATAAACTAAAACTAAAATTTATACTATAAATTTAATAATATACAAAATTTACAATTACAAATATTAAAGGTTTGTCCTTTCACATCCAAAACATATGAATTGCTACTACCAAAGTGCGACCTTACAAATATTAGACTAGTTTGAACTGAAAATATTATTTTAGTTTTTTTTTTTTTTTGTGATGAGTAGAACTATTTTAATATACACTATATAACTTTTTTCATGTATTCATTATTCTAGAAATAAAAATAATAATTATCAGTATATCAATAGAAATATTATATTATGAGCACATTAAACAATTTTTCAAAAATACCATTTTGAATGAATATTTCTTTTTGTTAGTTACCATTTGAATATATACAATATCACTATTTTTTAATATATTCATTATTTTTTTATAAATAAACATTGATAAACGAACACTTAAAATTTTATATAGTATATAATAGACTTTAAATATAAAAAACGGGCTTAAATATAATTTTGGTCCCTACAAATACACCGAATATCCATTTTGGTCCCTGCAAATTTTTTTTTTAAAATAGTCCTTGCAAATTTAAAATTATTCATTTTGGTCCCTGCAAAAAGTTTACTTTTAAAATAATCCTTGCAAAATTTTAAATTATTCATTTTGGTCCCTGCATAAAGTTTTTTTATTTAAAATAGCCTTTCCAAAAATTAAAATTATTCATTTTGCAGGGACAAAAATGAATATTCACTATATTTGCAGGAACCAAAATGAATAATATTAAATTTTGCAAGGGCTAGTTTAATAGAAAACTTTTTACAGGGACCAAAATGAATAATTTTAAATTTTGCAAGGACTATTTTAAAAAAAAAAAATTGCAGGGACAAAAATGGATATTCGCCAAATTTGCAGGGACCAAAATGATATTTAAACCTAAAAAACGTAAAAGTTAGTTTTTATATTTTAATTTCTAATATAAAAACGTAAAAAATTAGTAGTAAGTGAGTCCATTCTTAATTTGTAAAGTAAAACAAAATTATTATGAAAATTTTAATTCTAAAATGAAACTGTTACTAAGAAGTTTAAATATTCAAAAAAAAAAAAGCATTATGATAATTTTTTAAAGAGGAGAAATATTTTAAGTTACACTATATTACTATTTTCAGTATATCCATTGTTTTAGAATTAAATATAATAATTAGTCATATAACAAAAAGAATATTACATTAGGAGTTAAGCAAACAATTTTTAAGAATATCATTTTGAACTAAAACCACTATATTATTCTTCTTTTAATTTAGTAGATCTATTTTAAGATACACTATATTACTATTTTTTATTATCTTCATTATCTTAGAAATAATTTAAATTTCAATCTAAATGTGTGACTTTTTAAATATTAAAATAATAAGTATACCATTTTGCTTTTTGGCTGCCGTGGTTGAAAAAGAACTAAATTTTTATGGCAAATTTTAACTTTGTATATAAAATAGAACTCAAGATTTATTTAAATAAGTTATTAAAATAGTTAAAATGACTAATGAGAGTACGTAATATATATATATATATATATATATATATATATATATATATATATATATATATATATATATATATATATTACATGTTTTAGGAATATGATATTATATTTTTGAAATGGTACTATTTAGTTGAACTTGCATGGCAATATGAAAAGTTTTTTCTTATTAAAGTAAGTGTTGACTATTCTTTTTTGCATAATTTACTTTAAAGTTGATAATTGACACTTGAATTATTTCACTAAATAGGAGTTATTAAATATGTATTTATCTACAAGAGATTATTTCTCTTTCTCGTGCTTTGGTTCTGTTTCACAATGTTAAATTGCTAGTTTTTAGGGGAGAGCTTATATAGTGAATGGATGAAAACTTCATTAAACTTTTTGATGCAACATTTAAGCGAAATTTTGCTGATATTTCTTGTGCTTTCATTAGCACAGTCCATACGGAAAAAAGAGTTTTAACAGTTCACTCTAGTCGCCAGTTATTGTTTTCCATGTGATGAATGTACGAATATTTTTTTTGGTCAAGATTGTATATGATTGTATATGAATGTACGAATATAAACTACTGCAACTTCATTTCAAAAAAAAAAAAAAACCTACTGCGACCATTCAAAAACCTTGAAAACCATAACTACCCCTGTATCACTGTATGTTTCTTGCTTGAAATTCAGAAGTTTCCTTTAAAATCATAAAAGGCAAGACGGATTACATGCAAATAGCTAGTAATACACGTCTAATGTGCTTTTCCCATTTAAACCATTCAACATCATCATACATGCCTCCGTCCATTCATATGGAATATTTGACTTGACCTCAAAACATGAGCCCAGCACTTGTGTATACATCAAACTAATGTCAGCTTCAAATATAAATGAACAGATTCACAGGATGGACTCAAAATAAGAAGGCAAGTATAAGAAAACTTGCGATAAGATATCCATGATTTACTCCATCAAGGTCCAGCTGCCTCAACCATTTCATGCTCCACAGTGCTTGGGGTAACTGGGTAGTAATGGTAATGAAGTTCACCAACATCATCACCAGACAATTTCTTCCATCCATTTGGTCCCACGTAGTAAACTAAAATCACAAAAATGAACCACCTCTTAGTTAGTGACATACATTGATTTCATGCCTTATAAATTTAAAGCAATAAAATATGCATGTAAAATAGCTGCCGAGAAAAGGTTGACCTAATCGTGATAACTAGAATATTATTCCTATTCTAGTAATTTATTTTACCTAGCTAAAAACCATGAACTATTTTCAAATATTTATTTAAGTGGACATAGTAAAATACACATCTGTTATGGGTGAGCAATAACAAATAGGCTCCAGAACATATTTTTACCTCCTTGAGACATCAATTATGCTACCATGCATGATGTGTGTGAGTGTGAGTGTGAGTGTGTGTCTACCATTTGCTTTTAAAAGGAGTACGTTAGCAAGTTAGAGTTACTCCTTTGGAAGTAGAAAACAAAAATAAAGTTATATATTGCTAATATGCTTCTAGAAATCATAAGTACATTGTAATTCGTCGTGGGTGTGTGACTGAGAACATAGCAACAAAATGTCATCAATTGACATATGTAGCTTGCTTAATAAGGGGGAAAGGAAGAGTACCGCTAGCAACTCCACCACTAGCTCCATCACGAAATGTTGCGTGATAAATTGCTCGTCGAGCCAATTCAGAAGCTTCCTCAACAGACATGTCAAAGCGATACCTAGCATGACAAGGAAATTGTTGAAAAGATTTGGTGGAAGAGTTATAGATATAACTAAATGGAAACTTTAGCTAACCCGCTGTCCAATACACCATAAGCATATGGTGAACCAGATCCAACAGAGAATCTAGTGCCTTTGAGTCTTCCTCCTTCACTATCAACATAATATAGACCGGGACCCTATAAAGACATCAATAGTTGTAAATCACAATGGCACTATTTGAGCAAAAGCCATTTACTAATCTGAAATGGGAATTACCGTCTCATCCCAGCCAGCAATCATGGTACCAACTGATAACCCCATTCCACGGTAAGAGTACAAAATATTTGCAAGTAACTTAGAAGCTCCAGTTACTGAAATTCTTCTTTTATTTGCCAACTCATGCAGACGACACTACAGATAATATGCACCACATCAGGGAAACCATTTGTAACCGTATAAATATAAAAGGACATAAATCATATCGTGGAAAACAATAGATTCAAAATTCCTTTAGTTCATATGAACCAGGTCATCCAACTTTTCATCACCTTTTTATTGAAATCAAGGATCATAACCATAGAGTTAGGCTTAGGCATACAGGAAGGTCTAGTAAATCAGCTAATTAATCGAGAATGGGGTCTATCCATTAAACATGCATCAAAATGGGCTTTATAAATCAAGATGTAAGACAAGATGAAAATATTGTAAAAGAGAAAAAAAGACAGCAAGAAACCCATTAAATAAAATAAGTAAAACAAAGCATAAGTTATCGCTTTGATTTTGACCAGAATACTAGTCTGCTTTAGTTTACAATCTCAATTAAGGATCATTTTGTCCCCATCAGGCCCACAGCAGCAAACAATATATCATTTAAATGTAAAATGGGTCAGTTTCTGTTGGGCTCTGTTTTTGGGCCTCGCTGAATCCACTTTCTCGTGCATTGGTTTGGGCCTCACCCGTTTTATCAATGGAATCAACACCATTTTGACCCAAAAAAATGTAAAATGGGTCAATCTCAATTGAACATCAGTTAAACCATGAGTGAGTAGAGATGTCAATATAAAGCCTAATATATTCAAATATACACTTCCAAAACCAATACCAATGAAATAGCATTCCTAGGATGAGTGTATCTAGATGTTGGCCACTGGAAAGTAATGAAAGCAATCAAGCATCCACACTAATGTGCATAGATTAATATATGTATAAACTTCAGAGGCCTCCCTTGGCAGTTGCGAAACATACAAAAACATTTTACACTGACGTGAACCTATTATTAACTGAGTTTAGAACATGACTTGATATAGGACGGCCAAAAGCATAGAGACTATTTAGAGCAACAAGCTGCCTTTGGTAAAGATGCTATGCCTAGGCTGAACTAAAACAAATTAATGAGGGATAAATAAACATTAGATGTGAAGGCTATATCAAAATTGGACAACCAAGAAGAATATTAAAGGAGCCGGGATTGAAAAGTGCTTTCACCTTGCATAGTTACCCCATTTAAATTAATTTCTCCATTTCTCCATATTTCATATGAGGGAGAAATTCCGAGAAAACTACAGCAAGAGTTTGCAATATCTCTAAAATATAAACTACATAACTATCCTTGTAAACAAATTCATCTAAAATAAAAGATCAGTGATGTCTGAACTTTATTATTAAAATTTTCCTCTTATCTACTTAATTGTTCCCAAAGCGACAATACACAATTGTTTTGGCATTCCATAAAGGAGAGCAGATAATGGCTTCTATCCACTCATAGTCCCATTCCCATTCCATCACTTTCTTTGACTCCTTAATTGTCCCCTAAACACATGCTAATCAGCATTCTAAAGAGTGATAATTTTAAATAAACGAGTATAAATGTGCTTCAAAGTTATTAACTCCAAATAGTTAGTTATTTTACTCCTTGTAATGTAAACTTTATTTGGTTCAAATTATTGTATTATTTAAGTTTAGTTAGATAGTCAACTAGTCATATAGTTAGATAGTCAACTAGTCATAGTGATAAAAGTGTATATAAGCTGACTTAACTCTCAGCCAATCTTGTACAATTCATTTTTCAATTTCAATGATGAATTTCATTTTTACCAAATTTCCCCTCTCGTGTCACAGTTGAGAAATGCTTAATATGGTATCAGTTAGAATAACCGAATCCGTTTCCGCATAACAAACTCTGATACGGGTTTCATCGCCGTACCCCTTCTACTTCGCGGTGCCTTCCTCGTCGTTCTTCTCTCAACGATGGCAACTCCACCGTCGAATCCTTATGCAAACCCGTACCACATCGGCAACTCCGATCATCCCGGCACGGTGCTTGTCTCACATCAACTCACCGGTGAAGAGAACTATTCTTCGTGGCGTCGTTCTATGACGATTGCTCTAAACGCGAAGAACAAGTTCGTTTTCATCAACGGTGATCTTCCTCAACCTGACATTGATGATCCTCAACATCAATCTTGGTTTCAGAACAACAATGTGGTATCTTCATGGATCATCAGCTCCATTTCCAAAGATCTCATTCCAAATGTGATCTACTCCACCACTGCGGCAGAAATGTGGAATATTCTTCACGATCTATATCACCAGCCAAATGGACCACGTATTTTTCAATTGAAGCGTGACTAACGATTCGCCCAAGGTGATCTTCCAGGTGAGCACCTATTTTCCAAGATTCAATCTCTTTGGAAGGAATTGCAAGAAATCACTACTGCTACTACCTCTTGTGTGTGTGGTGGTTGCTCTTGCAAAGCAAATCAACAGAAAGATCAGGTTATGTCATTTCTTATGGGACTCAATGAAGATTTCAATTCGGTTCGTGGTCAAATCTTGCTCATGAAAGAACTTCCTAATATCAATCAAGTGTATTCGATGATTCTTCAAGAAGCAAAACAGAAGGAAATTGGAAGCAATCACACTGCTTCTGCTCAACACCTTGCTTGTGCGGTCATCAAACAGGATTCCAAGTCTAAGACTAGACCTCCAGGCAAACGAGAACGCCCTCTCTGCACACACTGTAACATTCTCGGGCACACTGAAGACAAATGCTTCAAGAAACACGGTTATCCTCCCGGTTTCAAGAAGTCATCCACCACTACTGTCAATCAGGTTGGTGATGCTCCAGTTGCCACTTCCGATCCCTCAACATTCACTGGACCTCAGTATCAGGCAATGATTCAGTATCTGCAGCAACAAATGGCGAGTGCTAGCACCATTGAACCTGCTGATGAATCTATTGTTGGTATGGTTTTCTCTCTTTATGAATCTGTATCTAACGGTGCCTTACAAAAATGGATCATAGATACAGGTGCTTCTGTGAATATTTGCAATAATCTTGCTTTGTTCCAGAATTATAAAGCCTTTTCAAACAAGTTTGCCACCCTACCAAACCATACTAAAATACCAGTGTTAGGATCAGGCACTATCATTCTTAGCCCACACATTACTCTCCACAATGTTATGTATATTCCCTCATTTAGAGTTAACCTCATTTCTGTTAGTTCTCTATATCATCACTCTAATTGCAGTTGTTTCTTTGTTGATATCTGCTTGATTCAGGACAGACACTCGCAAGTAATTGGGCATGGTAACCCATCCAATGGCTTGTATCTGTTTGAAGCAGGTATTGATAGTGTTTCTCACAACTTTGATAAATCTAGAGTTTCTAGTTTAGGCAATGATGTGCAATCTGTTTCTGCACTTGCTGTTACTGCACTTGATTGTAGTTCTGCCACTCTATGGCATAGTCGGCTTGGCCATGTCTCAGACCAAGTTTTAAAGTTTCTTAGTTCACAATTGAATTTTGTGTATCCAAAACAGTTTAATACACATGATTGTACTGTTTGTCCTCTTTCAAAGTTCAAAAAATTACCTTTCAATTCTCAAAATCATTTTTCAGCCAATGTGTTTGATTTAGTGCATTGTGACATATGGGGTCCTTATCATGAAGCCACATATGATGGCTACAAATATTTTTTGACAATTGTTGATGATCATAGTAGATTCACTTGGGTTTCTTTACTGAAAACCAAAACTGATGCTACTAATATGATAAAACAGTTTGTGACTTATGTGCAAACTCAATTTGGCACAACTATCAAAACTCTAAGGAGTGATAATGCCAAAGAGTTAGCTCTAACAAACTTTCTGCAGGACAAGGGTATTCTACATCAATTTTCTTGCCCATACCGTCCACAACAGAACTCTGTTGTGGAACGAAAACATCAACACTTATTAAATGTTGCCAGGGCATTAATGTTTCAAGCATCCATACCTATAAAGTTCTGGGGTCTTTGTGTCTCAACAGCTGCTTTTCTTATTAATAGAACACCAGCGAAAAACCTACATAACCTCACACCATTTGAGAAACTCCACAAAGAGCCACCTAACTACACTTCACTTAGAACACTAGGTTGCCTTTGCTACATAGCTGCAACTTCCCCTCACAAAACAAAATTCACACCTAGAGCCATTCCTTGTATATTCATGGGCTATCCCATGGGTTACAAAGGCTATAGAGTCTATGATCCTTCATCCAACAAGTTCACTATATCCAGAGACATTACATTTCGTGAAAATGTGTTTCCTTTTAGTACATTGTCCAAATCAACAAGCAATGAATCTCTCTCTGACCTTGTCATCCCTCACTCTATCCCAGACCCAGCTCAAACACCTTCAGAACCGATCAATCACCCTGTTGAGCCATTACCTACACCAGAAATTCCTTCTGATACAGATATTCCTGCAACTCCAACAGAGAGCATCACTCAAAGTGAGCCTTCAGATACTGCAGATAACACTGACACCCCTGCACCTATCACTCTTGAGCACAATCCTCTTAGAAGATCAACTCGTGTTTCAAGACCTCCAATTGCTCTCTAAGACTATGATTGTAATGTTGTACACCCTATACAACTCAGTACAAATTGTGATAGACTGCACCCTTCCTACAAAAATTTCATTTGTCAAGTTTCCTCTGTGTTTGAACCGGAATTCTATCATCAAGCAGTCAAGCATGAGGTGTGAATTCTATCATCAAGCAGTCAAGCATGAGGTGTGGCGCCTAGCTATGGCTGAAGAAATCACTGCTCTTGAACTCAATAACACATGGACTGTGGTTCCTCTCCCTCATGGCAAACACCCTATCAGCTGTAGATGGCTTTATAAAGTCAAGTATGATGCCAAAGGTTGTGTAGATCGCCACAAAGCTAGACTTGTTGCTCGTGGATTCTCTCAACAAGCCGGCATTGATTTTGTGGAGACTTTTTCCCCAGTTGCCAAGCTCACCACAGTCCGTGTCTTACTCACCATTGCAGCAACAAAGAAGTGGTCACTTCTTCAACTTGATATTAATAATGCCTTCCTCAATGGAGATCTTCATGAGGAAGTGTACATGAAATTGCCATTGGGATATCCATGTCAAGACAAAACTATGGTTTGCAGATTAAACAAGTCACTGTATGGACTACGGCAAGCCTCTAGACAGTGGTATGCCAAGTTCTCTTCCACCATTCAGCAACATGGTTTCCAGCAAAGTACACTGCAGACTCTTCCTTGTTTACTAAAGGTGCTTTGGTTCCTCCTTTGTTGCTCTTCTAGTTTATGTGGATGACATCATTGTGGCTAGCCCTGATGATGCTCTTGTATTAACCCAAAAGACACTTTGCAAACAACATTTCAAGCTTAAGGTCCTAGGTGACCTAAGATACTTTCTAGGCTTAGAAATTGCAAAGTCTTCTAAGGGTATTCACTTGTGCCAACAGAAATATACCCTACAGTTGTTATCAGATACTGGGTTTACTGCTGCCAAACCAGTATTCATTCCCATGGATCCTGGAATTGTACTTTCTGATGTAAATGGTGATGATATTGCAGACTTTACGAATACAAGCGTCTCATTGGTAGACTAATGTACCTCACCATATCTAGACCTGATATAGCTTATGCAGTCAATAAGCTAAGTCAGTTTATGAGTCACCCCAAGGAAATTCACCTACAGGCTATTCACCATTTACTTCGATATCTAAAAAGCAGTCCTGGAAAAGGACTCTTATTTCCTGCAGAAGGTTCCTTGAAACTAGCTGCATACGTAGATGCTGACTGGGGCAGCTGTGTTAACACCAGGAAATCCACCACAGGATACTTAGTCTATCTGAACAATGCTCTAGTAAGTTGGAAATCAAAGAAACAGATAACTGTGGCTCGTAGTTCAGCAGAAGCAGAATACCGTGCACTAGCTACAGTCACTTCAGAGTTACTTTGGTTGAAACAGCTGCTTTCATCCTTTGAAATCACTGCTACTGGCATAATGGTGTGCTGTGACAGCCAATCAGCCATTCAAATGGCAAGCAACCCCACAAGTAATGAAAGATCTAAGCATATCGACATTGATTGTCACTTCATAAGAGAACACGTTCAATCTAGCTTCATCAAACTCATCCAAGTTGCATCAAGAGATCAATTGGCAGATGCTCTCACCAAGGCTCTACCAAAACCATTATTCACTGAATTGATTGGCAAGCTAGGGATGTTAGATTTATACTCCCCAGCTTGAGGGGGGGTATTAACTCCAAATAGTTAGTTATTTTACTCCTTGTAATGTAAACTTTATTTGGTTCAAATTATTGTATTATTTAAGTTTAGTTAGATAGTCAACTAGTCATATAGTTAGATAGTCAACTAGTCATAGTGATAAAAGTGTATATAAGCTGACTTAACTCTCAGCCAATCTTGTACAATTCATTTTTCAATTTCAATGATGAATTTCATTTTTACCAAATTCCCTCTCTGTGTCACAGTTGAGAAATGCTTAATAAAAGTGGAGGCAAATCTTTGCTAATTGCTGCAACAACAACAACACAATAATTGTAGCAAAGTAATCGAGGAATGAACACTATGGGATACTAGAGTGTAGTAGCTATTAGAGTAGGAACTTTAGCTAAATACTAACAGGACAGACAAAAGTAAGCATCCAAGATAGAATGTTACCTTAATCCCAAGATTTCTGTGCCAAAATTGGCAATCAGCAGCACCTCCAGCCATTGTCCCAAGCATATACGGATTGATTTCAATAATTTTCTTAACAGATTGTGATGCTGTATATAGCAAAATCTCAATAGTCCGGAACAAAAGCAGCAATACATAACAAAATCTCATGTAATCGACTCAATTCTTAATTCAATTCGATCACTCACATATATATCCTCCCATGCTAGCTCGAGAATCAGCAGCCACCATGACACCCTCCTTAAATATAAACGCGAGTGTCGTCGTACCCTTAGCGGGCTTCACCATCTGAATAGCTTCTTTAAGAAAACCATCGAACTAGCAAAACCCCCAAACAAACAAAACACTTCAGATAAAACCTTCAAGATTCAACCTTTTCTATATAAACTATAACCTAGCCTTTTATTTACATTCCCTAGCAATTTTACAAACAAATTTCAACCATAATTTTTTAGCGAATGAACACTTTAAGTATCGTGAAATTCGAAAGTAGAGGAGGAGAAACAAATACTCACATCGTTGGAATTGGGAAGGGCGAATGATGGAGGTGCAGAGAAGTCTCCAAAGACGTCGTTTACAGGTGCAATACGTGAAGGAAACGATTCGAGACCAGTGGTATCAAGCTTCATGATTGTAGGTTAGTAGAGGAACTAGATTTGAGCACACTTTTCCGATGAGTAGTTGCGGTGAGCGAGATCTTAACTCAATCGTTGGTTGAGTTTGAACTTTGAAGCAATGAGAGCAAGGTTGCAAAGAGGAACCGATTTCAGTCTGTGTTTTTTTTTTTTGGTCAAAGATTTCAGTCTGTGTTGGCTTGGGGGAAAAGGCAAGACCGCATTTGGGCCAACTCCGCCCAAATTAGTATGGTTCATTACGTTATTAAAGACACCCCATATTTTGAGAGGCACCCCCCACTCTTTTTTTTTTTATACTTTTCACATTTACATCATTTTTGTAGCTTCATAGCTTTCAGTGTACTGGTTGTGTAGTACCATTCTTTAAACCCTAGCCGTCTCTCATTTTTCTCTCATTCTTCTCTTCTTTCTAGATCACCACCAAATAGGGTGGTTTTAGGTCAGCTATTGGTTTAGAATCATCCCTCTGTATTGTTTTTCTGTCTTTTTTTATCTAAATAAGTGGTTACCACGTAGATCAAGTTTCTATTTCGTCATTTTTCTAGTTTTCATCGGTTGTTGGGTGCGACGTTATTGTTCGTCGTCTTGGTGCGGCATTTTTTCCCGTTTTGTTGCGGTGTTTTTGATTTACCGTCTTGTTGCGGTGTTCGTTTGGTTCAGATCGGATGATCAACTTCAACTTAGTGCAGATTCAACCAATGATTGTGGCTTCAAAGTTACACATCCAGAGGCATGGGTACTCAGGTGACTTTTATTTTATGATATTTGTAGGCATTTTGTCGTTTTATGTTATTAACTTGGGTGATGTGACTTTGATCGCAGATTCATTCTTTGTGTTTTTAGCAATTTTGAGTTTGTATTATCATCGATGTAATTTATTAATTTGAATGAATGAATATCATTTTTAGCGAAAAAAAAAAAACTTTCAGTGCACTCAAAAATGTTCAAACTTCTGTAAACAACAACGCAAGTTACTTTTTGTCAAAAAAACAGCGCAAGTTACTTACCACAGTGATTGTTTCTTTGGTAAATTACTTAGTTACGGTACACATTTTTGTATAAATAAGAAAGAGACATGCATATTTAAAAAATAGTGTTTTTCTAGTTCAAAAGAAGAAATAAAAAATGATAATAATTTTGATAGTTTTACGGCTTAACCTCAGTTGTGATATTTTTTCTCATCATCTTGCATTTTGTTTTTGTCAACCATAAGAAAATAGGCATTTCCCCGTAAGATAATTTGTTTAATTTAAAATAAATAGGCATTTTGTTTTTTCAAGATTTTTTTTTGTCACTATGTATCCATTTCCCCCACCAATAATAAGCTATTTTTTATTGATCACTACTAAAAATTTTAGATCATCACAAATAATTTTGACACCGTCAACTCTCACCAAGATATGCCAATAGTGTCAAGTATGGTGACGGAATAGAACATGCATGTCAGCATCCATACATGGAATGTGATGTCAACAGAGAAGAGAATAAGCCGTGTTTTTTATTAGTATAAGCTTCAAAATGTCATTGTTGTAACAATAAGCTTCTTTAATTTTTATTTCTACCACTAAGCTTTGACATGGTTTGGTTTTTTTAATAAATTTTGACATAGTTGTTGTATGTCATTGTGTTAGTGTAGCCATAAGTTTCTTTAATTTTTTATCGTTAGCATGATACAGGTGTGACATACAACAACTATGTCAAAATTATGTGATTGTTGTGTAACTTGATATAATAGTTGATATCAGCTATATATTTTTGGAGGTAAAGTGACTTGATATTTTTGTATTTTTGGGTAAAATACATAATCTTCTTGATTTTTTTAGTAAAACTTTGTCTTTATTAACAAGCGCTTTGTATAATGTAGGTTGACACGAAAAATCCTTAGCATGTGGCTTCTAATGTGGGGAGAGTGTCTGAAATGCAATGGAGTGCTGTTTGGGCGAATGCGTGCTACTATTTGTGGTTGTGGAGGAATAAGGAAGCTCATGATGAGGAGTTTAAAAGACCCATGTACGGTTGGAGATGGATTGTTAAGAATGCTAAGGAGTATAAGGTGAGTAAAGATGTTTCTCATAATCAATATGCTCCTTACAAGATATTGAGAGATATTAGATGGTCAAAGGTCAAAATAGGTGAGGCTTCGGTTGGTTGTGGTGGAGCTGCGAGAGACAGCAAAAGGTGATTTTCTGGTGGGGTTTTCTTTGAAGCAGCATCAGTGTTCAGTCTTGGAAGCAGAATGCCTAGCAATTCTAAACGGCTTGAGAATTGTTTGGGAGAGAGGGTTTCGTAATATCATCTTGGAAACAGATTCTCAAGGTGCTTTGGATATGGTAGAAGCTGGTGGAACAATTAACTCCCCTCTCTCATCAATTATTGAGGACATTAGGAGTGTGGTTGTGGATGTGGCTCATATCAGCTGGTCAAAGGTCAACCGGGAAAATAATAAAGTTGCTGATTGTTTAGCTAAGAATAGTTTTTATTTAAATTGTAATTGTATTATTTACGACTTAGCCCCTCCCTTTATCCTCTTGTGTCTTCAAGAGGATAAAGATGGTTTGTCTGCTCTGTAGTTGCTCGTTTTTGGGGTTTTAAACCCCTTTTTTCTCACCAAAAAAAAACTTGTAAGAGACTTAATAACAATTTTTTTTTTGGTTACAAAAAAAAAATAAAAAATAAAAAAATAATAAATATATGTGATTTACAGCATTTATTTATTTATTTGACCATATTAATTATATGTGTGTGTATATATTAATTATTAATTAATTATATCCTATAAAACTGTCACATTCTAAGACGACATTGTTTAATATATATATCTTTTTGATTAATTAATTTTCACGATTATAAGAAAAAAAGTTATAAAAATATCAAAATCAATTAATTCAATTATAGTTTTAACTTTTTGAATGCTTTTTTGACCAACTTTTTGAATGCTTTTATATATATATATATATATATATATATATATATATATATATATATATATATATATATATATATAAATTTGTGAGACATTAAATACACCTACAATTATTAAATAAACAAATAAAGGTAAAAAGTAATCTAAATATCTAAATGCTTTATTTGACTAATTAATCTAAATATCTAAATACACCTATACACTTTAAATTTATAAATTTTTTAATAAATGAGATTAAAAAATGCTATTATCATTAACACGGGATGGGGGAATTTTTAAGGTGAGAATAAAGTGTTTTAGTCTAAAGTAGGAAAAACTTTCGAGCAGAGTAATGAGAAGAAAGTGTTTTAGTTTAAAGTAGGAATGGAAATATATTTCTTATATTACTCCTATTAACTTTTCTAGAATAGTGTGAAAAAAAGGAAAGGTTGAAAAACTAAAAGTCATGAGAAAAGAAAAAGTGAAGCAATCAATAGGGATAAATTAGGTACTTTAATTAAAAAAAATTGACTTACTTATATTTAATAAGATGCCTTTGTAGGTAACTTTACTTATATACGAAAAGGAAGTAGGAGCCCAACTCACCTATACTCTTTGTAACAAAAATAATTCTAAATGAAAATAAAATAAAAATTAATAGGCACTCCATTTATTTGCACTATTCACACATATTAAAAAAGTCGGTACTGTAATTAATATGTATGAATATTACTAAATTACCCTTTGTATAGAAAAATATTCGATGTTAACTTTTCATATAAAAATACAATTTAATAATATTAATAAATAAAGTTGAGTCAAAAAAAGTATTAATAAATAGTAATATCTTTAAAAAAAAAGAGCAATAAATGAATTTGAATTTAAATATGAGTTTAATTTACATACACATAGGGTGTATAGACTTTAGCAACCACCACCAATTGACTAATTTGTTCTAAATGATGTGTCAACTTCTAATTGTTAGATAGTGTAAAACATTTATACATCTATTATGTATATAAATTAAATTCTTTAAATTCTATAAAAAAAATCAAAATTTTTTAAATATGTATAAAAGGTCCTATGTTTTTTTTTTCATAAACCAATGTATCCTACATGCGAATATAGAGACTAATCCTTCCAGGTATCAATAAGAATCCTTCGGAGTTTTATATTTCTTTTATTATTGTTGGTAAAAAATCTTATATTTTGGGACAAATAAAAACGTCAAAAAAAAGTGGAAACGAGAGAGAGTATGTTGATTAATTAAAAAAGAAAGTAGAGAAAAATAAAAGCAGAAATAAAAGAGAACGGGAGTCGGAGGAAGAAGAGAGAAGAGAGGGAAGTGGGGTCATAGGCACACACGTTTTGAGCAGGCAATTCCATGTGGGCACAGCACATGAATGGATGAGGGAAACAGGAGGAGAACACCGAACTTGAAGAAGACCACCATCATCATCATCAACAACACCACCAACTGAAACAACAACAACAAACAAACACAGAGAGAGAGAGAGAGAGAGAGAATAGATAGAGAGGATAAGGGGTTAGGCAAAAGATAAAGAAGAAGATGAAGGATAGCAGTGATGGATTTGTGCGAGCAGATCAGATTGATCTGAAAAGCATAGATGAACAGCTTGAAAGGCACCTCAACAAAGCGTTGACTATGGACAAGAAAAAGCGCGTCGAGGAAGAAGATGATCACGTTCGCGTTGTCACCCACACCAGCAGCGCAACTACTTCTCCTAAGTTCAAAACAACAGCGTTTAAGAAGCAGAAGCAGGAGTGGGAAATTGAACCTTCCAAATTAATCATCAAGAGTGTTATTGCTCGTGGCACTTTTGGCACAGTTCATCGTGGTCTCTATGATTCTCAAGATGTTGCTGGTTTGTTTTTTTTTTTACTTTACTCATCAGATTCAATTTATTTTCTTAATTATTCTTCAAAATCGTAGTAATGAAGTTTTAATTTTACTTTCCACATAAACATCAAGCGATGCAACTATAACAATTCTCAATTTCTTCAGCAAAATTATTGATTCAATTGAATTTTGCCAATTTCCTTGCTGCTTCTTGAAAAGAGTTGACTTTTACATGGTTGAATTTGTGGGAATTAATTTTTAATATGAATCTGGGTTGGGTGATGTTTTTAGGGTCTTGAATTAAATAATATAATAATTGAATATGATGTTATGGTTTAGTTGGTTGTTCTTTTGGTAGTAAAATAGAGTTGGTGGTTTCCTTTTCTTTTTCTCCATTTCACTGACCACAGATTGTAATTGTAATGGTCAGTCAAATTGCTGGATTGGGGTGAAGAAGGCCAAAGGACAGAAGCTGAAGTTAATTCACTGAGGGCAGCTTTTATTCAGGAAGTTGCTGTTTGGCACAAACTTGATCATCCCAATGTCACAAAGGTTTTATTTCAATTTATTTTCTTTTGTTTCTGTTGCTTTTATTACATGTTGAGCCTGTGGTTTCAATGTTGCAAATGCTTTTTGAGGAAAATGTTGCAAATGCTGATGTTATTATTTGTATGCTATTTTGTTTTATATGGGGCGGGATGCATCCAGACATACATACTACTTCCTCCTGAAGTCCTGTGAACTTAATTGTCTTATGTCTTTGCATACATCATACTTGCTTTCAATTGTAAACTTTCTCCGGTCTTACGCACTTGCATACAATGTCTTTGGAGGGTGTCACTGTCAAGTGATTAGGGGTCTGTTTGGATTGACTTATTTGAGCTTATCTACTGGCATAAACACTTGCGAAACTGTTTGGGTGAGCTTATGACGTACGTGTTCATAAGCTGTTTTCAGTTAATTTCCATAAGCTCCCCAAGATAGCTTATGAAAACAACTTATAGCTTATAGAAATATAGTTTAACATTATTTTATCCTTTATTATAGAAACAACTTATGCATAAGCTCTTACATGATAAGTGCTTCTACCATAAGCACTTGATTAAGCTGTTTATTCAAACATGACCTAGGTCTTTTGGTAATCCTTTTATAATCAAAGATGCAAGTTATGTAAGTTTAATTTTTTAGGGATTTTCTTCTTAATTATGTCATCCCCACCTTCTCTGTTCTCCCCTCACTTACATTAAGCTTGAATTCGCTTTCCATTTTGGAAGTGGTTTCTTTGTTTATTGTTGAGGGCTGTTTAATTATTATTTTAAATTTTATGACAACCTTGATACAACACGATACGGATATGGGAATACGGAAAGCTCTTAAAAACTGAAGATACGATACAACCTACATCTGTTTACACAGATTTATTAAAAGTATACATATTTTCCGTAATCTGCATAATATTCATAAAGAGGCATAGATATTTTCTATTAACGTATAGCTATATATGCAGATGATGATCAATGATCACGAATTACAAAAAGATACTTGTGATCATTAAAAACAAGGCATAAAGACACGTCTCTCTTTTATCCATATAAAACATATACTCTTTTCCTTGTAAAAATGCCGTACATGTATTTGTCCCTAACCAATGTCAAAATGTCAGAAACTGCCATTAGTCTAGTCCTATTTAAAATTTTGAGTCTATTCTATTTATGGTCTCATACTAATTGTATCATTTTGTCTCTTGATTCCCATCATCCGAAAAAGCATAGCTTTTAAATCTAATTTGTTCAAGAAGTCGGTCACCACCACCATCAAATGGATATCCCACAACCACTTTTCGCTTTTTCTTATACCCTCAAACAATGAATGAAGGCGTATGCACGCCTATTCTTTTTACAACTTTACAACATGATGAAGAATAGGGATCAAGTTTTTGGACTTGTATCCCAAAGTATAAAGAGGTATCCCAAACGTAACTGTCAATATTTTCTTCTAAAACATTAAATTTTTTGGACGATACCACATGCGTACTGTACTGATAAAGGCATGACATTGATACTTTAGCAATTTGGAGTATGTGGGCTTCCTAGCATTTTTCAGTAAACCCGAGGTATGCAGGTTTCCTGATGCAATGAAGTTCCATAAACTTTTATTGGGGAAATATTTAAAATTCCATTAGGCATGAACATTGTCCTAGATATGCTTTTCTCTTTTATTTTTCCTGATTCTCTGTTAATCTAACTTTTAGTTGGGTATGGAAACTTCAAATAATTTTGTCGATAAGGGATGATAAGCAATGCAGTTACTGTGATTTGCAAGTTGCAGCAGTTTAATCTGAGTGAGATTCTTCTGGGATATATCATTCGATAGCACGGGGCCTGGTTGCACACGGTGTTTTTAAATAGAAGCCATAGCAGTGCCTAGGCGGATTTTGTGCCATCTGCCATAGGCAATTTGTGAGGTGTTACATGCCATGACGGTGCCATAGGTCGCATTCCCAATTTGGCCATCCGACATTGACAACGTTGGTTGCATGTAATCTTACCTTATCAACAAGGGACTTAACTTTTCATAAAAAAACGAGGGACTTAACTTGAATTCTGGGTTTTTTTAGATAATCCTTAGACCCTGGTTGAATGTAATTCAACATATTTGGAGTTCTATTTCTTTCTTTTTATTCCAAAAGTAGTTTTAAGGAGATCTCTGTTGACTATAGCCTATCCATTACAACTTGATTATAGGATAAGTAACTTGACTGCAACCTTTCTAATAAAAGTAATAATTCCTATCTTGTTAATCTGTTTAGATGCTCTGTTGACCTAACGATGAATACCAATAACGTTATATAAAAAAGAGCCAGTTTTGATATAGATTTCATTCTATGGATTAGTTATTGCAAGTTCCGAGTGCTCAAAACACAAACTAGTTTTTCACATCAGAGTATAAAAGTGGATGTGAATAAGCATTCTCTATTTGGCATCCTTTTTTCTATTAAACAAAGCTTGTAAAAAAACAAACCAGCCTTCTGGCATTTTGACATTTACCTTTCATGAAAGCTTCCAAGTCTTTAGATTTCTATAATTTATCGTGAATCTGTACTCTGGAAGAATTTATATGTTTTTTACCTTGTTCTCCTCTCAATGAACTTTGACCTTTTCCTACTAACTGAAGAAAATGTATCATGTATCTTCATTACATTTAATTCCATCTTGCTGGGTTGTCCTGGTCTTTGTACTACCCCTATGGCCCTCTTTTCTCTCTTTTTTTTTCATGACATTTTTTCTTTCATCCATGAAATCTTGTGATAGTTGGCAGTTATTTTTTTATTTTCTCTTTTCAATGGGTACTATGCACTTCTCTGAAAGCATTTTTCCACTAGATTTTAAACTATATATGTTTTCCGTGTATAGTTTATAGGGGCAACTATGGGGTCTGCAGAATTGCAGATTCAAACCGATAGTGGTCTAATTAGCATGCCAAGCAATGTCTGTTGTGTTGTCGTGGAGTATCTTGCTGGAGGTACGCTGAAGTCATTCCTAATAAAGAACAGGAGAAGGAAATTAGCTTTTAAGGTTGTCATCCAGCTGGCACTTGATCTAGCGAGAGGGTATTCATCTATTTTAACCATGGTTTAGCAGCTTGGGAAAAATACCTCACATTTTGTCTATATAACTTGAGTTCACTTGGTTTTTACAGGCTGAGTTATCTCCACTCTCAGAAAATTGTCCATAGAGATGTGAAGACAGAGAACATGCTGTTGGACAAGACGCGCACAGTTAAAATTGCTGATTTTGGGGTTGCAAGAGTTGAGGCATCAAATCCTAATGATATGACTGGAGAGACTGGTACTCTTGGCTATATGGCTCCAGAGGTATGCAGTTAGTTTCCTGTAAAAACCTCCAAAAGTTGGAAATTGTTGTACTAGCATGTAATGTATGATGTATGACAGGGTGGAAGCCTTAGTGCAAGGGCGTGCAATGTCTAAATGCGAAGCATCCTCTCATGTAATGTTAAAATTTGAAATGATATTGTTATGTGAAAACTGGATATATATCTCTCTTCATAGAAATTAAATAAGTAGGACTCCAGAAAAAATTATGTTTGAAAGAGATAGGCACAAATTTTTCACATTACTTTGTCGTGTGAGTATCTAACATGTGAGATTCCATTCCCATGTGCAAGTATATTTTTCATCAGATGGGGAATGGGTATATCCAGCCCCAATTTTCATCCAAGTAGGTAAGGGTGGCTCTATTATCTAGTGTCAGGTTAGGAGTTCTTCAATGAGAAAAAATAATGACCTTAGTAA
This sequence comes from Oxytropis ochrocephala, assembly GCA_020916435.1. NCBI lineage: Eukaryota > Viridiplantae > Streptophyta > Magnoliopsida > Fabales > Fabaceae > Oxytropis > Oxytropis ochrocephala. Next base: position 15,720,663 of record CM037088.1, on the reverse strand, counting down.
GCGAATGAACTTGTGAATAACAGAAAAAGTTTATAAATTGTTCAAACTTCAAACAGACCTTTGTAATTGACTGTTCATTATTTTTAATCTTTCCAATGTGGTTGGCTGCTTGCAGGTTCTTAATGGCAACCCCTATAATAGGAAATGTGATGTGTACAGTTTTGGTATCTGTTTATGGGAGACATACTGCTGTGACATGCCATATCCCGACCTAAGTTTCTCGGAAATTACTTCAGCCGTTGTTCGCCAGGTATAGTTGCTTCACTGTTTTGATTGGTTGAGTCTCACTTAAGCAATGCATACGTATCATCCTGCGTTCAGTGTCTGTGAATCCATTATGAATATTTTCTGTTGGAATTTCAGAACTTGAGACCAGAAATACCAAGATGCTGCCCAAGTTCACTTGCAAACGTAATGAAGAAATGCTGGGATGCGACTCCAGATAAGCGGCCAGAGATGGATGAAGTAGTTTCCATGCTGGAGGCCATTGACACATCCAAAGGTGGAGGTATGATCCCTTTTGATCAGCAGCAGGGTTGTCTTTGCTTCCGCAAGCATAGAGGACCATGAAGTTTGATTTAGTCCAACATCAAAACAATTTGGTTTTAATGGTTTTTCAATATTTGAAGAATCAATTTGTATCTATGGTGAGAAATACAGGATTTGGATACTGAGAGTGAGATGAGAGAAATATACAGTAGTTGGTATAGGTAGGAGGAGCTGGTGAATGTCAATGTGTTTGACTTGGATGTGTAAAGCCGTACTTCTGATTTTCTTTTACTCTTACCTTTTTCCCCCTACATTGGTTTGGGTTTTGTGGGTATGGATTTCAACCAATGTTGCCTCCTAGCTGGATCTCCATTAAGTATATTATACTATTGCAAACTTGCAATCATAATTTATGTGATTAAATTGGTTCCATTGGCTTGGTAATTCTAATCTCTAGTGGTTTATTTGCTACTTTAGTTAAAATTATCAACATTTTAAGAAAAAGAAAATTACGATAATCTTATAGCAAGTATTAGTATTTCAAGTATTTTAAAATACTTTTTTTGTTCTCCTTAACCATTTCGTCAAGGGTTCAATCCCTGGCCGGTGTGTATGGAAATATACTTGGTAGAAGAGGTCAACTTTTTAAATGGATTTGATCAGTACCTTGAGGAATAGTCTCTGCAGTTGCACACGCAGAAGATACCTTGGTTTAACAAAAGAAATTTTTTTGTTGGTTCTCTATCTTACTTTTTAGTTTCACTTTTACGAATTTGGGTTACTAGAGCTAGACTTTTTTTTTGAACAAAACTATAGCTAGATTATGAGTTACCTTATTTGCTTGCCTGCCATGCAAAGTTATCATCCAAAAAATCATTTATCTTCCAAAATCTAAACATTATCCTATTATCTTTATGAACCTTATGACTTTTTCAATAAAGTATAGAACTGTTGTGATTCATTTATGATTAGTATATTTATAAAATCTTGAGAGCAAATATGCCCTTTTCCTCTACAGTCATCTGCTCATTAACATATACTCTCTACTTTAATAAACCTAAGCAGGCTCAGCATATACATCATTTAGGCCAGCAACAATCTCTATAATAATCTCAAGTAACTCTACTAGAGATCACTCCTATGATGATATCAACAACATAAAAAACACTTTTTCTTTCTATATAAAAAACCAAGAGACCTCGACGGTGTATGGAACAAGTTCGTTTTCCTTGAACTTCCTTTCCTCTGTGTTTTCTGTAAATCCAAGAAGAAATCATACGTCGGCGTTAGGTCCTGCTTTCCAATCAGTTGTTCGGTAGTAAACAGCATAAAGGACTAGCTGAGCCAACCCTGAAAGTGCTCCCAAGCTATTCGGAATCTGCCATGCAAACATATTTTTTTGTCAACTTAGACGAAATGTCAAATAAACACCACACACACTATCACATAGTGACACTTGAGTTTGAACTCGAGAGCTGGTGTCCCCGTGTCATTGCCAATGTAAATTTATTGAACAAAATTCAGTAATATACCACAATGAATGGATCCCATTTAAGGAGTGAATAAATCGTCCACACAATTCCATTGGCGAAATTTGCTAGTGAAAGTAAGAACGGCATGTACTTCACACTCTTCGTTTTAATTACTTGTCGCTGCTCTTTTTATTTGAGGGGTCAAAAATAAAGCAAAAGTAATTATTATTATTATTATTATGCAAAATGAAAAATTAAAAGAAAAACAAAAAATGAATGACAAGTACGTACCATGACAGTCAAGGGTGAAAAATACATAAGGATGTTGAAGATTATGCAGATAAATCCAACAATCAATCTTCTAACCTTTTGGACTTTGATAACGTACATAACAATGAATACCACCACCAAAAAAAAGAAGATTTCTAATAGAAGGGCCACAATTATCTTCCTCTGAATACAACAAGCAATTATTAGGACAAATTACATTAGCACATAAAAATGAGCGAAAGAAATCGAAGATGACGACTTTAACGATTTAATTTATATACATCATCAGTGTAACTTTTTTTACAACATCAGTCAATCACAAAATGACATGTCATAAAAAATATTTGACTTTATCACAACTATTCTAAAATCCACTCGTATCGCGATTTTTGATTGACTGATGATGTAATTTTTTTAGAACGACAATATATACCAATCAGATCACGATTTTAATTAGTTAGAGTTGTTTCTCACACGCTTACTCCAGGTTGAGTATATGAAGAAGATGAGAGTGTATAATAGCTCAAGGCAGAGGCCAATGCCATTAATTGTCATGACAAGAAGGTTACTTTGAGTTATGAAGGGCATTCCATAGAATATCCACATTGCACAATTAAGTATAGTTACTACATAAGGATCTGGCTTGAAATCTTGCACTGATTTTGCCTTAAATATTTTTATAAATGTAGGCCTACAAATTATAATGAAAATATTAGTTTGCAATATATATTAATTCATCCATCAACTACAATAATGTACAGAAAGATTGAGATAGAGAGATATTAATTTACACTGGGGACATAAATAAACAAAAAGAGATTGCATTTCCTGCAAAATAAAATAACAGTGCATATATTAGAATCTACTCATTAGCAATAATAAATAAAGATATTAAATTACATGGTTATTTTAGAATTTATATTAAATAAAGTTACAAGTTTAAGAATTTTTAGAGAGAATAGGGCAAACCAACAACTCCAACAGCGGTTCTTATTGCGTCAGTGTTAACCATTGCAACACTCAAAGAAGAAACTGAAGAAAGAGGAAGAAAACAAAAAAAGAATGTAAATGAAAATTGTTTACTAATTTTTTTTTTTTTTTTAGTATTTGTACTTAGTAATATGCTATATTTAGGTATTCCAACACTTAACTAAATTTGGGTTGTGAAGTTTTAGTTATTGACCACAGGAAACTTAGTTTAAAGTGCTGAACTTGTGGAACTTGCATTTTAGCCACAAGCATGTTCTGTTTCTACGGGGAAAAAAACTGTCTAACTATAATATAACTGACACCACTGCTTTCTGTAGCCGTGAATATAGAATCATGAAGTTTTGAGTATTTTCAAGGATTAGTCTTTGTATTATTACTATTTACTTTTTGTTGAAATATTTGGATTTTGACAGGAAAAAAAATAAAAATAAAAAATAGCAATGTGATATGAACTCGATATTTAGAGATAATATTATTATTTTTTGAGAATAAAGGGTTTAAAACCCAATAATCAAACATTCTTTATTCTCATTGACAAACAATTGTATAGAAGAAGGGGTAGTCTCGTAAATTACAAAATTACTACTCATAAATAAGCTATTTTTTGCTAAAGTATCAGCAGCATTATTGAATTCTCTTTGAATCTTGGACCGCTTCACATAAGTATTCTCACCTACCAAGACTTTGATGCCTTCAATTATATGAGAGAGAGAGAGTGCTGAGAGGAACCTTCAATTAAATCAACAACAATTGCATAGTCGCTCTCCACCACAACTTTAGAGATTTCCTTTCAAAAAATCACGGTGACCCCGTGAAAGATAGCTTGAAGCTCAACCTCGACGATAGAGCAAGGATGGAGTTTCTGCGCAAAACCCTACTTAGAGATGATATTCAAGTACGGGTTTCGAAAGATGTCATTTCCACGTCAAAGTGGACGTGATCGTGAAAGCTATTGAGTGTAGTTTCACGGTAATCGTGCATACATTTATAAAATGTTGGACATGGTTCCAAACATTAGCCAATGAAAATTAATTGGTCAAATTGATAAGGATGTGACTCAAATTCTACAAGAACATGACTTTAAACTTCACCATTTGAGAAGATATTGTTAGTGAGTAATATATAAGTACATGATTAACTTCTCTTTAAGTCTCAAGGCTTTCCTTGAGCTTGGTGAACTCCAATGACCCAACTCACCTGTAATTTTTAGTATAAAAAATCCAAAAACATAATATTCAAATACAATATAGTCTAATAATATACATATTTATACTACTAATGAGGACAAAGTGCTAGTACATATACAACCCCAATAGATATGACAATAAAGAACATTAGGCCATGAAACATAAACCTCAGCAACATTCTTGATAATAGCTTATCGCTCCCCTCTCTCCCCCTCCCCAACCCCCTCCACATTGTGCCCCCGCCCCAAATCCCGCTTCCTTCCCCTCTTCCCTGCCTGTAACACCCCAATTTTTTCATATATTTTTATATCTGTGTGGGTTTATTTTAGTAATTATATTGATTGATTCATTCAATGTTTACGCTGCGCATTGTGTATTTGACATTTTGCTGCAATTTAAGGGTGTTACATTAGTGGTATGATAGCAATTTGGTCCTAATTGAACTGTGAGGTTGAGTAAATAGACATTACTGTGTGCTGTATGTGAATTGAATATTTGCAATCTATGTTCTAGATATTTTGTGGGGTATAGACATTGTATTTATGTGATCTGTTCTTGAGAAAATTCTGTTATGTCATTCAACAAACAAAATCTTAAAACGTGCAATCTTTGAGTCTTCACGATCTAAGTTTTGCGATCTTTTTTGTGGAGTCCATGTTAATTATTTGATTTTTGCGATTTGAAAAATAAAGTGAACTCAGACTTTTCGTGAACTTTTGTTAGACTAGCTAGCTCTTATAACGGGATGCTCACATATGTATTCGATTTATTTACATTAATTTAATACTAATCTTTGTATGAAGATGTTGGTCGTAACTTAATTTAATTATTTGAGTATCGATGCTTCAAACTTATTCTTGCAGATAATTGTGTTTATACCCATTGAAACTTGCTTGATGGTATGAACTAGTATGCATTGATGAGTGTCGACAATGATTAAAATGTATAGTTGATGGAAAAAAAATAGTAGGTCTCGTTGATAAGCAACACGACTCTACAAATTTATTTCACTTAATCCTGTTGTGTGTCTTGCCAAAACAAAACCCTAGTGGTGATAAATGTTCTCATAGTGCGTATTGTGATCTTTACATAAATACTTGTTTAATACTGTATATGTTGAGCTTACTCGCTTTCAAAACAATAATATGTTGTGTTTACTCTTTAATTTCATATGTTCTTTTAATAGTGCTAAGTGGGTTGAACTTGTAAAGAGTAGAATATGGAAATATGTAACATGACATTTGGAGTTCACTTTATAAGAAGTGATAGATTACTTGTTAGAATTAAGTTGTACTTTAAGTTCTCAATAATTTTTTTTAATGTGGTGATGCGAGTTCACGCGTTGTTTGAATACATAATTTAATGAAACACTAAATTGTTTCCACATAAATTACAAAATGTTTTACAAACTATCCTAAAGACCTTGTCAAAATAAGCCAAAAACAATTTATAAACATAATAAGTTGGTTCCGTAAGATCCAGCAAGAACAAGTGTTTATTATAATAAATAAACAGAAATACATTATTCCAAATTCAATCCAAACACATCCTTAGTTGTTTACTTGTACCCGGGGCAGGAGATTGAAAACACATGATTGCTATGTTAGTACTCACTATGATAATCTTTAAATTGGTTTAGATTCTGTTGGTAAAAAGCAGTAGAATGGCGGATAGTGGATAGTTCGATAAGCGGATTGAGATTAAGGTGTTTACTAAAATTAGCAGTTGAACTAACTTACAAATATAAACTGACATAAAAGAACATTTGTAATTAATACTTAAAAATGAGAGAGAACATTTATTTGAAGAAGGATAAATGAGGAATTCAATTGAAGCAACAAGGGTGCAAGTGAGATAAAAATTGAAACGCTATAAGCTATAAGCTCAAACACTACTTCAAATAGTGTTTCAAAAAACACTAAGCTAATGCAAAAACGCTATAAACTACCCTTACCAAACACTTAGACTCTGTTTGACAAAAGTAGCGGATAAACTAGCTTGTAACAGATGAGGTATCAGATGGCGGATTGAATTTAAAATGTTTAGTAAAATTAGCAGATGAAATAACTTATAAAATAAAATTACGTAAATAGACATTTGTAATAAACACTTAAAAATGAGAGAGAAAATCATTTAATGAAGGATAAATGAGGAATTTAATTAAAGTAATGAGGATAAAATTGAGAGGAAAAATGAAACGTTATAAGTTATAAATTCAAACGCTACTTTAAATAGCGTTTCAAAAAACGCTATAAGCTAGTGAAAAAAAGGCTAAAAACTAGTTGTGTCAAACAATTACAACTAGTGGTTCAGCTATAAGTTAGCGGATCAACATTGTCTTGCTAAACAGAGCCTTAAAAAGAGCTCATCCACTACCCTTAGCCTAAATGGTCTCATGAGTGCGCCATTAATTTATCACAACAAGGGGATGTCTTTCTATTTTTAGGTTGCACTCTAAACTACAAGACTATTCTCAAGATCAATAGTTCCCTTACGCAATCTTAAAGACGCACGCCGGTTCGCATTTTTTTCCGATGATTAAGGATTTTTATTAAAATTGTTTAGTCTTCGCATCAAAGCTTGTAAACAGTAGTCACCTTAACTTTACTCATCTTCTAAGAAGGGTTGTTAAAAGGTTGCACTATCATTTATTAGAGAACTAGACTAAAACAAGTACAAATCAAAAGTATTCATGTCTCACTACATTACATGTAGTGAATTAAACTTAAATCAACTACTACTAGTGAGAGTGAATGAAAAAAACGCAGGGAATGAATATCAAGTGAATAGTGAGAGAGAGAGAGAGAGAGAATAATAGTGCGTGAGAGTAATATCGGTATTATTATAAAGTAAGTGGAGTAGCCTCTATTGCTCAAAGTGAGTGGAGTAGCCTCTTTTGGATAATTCATTGCTTGCCTTTATTGATTGGAATCTTTAGTACATATAGAGTAGTAATCCAAGCCGGTTTGTAATTTGCTTGGCTCAATCCCTAAGGAGAGCTAACAATAAGACAAAAGGCATATACAATAGTACAATAAGAATCCTATGTAAAAACCTAGGCAAGACCATCACTCAAATATCTATTTCATGACATAAGAGTTACGCCACTGGGCTTGGCAAAGCATTTCTTTTGGACCTCTCTCGGGCTTGTGAATTAAATTGGGCTCATCATCCTCAACATCAACGGCTAGGCCCAACTCTTCATTGTTGTTCATAACATCCCTATCTTCATCAAGCCAAAAACCTTGTCCTCGAGGTTAAAGTTTGGAAATTTCGCTGATTTTGACAAGGATTCCCAAGTAGCGTCCTGCGGATATAAACCTTCCCTTCGCACGCAGTGCATGTTGCTCGGGCTCTGCTCCCAATTGCGACCCGATGTATTGCGAGGAACAATTAATGGTGGTTGTCTACGACTTCAAAGAGGAAGTTGCGATCTTTGCGAAGAGCATCTCCATGACACGCGGTTTGAACTTTGAAACATGAAAAGCAGGTGAATTTTACTAGTAGGAGGTAATTCCAATTCAAAAGCTACCTCTCCAATAGCTTTCTTCACTTTAAAGGGCCCGTAGTACCGCATATGAGCGACTTCCTATTGCGATGTCCCGCCATCAGATTCTCGCACAAATGGTCTCAATTTGACAAAGACCATGTCTCCTTCCTTGAAAGGATGTGGAATTCTTCTTTTGTCAAACAAACAATTTCATAGTTGTCTGAGCTTTGATCAATTTGTTGCGCAACTTCTCCAAAATCTCAGCACGTTCAGCTAACATAGTATCAATAGCCTCAACATGACTAGCTCCTTTGAGATACTGTGGAAGGTTTGGTGGGGGCTTACCATAGACAATGTGGTAAGGAGAGTAACCTGTGGTGGAATGAATGGATGTATTATAATGCCATTCTGCCCAATGAAGGAATTTTCCCCACTCTCTCGGTTTGGAGTGTACAAAACAACGAAGATACTGCTGCAGGATCTTGTTGACTATCTCAGTCTGCCCATCGCTCTGAGGATGATAAGCTGTTGACATCCTCAATTTGGTACCACTCATTTTGAACAATTCACGCCAAAATTTACTCACAAAAATTGGATCTCTATCGGATACCATGCTCCTAGGCATACCATGTAATTTGCACACCATTGTGGCAAATAATTCAGCAACTTTGGAGACATTAAAGTTGGTTGGCAAGACACCAAAATGTGCTGCCTTGGAGAACCTGTCCACTACTACAAGTATGACAGTATTGTTTTGGAAGGAAGGGAGCCCCACAATAAAGTCCAATGAAATGTCCTCCCACACACCATGAGGAATTGGGAGAGGTTGGAGTAAGCCATATGGACTATGATTAGGATGTTTGGTCTCTCGACGGATATGGCGTACTACTCACAAACTTCATAACATCATCCTTCATTCCTTGCCAGAATACATTCTCCTTCAATCTTCCCAAGGTCTTTTGAATACCACTGTGGCCTCCCAAGGGTGATGAATGGAATTCCTCTAAAAGCATGTGCTTGAGTGGAGAATTTGGAGGAATGAAAAGTTTACCTTTGAAGAACAACACTTCATTAATGATAGAGTAGTCTTGGAAGGCATCAGGAGTATCTTTAACCTTCTGGATGAGTTCCTGCAACTCAGTATCAGTCATAAATGAAGATTTCAGTTGCTGTAGAAAATCCCAATGAGGAACCGTAATGGCCAACAACTGAGCAGTAGGCTCATGAACCCGTGAGAGAGCATCTGCCACTCTATTTTGAGCACCGGGCTTGTAAATGATCTCATATGAATACCCCAACAACTTGGCTAGATAAAATTGTTGTTCCGGTGTCTGAATAATCTGAGTCATTAGTTCTCGGAGGCTCCTTTGATCAGTATAAATTACAAACTTTCTACCAAGAAGATAAGTACGCCATTTCTTGACGGCAGAAGTGATGGCACACAATTCTCTAACATATGTTGAAGCATTCAGCATTCTAGGGCAGAATTTGCGACTGTAGTATGATATAGGGTGCCCCTTTTGACATAAAACAGCTCCCATACCAAGCCCCGAAGCATCTGTCTCAAGTACAAAGTCCTCATTAAAGTCGGGAGGCTGGGGGGTGGTGCTTGATCATAGCTTTCTTCAAACACTCAAAAGCGTCATCACTTGTTCGGACCATTGAAAAGAGTCCTTCTTAAGTAATTCGGTAGAGAGGCGACCACCAAAGCATAGTGCTTGACAAATTTTCGGTAAAACCCGGTGAGGCCAAGAAATCCTCTCGTTGCTTTCTTGTCTTGGGGCGTGGCCAATTAACCATTCTTTGAAATCTTTTCGGGATCCGCCAACTCCTTGTTGAAACAATATGTCCTAAGTAAGCAATAGCATTTTGCGCAAAAGTACACTTTGTTTGTTTCAAGAAGAATTCTTTGAGCCATAAGACATTGAAACGCAGTCTACTAAGTGAGAGAGATGATCATTGAGAGAAAGCTCTTTGTAGACTAGAATGTCATCAAAGAAGACTATAACAAACTTGCGCAAATAAGGTTGAAATAGAGAGTTCATTGTGGTGCGGAAAGTTGAAGGAGCATGCACAAACCAAAGGGCATCACAAGGAACTCATAGTGTCCTCGTGAGTCCGAAAAGCGATCTTGTGCACATCATCGTAAGGAGCCATCTTGATTTGGTGGTAGCAGGAGCGAAGGTCGCTTTAGAAAACCACTTAGTACCATGTAATTCATCAAGCAATTCTTCAATGGCGGTATAGGAAACCCGTCCTTGCGATAATAGCATTCAATGCTCGATAATCCACACAAAAAACCGCCATGAGCCATCTTTTCTTCCTTACCAAAAGCACGGTGAGGAGAAAGCGCTATTACTTGGTTGAATTATTCCTGCGCAGAAGCATGTCACGTATTTGGGCCTCAATCTCTTGTTTTTGGAATTGTAGGGGTATCGGTATGGTCGTACATTGGCCAGGGTCGGTGCCATGTAGAAGAGGAATTTGATGGTCGGTGAGGTCGAGGTGGGGGTAAGGTGGTAGTTTGTTCAAAGAGGTTGGCATATTTAGTGAGGAGGGTCTCTAATTGTGGAGGGGGTCTGTTTGAGTGCCTACGGTTGGGGAGGCGAAGTTGAAATTGGAGTATGGTATCTAAAGCTTGAGTGGATACAAGTCTCTTTTAATCGTGTAATGATGCTTGATGGGGTGGGAATAGGATCGCCAAAGAATGGTAATAGTTTTGTTGTTCATGGTGAAGGACATGGTGAGATTGTTATAGTCGGTCAGAACAGGACCTAAAGTTTTTAGCCATTGGACCCCTAAAACCAGTTCAGCACCACTCAAAGGAATAACAAACAAATCAATAGTGAACATATGACCGTCAAGACATAATTCAACATTGTTACAATGATAAGAGCAAGGCAATTCCTCACCATTGCCAACCAACACATGAAAAGCTTTTGAAGGTTCAAGAGATAAACCCAATTGTTTAGCTACTCTATCTTGTATAAAGTTGTGTGTGCTACCTCCATCAATGAGGACAGTGAGAGTTTGGTTGTGAATTTGGCCTTGCACACGTAAGGTTTGTGGAATGGTGTGGCCCATCAAGGCATGTAGGCTAATATGAAAACTCGATTCTGCTGATGTTAAGGGAGGGTTGTCATTTGGAGGTAGAATGGCTATGGTTGCTGGTGTGTCTGGTGGGTTCTCCGGTTCGGCAATGAGCAAGAAAAATTGGCGTTTACAACGATGACCAGGTTGAAACCTTTCGTCACAATTGTAACACAACCCTTTTTCTCGTCGTGCTTGAAGTTCGGTTGGTGAGAGGCGTTTAATAGGTGGCTGTTTGGACGTGTTTGGTTGAGTGGAGGCAGTGGCTGCGGTAGTGGCAGTGTTAGTGGTGAAGGTAGGTCGTGAAGTGGATTTTTGGTTGGAGGTGACGATAGAGTTCTCAGGACGACGATTGTAACTGGGTTTATCATTGAGTTTATCCTCTTGTAACTTAGCCAAATTAATAGCATGAGAAAGAGAAATGGGTTGAAATACCTGAACTTCGCGACGGATTTCTGGCTTGAGACCGGAGACGAAGCAACTGATATAAAATTCATGAGGAAGTCCAACGATCCTATTTGCCAAAGCTTCAAAGCTAGCCTGATATTCCTTCACAGAAGTCGTTTGACACAGTTTGAACAAAGCCCCTTTTGGATCCTCAAATTGCGATGGAGCAAATCGAATCTCCAGAGCATGTAAAAAAGCATCCCAAGAATGTAGTAACCCATTGCTGAACATCCATTGATACTGTTATGGAGAAATTACACACATACTATTTGCACCCCTCTCTGCATAAAAGGCCAACTGATTGGGCCTTCAACAGCCAAGGCCCATAAGCGTTCATCCAATGACCCACTATGCACCTCCACAACCAATGGTTCGGATGATGACACCCAAGTGCTTCCCAAACCTATAACATCGCATTTATTCCAAGGAGAGAAGTGCGCATTAATTATCACTTATTTGCATTAACTCCATCAAGCATCGACTTCAAAGATCGGAGTGTTTATGCAGTACACCCCACCACAACTTCGAACAACCATTTCGGAATAATCGGCCGGACATAACTCCAAATTGATCAAAACCGTATTACTACCAACTATCTCGGATATATTTATCTTAGATACTGATGCAACATTGGCGACCACGGTGGGAGCTTTCCCGAACTCATTAAAAACTTTATCTTTTTATTTTTGATCAATCATGGATCCCGAATCACAAACCGGGATACGGATAGCAAGTATCATCCGATCACAAGATGAAGGAACCCTGCAGGGGTTGCGATAACCAAATCAGCATCGACCGAAATGTCAATAATAGAGAGTCAACCTCTTATCGAGCTCCTTCACCTCCTACGATTATTCCGTTCGGTAAACACTTTACAACGACTTGTTCAAATTCTAAATCAAAGATAATGAAGCATCTCGAGCCGGAGCCTCGCATTTGTAATTAGAAGCGAGGTTGCGAGTTATCGGCCCGAGGTATTGCGGATCGGGGTTCTCCGCGGCGATATGATCCCCGGATTAACCCGATGAGCGAGCTCGAGAAACCCGGAAGAACCACCGAGCTCGAAGACGACATCGTTCTCCCGAGACGGCGTCATTATCATCGATCTCCAACTAGAAGGCGAGGAAGAGAAGAGCGAGGGCAACTCTTAGAAATATAGAGGACTCGGCGAAGAAGATTCTTCTAACGCATCATCCTCGCCACGCGAGACAACGGCCTAGAAAGCAGAGAAAGTCCTCAGCGCGGACATCACTACTATAAAAGAGAGAGCCCGGAAAGAAAACAACATCATTCCAATTACCAACCTCGCAAAACTAGAAACCGGGAGAAGAAGCAGAATTACAACCACCGAGAAGAGGGCGTTCACCGGAAATAGATTATTTCCTATTCCCAGAGGTTTAGAGAAACCTCCGAACACTTGAAAATTTATGACGGACTCGGAGACCCGGATGTTCATTTAGAGTACTATGAAACCATGATGCAATATCGGAATGCTCCGGTGAGATCATGTGTAGACTTTTTCCTCACCCCTTGAAAAATCTGCGCAGGTTTATGGTTGAGAGACATCGGCAAATTCAATCTCTTCACGGGAACAACTTTCCAAGTTATTCTCAAGCAGCTTGCAAACATTCGAAAGTAAGCCGAAATCATGGATGGTGTTGCATGCAATCCACCAAGCGGATGATGAATCTATCCGGTCTTATATTGCAAGATTCAACACGGCCAGGAAAGGTGCATGGGTTGAATGAGGAATTTCGTCTGTATTTCCTATCCCGGGGTTTACGCAGAGGCACTCTATTCCAAATCGACGTAAGCATCAACCAACCTCAACTTTAGGAGAGTTCCTCCGTCTTTCCGAGAAGTACATCGACCATGAGGAAGGCGATGAAGCTAGCAAGTTCTTTGTGAAAAGCGTAGCTAACCAAACCAAAGAGAGTAGGCCTCGAGTCGAAAAGTCAAATCCAAACATTGAAACTCCCCGAGAGATTCGGGCCGTGGGCCATCCAGGGAATTCAAACCTCGACAAGGCGACATCGAGACTACTACCAGAACTCATATGTGGAAAGGAGAAGATCTTGCAAGAATGTCGAATAATGAATTTAAACACATAAGGTATCCGATCCTATTCCCAACGGTAGGGAATGAGGAACAACAAATCTTGTCGTTATCACCAAAGCTGGCCATGACACAAATCGGTGCTGGCGCTTTAAAAAGCGACATTGAAGACCTTATCAAAAAGGTAAGCTCGAGGCAAGATATCGAAGCCATTCCAACAAGAAAAAGCATCAAGCAAGAGAAAGAGGTTGTGAAGTAAGAGGAAAGAAATCGTAGATTATAAGGAAGAAGCGGACACTCGAAGGAGTAGAGGCCGACTGTGGTAATGGTAATCTCGGTGGTGAAGTCAAGGAGCTACAAAGAAGAACAATCAAAAGAAAATGGAAGGAAATTCAATGTGTAGCATCTACATCATCTAAGACAACGAAAGAGCAACTCGTCCCCCATCTGTCATTTGGAGACGACGATCTTCTAAACGGAAAGTAAGCGAAGACATTCCACTTTGTTAATCTCGTGAGTAATGGCCGAGAAAGAAATAAGAAGAATTTTAATTGACTAAGGACTCTTGTGACATCATGTTTCTTGATGTCTTGGAGAAAATTGGAATTACACCGAGAGAACTTTTTTCCTATCACTAACGGACCTCTCGGGTTCAATGGTTCCCGAACTAGACAGATGGGTTACATAGACTTGAGGTCACTTTTGGAGAGGAACCTTTATCTCGGACAATTTTGGTTAAATTTATGGTATTACCTTGCTCATCAATCTACAATTGCATCATCGGGAGGCCGACTTTGGGGAAACTCGGGGGTGGTGACTTCACTGTACATCCGAAAATGAAGTTTCACTCTCGAAATAACGAGGTAGTAACTATCAATGCCGATCTAGAATCTTGAGAAAGATGCTATTACCTCCTTCTCAAAGTGAAATATCTGCAGAGGACAAAGCCGAACTTACATCAAAAGTACGTCCGCAAAAGAAGAGAAAGTGAAGTTTTCAGAGGTAAATGTAATGGATTTAGATGCACGCTTCGATCCAGGAGAGCTCGGACGAAGAGAAAGATAGCACTCAAGCATCCTCATTCGAAAAAGGCCGAACGACGGGCGGACGGGAATTCATCGAGTGATGTTGGGCGATGATCCAACAAAAAAGCGATCAAGATCGGTGCGGACTACCGGACGAAATAAAAGAGAATTAACCCGGTGCTTAAAGGAACACGCCGATCTCTTTGCTTGGTGGTGAAGACATACACGTATACCACACGAAGTCGCATGCCATCATTTGTCAATATACCACGATGCGAGTGGGTTGCCCAACGCAAAAGGGTTGAGAATATCGAGAAGGCGGAAGCAACGACCAAGAGCGGTAGATGATTTAGTTAAAGCTAATTTTGTAATCGAGCTCAAATATACTACTTGGCTCTCAAACCACGTACTTGTTAAAAATCAAATGGAAAATGGCGCATGTGCATTGATTATACCGATCTTAACGTGTCATGTCCTAAAGATGCTTTTAGGTTCCAAATATTGATCGACTAGTCGATCATGCATCGAGGTTTGGTTTATTATCATTCATGGATGCATATTCGAGGATATAACCAAATCCCAATGTTTCCCCGATCAAGAGAAAAGCGCTTTTATGGTCAAACCGGAAGTTTTGTTACCAGAGTTATGCCTTTCGGCCTCAAAATGCGAGAACAACGTATCAAAGAATGATGAACGAGTTTTCAAAAACCGGATCGGGCGAAATGTAGAAGTATACTTAGATGATATGATTGCAAAGAGCGAGCAAGCAAATCGTCATGTTACCGATCTCAAAGAGCTTTTTTGAGAGATAAGGCAAAAGCAGGATGAGATTAAATCCGGAGAAATGCACTTTCGGGGTCAGCGGAAAATTCTTGGGATTCTATCTCACAGAAAGAGGATCGAGGCAAACCCGGACAAATGCAAATCGGTGACGGAGATGAAAACCCCAAACACCAAGAAAGAAATTCAGAAACTAAACGGCATGATTGCAGCTCTATCTCGGTTCATCTCAAATGCCGCTTTTAAATCACTACCCCTTTTTAAACTTTTAAAAAAGGAATCGAATTTATCTCGGACGCGAAGCGGGATGAGGCGCTCACCCAGTTAAAAAAGATATTATCAGAACCTCCGATATTAACCCGACCTGAGCCTGAGGAAGTATTATATTTGTATCTCTCAATATCTGAGGAAGCCTTAGGAGCAGCACTGGTCCGAGAAACAAAAGAGGACGAGCACTGGTTTACTTTGTGAGCAAAAAGCTTTACAAGGGCGAACTCAGATATCAAAAGATAGAGAAAATAGCTTTGGCTTTAGTAATAGCTACTCGGCGACTCCGACATTATTTTGTTTCTCACCAAGTAGTCGTCCGAACAAACCATCCGATCAGACAAATCCTACATCGTCCAGACCTTTCGGGAAGAATAATAAAGTGGGCAGTAGAGCTGTCCGAATTCGGTATCAAATATGAATCAAGATCGGCAATGAAAGCTCAAGTGTTAGCCGAGGCTTTGTAGCGAGAAATGACTTCGGGAGAGGACCGAGAATGAAGTATGGGCGATCCATGTCGATGGCTCTTCCAATCCCAAAGCGGAGTGGGGTAGGAATTATCCTTGAAAGTCCTTACGAGTGGTTATAGAATTGTCACTCACTTTCAAATTTACAACTTCAAATAATCAAAGTCAAATCTGAAGCATGCATTCTTTGGCCTACGTTTGGGCCGGTTTACGTATCACTCGGCTAAATCTCCATCTCGATTCACTCCTCGTGGTCTCCCGGATCGAGCGCGTCTGAAGCGAAAGAGCCAATCCTCCAAAAGTACGAATCATGTCAAGAAACTCTCGACCGAATTTGATTTCGTAGAGGTCAAGCATGTCCCAAGAACAAACAACGTTCGAGCCGATGTTCTTTCCAAATTAGCAAGCACCAAAACTACTGGAAATCACCTGGTCGGTTATACAAGAGGTCCTCAAAGAAACCTAGTTTTGGGGACGATTTACACTCTAGTTTTTGGGGACGATTTACACTCGATGTCATCGATTATGCGTGATAAATGAAGATCAAACATGGATTGCTCCTATCTTGAATTACATCATGTCGGTGCAGAACCTTCCGATCTCGCAAAGCCAAGATCATCCAAGAAAAGCGGCATCTTTGCGTTTTTCAATGAACACGATTTTTACAAGAAGGCACTCTCGGCACCATTATTGAAATGTCTCAGAGCGAGACGGAGGCGGAATATGTGTTAATGGAAATTCATGAAGGAATATGTGGCCAACATTTAGGTGGTAGATCCTTAGCAGGGGAAGGTGTTAAGAGGCGGGATACTTTTGGCCGACCATTGAAGGCGATGCAAGGAACTATGTGAAGAAATGTCCGAATTGCGATTCACGCAAAGCGTTCACATTGCACCTCCCACAGGTCTCACAACTCTCTCCTCCCCACGGCCTTTTGCATGGTGGGGATAGATCTTCTAGGACCTTTTCCAAAAGCCCGGGAGAATAAATTCTTAATTGTGGCGATTGATTATTTTACTAAATGGATTGAGGCCAAACCACTATCTATTATTAAGGCAAAGAAGCGCATCTCTTTTTCCGAAAGAGATAATTACGGTCGAAAGTGCGAGGTGGTAATCACGGACAATGGAACTCGGTTCACGGATAAAGGATTCGGGAAGTTGATGTCCAGATCTTAAAATCAAACATCGATTCACATCGGTGGAACATCCCCGGACAAAGCGGTCAAGCGTATAAAAGAAACAAAGTACTTCTCAGCGGATTGAAGAAAAGGTTAGACAATGCCAAAGGAAATTGGGTCGAAGAACTCCCCTTATGTCTTGTGGGCATATAGAACAACTCCTCAAAGCTCCACGGGAGAAACACCTTTCCGATTATCATATGGGAGCGAAAGGCCATCCCAATCGAAATCGGAGAATTATCTTTGGAGAACTTCAAATCCGAAATCACCGGAAGACAACGAGCAAGCTTTACGAGAAGAACTAGATCGGTAGATGAAATCGGGATCATGCATCCTCAAAGAAGCCGTCAACAAACAAAGAATAGCTACCCGGTATAATCGTAAAGTCGTCCCCCGAGGAGTTTGACATCGGCGACCTCGTCTTGAGAAGAAGCGGATATGTAGGATGAAAAATGCATCACAGGCAAGCTAGCACCGAGGCGGGAAGGACCATATCGAGTCACGACAAAAGCGGAAATGGCGCTTTCAAGCTAGAAACCTTAGAAGGCAAAAGCGATCCCAAGAACTTGGGCGCCACCAAACTCAAGAAATATTACGATTAGACTTGCTTTGCTAAGGCATTCTATTTCCGATTTTGTTTTAATATAGACTTGCTTTGCTAAGGCATTCTATTTCCGATTTTGTTTTAATATAGACTTGCTTTGCTAAGGCATTCTATTTCCGATCTTGTTTTAATATAGACTTGCTTTGCTAAGGCATTCTATTTCCGATCTTGTTTTAATATAGACTTGCTTTGCTAAAGCATTCAATCAATACCGCTTATTTTCGGATGTTAAACTTGTTTAAAAGCAAAAGGGAAGAGATATCCAGAGATAAAAACGTAGTCACAAAGGAAGCCAAAAATAGGGCGAGTTAAATATAGAGATATCATTACAAAAATACGGTTGATTCTGTAGGACCCTCGATCTCAAAAAGCAGATGAAAATTAGCAAATTACACATCTTTCGGATAAGCGATCCTTGACACTTCGTCGGATTCCGGTCAAACTCAACAATATGACCATCATGAACCCCCGTACTCGGGTTAAAAATATCACGATCGGCAACAAAGTCGGGGAATAACGACGACTTGGTGGCGTTATTGAAAGCTTCGACAATGCCATCTTGACCCATCCGAATAGCTCGCTTCCGATCTTCCGAGCTTCAACATTTAGAAGCGATAAGTTTCTCAATTTGCTCTTGAAGCTCGGGAAAGTTATTTGTCGAGATCGAAAGTCATCAACTCGCGATCTTAGCATCTTTTTCTTGAAGCTCGACACTGACCTTTTCAAATTTTTCATTTATTCGCGCTCGGATCGGCCTCAAGTTGCTTCTTTTCGACCTCAAATTGATTCTTTTCGGCCTCAAGTTGTAGCGCTTAGATTCCAAATCTTGACCATCCGCTTATAGAGTTCCACATCTTTTGAGATTTATCGAGATCGGCCAGAAGTGGACTTGACTTTCCGAAAGTGACTCATACTTGGCTTCAAGATCTGTACAAATAGATAAATACGTGAATATAAAAGAAGTTGGAGGTGGGATAGGCAAGTTTTGAAAACCGAAACTATACCTTTAATTTTTAAAGGCACCGTTTTATCCTCCTCACTAAGTCGACTCATCCTTGAAAAACCGAGAGTGAAACTCCGGCGGATCGACTTGGAATTCCTCGGTCTTGAGGGTCATATATGCCCGTGGATCAAAGGGAGCGAAGAGGCTTATGTTTTTGTGCTTTTTTGAATGGTCGCTCGGATCAATCACATTTTTCTCCGATCTTGGGGTTTGGACCTGGGAGGAAGGCGGACGGATGGTTGCTTTCTTTTTCGTGTCACCAATGGCCGAGTTTCTCATCCTCTTCCCCCGGGATTAACCACGGTGATGGGCTCTGTAGGAGTGACAATTACGGAGAGTTTCCTCGGCTAGAACCCCGCCGCTACTTCCAACTTGCGGCATGGACCGGGGTAATTTCTTTAAATGCTAAGGCCTTCAAAGCCGCCATATTAAAATCTCGGGGCCATGCTATCTCGCAAGTTAAAGATTGCAAAATTATGTTAACAAATGTTATGCAAGTCAAGATCGCAGATATTTAAAAGCGGCAAACATAGTAAAAATAAACTAAGAGAAACGTTTTAACACCGACCACAAAGCTTTCTCGACTGTTCAAATTTAACGGATGCCACCAACAACTTGGTATCAAAACCCCACAGAGTCGGCCTATATTCGTTGTTGGTAACGATCCGATCCGCAATAAATTGGAGCATTTTCAAGGTATTCGATCCTCCTCTTTCAATCGATTCTTTTCAACGGAATGCCTTTTCGCCTCATCTCGTCGGGTCCAACCAAGAGGAAACTTGGTGGTGAGAACGATGTCATTTTCGGCATTAAATGTCCCAACTCGGTCTACCACAACCGGCAACACCGGTTCGACCGAAAAACTTATTTTTCCATTCATACTTCAAACTTTACGAATATGGCGAAAAACCTTGATTCTCGGTGCGGATCGGAGGCATAATGCTCTAAGCGTGCGGGTTTTTGCTGTTCTTCTCGGTCCTCTTGTTTATTTGAAACATATGCAAGAAAAGTTGAAGGAAAGGGCCGACCTAGATGAATGCATACCACTCAAAAGCTCGTCACGAATGCCCAAGCATTGGGGTGAAGTTGAGATGGGGCTATTTCTAACCCGCCAAGACCGATCGTTGAAAAGGCGTGAATGGAGGACGGATGCGCATGTGAGCTAAAGTCGCCGAAGAAATAATAAACTTGAGAGAATGCGGGTAAGTGGCCACATGCTCGCCTCTTTCCCATTCAAGACACGCCACGTTCGGGATCTTTGGCATAAAGCCGCTTTGAATAATTGCGATATCGATCTCCGAGTCAATAGCGAGTCGGTGTTGCGAAGTTTCTCGGATACCCGGGAGTAATCGCGGGGCGAGCGGGGAACTACAGGAGGTCGGCGTTGTTAACCGGAATCTTCATACCCGTATAACAACTCGAAACTCCCGGTATCTTAGAGCTCTTTCCTCTTCTATCTTCACCAACATTTTCCTCTTACGGGTCAGCGGGAGGGTCGTCAACATTTCTTCCATCCGATTCGAAGATTTCGGTTTACGAACTCGAATCATCATCTGAGTCATCTCAAGAGCTCGGATCTAAATCCACATCCACATGAGCCTCCGAGTTCGGATTGTTGGGGCGGAAGGGTGGGCGATTCTTCGTCGGGAAGCTCTTCTCATATCACTTCCTCAGGCCCGAAGACATTTCTTCCTGTATTTTGGTGAAGCCATGCTCTCCTATCTAATGGATTGGAATCGATTCGAGATGCCATTAACTTTTCCGATATCGGGACTCTCAGACTTGCGAGCTTGCTCGGCTTGATCTATAAGTCGGGGCGTTTTGCGAGTTATGTTGTTTTGCTTTTTTTCGCCGCTTTACCTACGAGGAATGGGGCAAGCTATCGAGGATAAAATCATAAGAAGATGTTGGGTTCACGAACAAGGCCTGAACCCGACCGACAACCCCATCCGGCAAAAAGATGGCAGGTGAGGCTAGATCTCGGCCGGTGAAATTGAAAACGGCGCAACGAAGAATAAATTCTACATAAAACACAACATAAAGTAAATTCAAATAGAAGCACTAACCTCGTAAGAAAGTCTTGAGAAAGAATGAAGGATTTGATGTCGAAATCGAAGGAGCGAGCTCGGAGAACTTAAAACTACGAAGT
This sequence comes from Oxytropis ochrocephala, assembly GCA_020916435.1. Classification (NCBI taxonomy): domain Eukaryota; kingdom Viridiplantae; phylum Streptophyta; class Magnoliopsida; order Fabales; family Fabaceae; genus Oxytropis; species Oxytropis ochrocephala. The sequence goes on along the minus strand of CM037088.1, from coordinate 15,699,698 downwards.
CGGTAGCTCTGAGTGAAGCATGAAACTAAAAAGATAAATGAATTACCCTCACTTGTATTTATAGGGTTCGAGATATGACCGTTACTATTCATTCGAGCGACGCACTCAATCGTAATCGAAGCGACACAAGAATCGAGGAAGTCATCATTAAAAAGACGCCTCGAAATCGTGAACGGCCACATCGATCAACACGAGCATTTAATGCTCTGTCGAAAAAAGAAATAATATTAAAATGAAGCGTCACCAACACTCAACCATCTTCAAAGATCGGTGATAGATTCGGCATCAACCATCTTCAAAGATCGGTATTACAATTCTAAGATCAACCATCTTCAAAGATCATGAGTACAATTCGGCATCAACCATCTTCAAAGATCGGTAATACATTTTAAACTTCAAACCATCAAGAAAATCGGTGATACTGATTCGGTTTGAATCATCTACAAGATCGGTAAGAAAGTCCAGAATACGCCTATTTTCCTCCAATCTCACTTAAAACGATTCTTTTTTTACACATATTTCAAAGTCTAGTTTGACCTAACATGCCAAACCGACTTGGGGGCAATCTGTTATGGAGAAATTACACACATACTATTTGCACCCCTCTCTCGCATAAAAGGCCAACCGATTGGGCCTTCAACACCAAGGCCCATAAGCGTTCATCATCCAATGACCCCACTATGCACCTCCACAACCAATGGTTCGGGATGATGACACCCAAGTGCTTCCCAAACCTATATAAATCGCATTTATTCCAAGGAGAGAGTGACGCATTAATTATCACTTATTTGCATTAACTCCATCACATCGACTTCAAAAGATCGGAGTGTTTATGCAGTACACCCCCACCACAACTCTGAACAACCCATTTCGGAATAATCGGCCGGACATAACTCCAAATTGATCAAAAGCAGTATTACTACCAACTATCTCGGATATATTTATCTTAGATACGATGCATGAAGCGAGATGCAAGTAAGAGCTTCACCCTCCATGTAAAAAGAAGCAATGTGGAGCCGTTGAGCATCGGGAGTGCGATGGAAATCGAAGAAGCGCCAGTATTTTGAAGATCCGACTTATCGCGTCCTTCCCATCAAAGCGAGGTATCTCTAATTTCACCGTCGTGGACCCAAACGCAGCGGTGTGGGCTGGAGTTTCGAACCCTAGAGCTTGGAAACCTGGAGGTCCCATGCGAGTCCGAAGCTGGTTGAGCTCTTCCTGAAGCGATTGTTGAGTTTCCTGGAAACTCCTTTGATTCTCTAGCAACTGTTGAAGAATCTCAGTGAGATTTGGTGGTGGCGTTTCTGACCCAGACATGGCTTGAGAAAAGCAAACAGATGAAAGCACCAATTTGTAGTGAATTAAACTTAAATCAACTACTACTAGTGAGAGTGAATGAAAAAAACGCAGGGAATGAATATCAAGTGAATAGTGAGAGAGAGAGAGAGAGAGAATAATAGTGCAGCAGAGTAATATCAGTATTGCTCCGTAAGTGGAGTAGCCTCTATTGCTCCGTGAGTGGAGTAGCCTCTTTTGGATAATTCATTGCTTGCCTTTATTGATTGGAATCTTTAGTACATATAGAGTAGTAATCCAAGCCAGCTGTAATTTGCTTGGCTCAATCCCTAAGGAGAGCTAACAATAAGACAAAAGGCATATACAATAGTACAATAAGAATCCTATGTAAAAACCTAGGCAAGACCATCACTCAAATATCTATTTCATGACATAAGAGTTCTGCCACTTGGGCTTGGCAGCATTTCTTTTGGACCTCTCTCTGGGCTTGTGAATTAAATTGGGCTCATCATCCTCAACATCAACAGCTAGGCCCAACTCTTCATTGTTGTTCATAACATTACACTAGTGACCATGATAAGACCACTAATCATACACCTAATGGATAGAATAGAGGACTTAACCGTGGCTGTATAGCACATCTGCTAGCTATGCTGCTGTGGTCAAAACTCTTTAGCAGAAGCAGATTCCTCTATTAGAGTTCCAGCCGTAGGTTATTTTACACCTGTGGTTGAACTTCATCAACATAAGACCTTATACACTCCCAGGATATTATAGCCTTTGGTTGGAATTAAGTCCTAGACATTCCAAACCATTTAAACTTCTACCTTCTTTCCCTTTCCTGCTAATACGCATATGCACCAAGAAGCTTACCACATCCCCTTAACTGAATCAAACAGCTTATATGTATTTAGAAGGAAAAATTCCAAACTCCAGATGCAGTCAACGGGGAGCTTGGAATCATACCTCTTGTAGAGCTTGACCATTGAGCTAACACCTTGGATCAACAAAAAGCTCAATCTAACATTTAAGAAATAACAAATATCGGTTGGATACTCCTATTTGAGGAAGAAATGGAAAGGGGAAAAAACTAACTCAGCTTTACCAAACTTGTAAGTGAGCAATTTATCACGATCCTATCATTAAAGAAGTTACGACGATAACTTTTCTTTCTTTGCAACAAATGCAGTTACTTTCAGCTCTGAATTATTATGGTATAATGTAGCTTTAGGGTACGTTTAGATGGAGGGTTTAGGAGGAGAGAGGAGGGCTTGATTTTCAATTCTAAATTAATGAAGCTATAAAATATTTCTAAACAAAAACTAAGTTTGATTAACAATGTTTTATCATTATCTATCATGTTATTCTTTCAATTTTCTAAAATCTCAAATAGATATTAAAATATAGTCTAAGCCCTACAAAGCCATCCCCTTCAAAACCCTCCCAAATTCCCCTTGCAAACATACCCTAAAGAGTGTGAAAGCCTTTTGCAAATAACTGACCAAATATGCATTGATCTGAAAATCATATCTAAAATCCATACCTTCACACACCTAGTTTCCCTCATATATTAGTCACTATACCATCCTAATTTTATCTTACCAATTAGCATTGTTTACCTAGTAAAATTGGCATTCAATTCTCTCGGGCTGAAGATGCCCACAAATCACAATTGCTTCCCATCATATTAAATAAATGCAAAAGAAGAATAACAAGAACAAAGGATAAAACACCAACTAAACTCCTAAATGATAACATGCTATAATAATTTGAAGCGGTATAAGAGAAATCTTAAGGCCAAATGCCAACTACTGAAACATTACAAAATCCAAGTCCAATAGATTCTACAAATAAACTCTTTGAGAAACAGCAAAAGGAAATTCAGGTTCCAAGGTTTCCAATTCTTTTGAAGGCATGAGAAAAAAACACCTTGTGCCAAATACCTCATAAGTACGTGGTTTATTTCTTCTCAGCATTGGTCTCCAGTTCCCTCCTCAACTGAAGTGAGAAATCATCACTAACATCATCGTCATCCCAATCATCTTCCCATTGCTGAATCACCTCTTTCCCTTCATTTTTGTCCTCCCACTCTGCAAATTATATATCAATAAAAACATAGCAAATTGCAGAAAGATACATGAGAATGTGAGCAAATTCGTAGAATACGCAAGGGGAAATTGATTGCATAACGATTAGGAGGAGGGTTCGAGAGTGAAACGATTTGGAGTTACCTTCGTTGATTTCAAACTCTTCGAACTCGTCATCATCTTCGAAGAGATCAACCTTGACGTCCTCAGAAGGTTTTTGTTCAGTGGCCATTGGAAAAACCGCAATCTCTGAAACCCTAAACTACAGATTTTCAGGGGAGGATGAATGAGTGATTTTAACAGAAAGAGCAAATTTAAAATTGACCCTTTTAATACAATTTTACTCTTTTTATTAAATTAAATTAAATAAATTCTATTTATTTTCTTTCTCCCAAATGAACCGATATTTTAGATAATTTTCTTTTCTTCTCTTAAACTTCTATTATTTTTGGTGAATAATTAATAAATAAAGGAAACTAATAATAATTTAAAATACATAATTAAGCTCAACAAGCAAAGACAGAGGCATACCTGTTTTTGTAATAGTCAAAATAATAACCAAACCAAGTTCTTAAAGTTTTGGAAATCTATCTAACTTATCACTAAATTTTAATAGTGAGATGTGGTCGCTTTTTCTCCTAGTGAGAAGTATTTGAACCCTATCTCCCCCTTTCCTAAACCCTAGTTGTTCTCCTCCTTTGCGTTTTCTCGTTTCTTTGCTATGGTGAGTTTGTTTGGTTTTTGAATTGATGATGACAAAGATGAAAGTGTCAACACCTGCACTCCCTCCCCTCTTGGGGCGCAATTGAATGAACAACTTTGCTTATTAAGTCGGACTTATTTTATGAGCCTCTTTTTGTTACCGTCCTCCCTAGAAGATGAGATTAAAAGCTTGGTAAATGGCTTTTGGTGAGGTGGTAGCCCTTTCACTAGAAGAGGTGTCTGGTTGCTTTTGGGGCAAACATTGCATTGATAAGGGTCATGGTGGTATAGGGTTTCACAACCTCTATGTGTTTAATGTGGCTCTCTTGGAAAACAAGGATGGAGATTGATGAATTGTGCTACCTCCCTAGTAGCGAGGCTTTAGAAAGCGAAGTATTATCCTAGGTGTGATTTCATACATGCACCTAAGGTAGCAATTCTAGTTTTGTTTGGCGAGGTATCCATGAAGTTCGTTTGGTTCTTGAAGAGAGTTGTCGTTGGATGATTAGAGATGATTTGACAAACTAATATTTTTGGCGAGAAATGGGTGGTGGACCGTAGCCCCATTTTTGAGACGGACTCGGGGTATTTCAATCCCTTCCTATGTGTCTCAGATCTGCTGGTCATATAGACATAAGTAACTGACACATTAGAACCGTAACAGACATGTCAACACTATTTATGCCAATTAAGTTTTTTTGTAACAGAAATACTAAAATGGGTTAAAGTGAACACGTTAACTAACTTAAATGACTAAGTTGATTAAAAAAAATATAAAAGACCAAATCGTTACAAATAAATAACTTAAAGAACCTTTATTATAATGTTGACTTGATTAATTAATCATCTGTTTGCTCTCCCCCATTGAGACTTAATTTCCTCCCTTTAGTGAAATTCAAAACTCTGATTAAGAGAACTTAATAAGGTTATAATGTAGCTCAAAGGGTATTTCCTAATTTGCTTTTTTTCTTCTTCTTCTTCTTTTAATACTTAAAATGAAGCAACTAACCATAATTTTGCCAACTCCTTGACATCTTGCCGAGAAAGATAGTGTTTCTCTCAGTCATTTCTCCAATGTGATTATCATATTGACTTATATAAGCTGATGTTCTTTAATTTGTGGCACAAACTCTTCTAGTTCATGCCCATTGTATGTTACTCTCCCTGAATGCCGGAAGTTTCATCACAATAAAATTAGTTATTATAATCAAAAAAATATTTTACTTATGTTTAAAGCTGAAGTACTTATGCTTGAACGATTAAAAACATAATTAACCCAAAAATTAGTCAATTTGGTCCTCAAATGTAAGAAAAAATTAGTTTAGTCCTTGACATTAATAACATTCCTAACTAGTCCCTAATATTTCCAAAGGATACTCAATTTAGTCCCTAAAATTCTCAGTGTTATTTTTAGTCCCCAACTTTTATAACTTAATATCAATGAAGTCCTTTTACAACTTAGTATCAATTTGGTCCCTCTTTTTAGCACTGTGGAATCTGACCAGTGTGTTTGGTGGCCAGAAAGATCTGATTTGTACACTGTTCCTAGTGCTTACTCATAATGAAGTAAATTCCACAAACTTTAAGAATGACTTATTATTCATATAGTTTATTTTATTTTTGGTAAACAAAAGTATCCTCTGTTGTGCAACTGCAGAGACCAATCCCTCGAAGTACTGAGATCCATTTAAAGGGTTGACATCTCCCACCAAATATTTTTCCATACGCACCGGTCAGGAATCGAATTCACGCACCAAAATATGCATGAAAGTCAAGATCTACTACGTTTACTATACCATGTTGGTATTATTCATGTAGTTTAGGGATCAAGTAGGAGAATGAATGCTCGTTTAGAGATTAAATTTAGTGGCAGTTAGGTTATTTTATTGCAGATTCCTTGCTATATTTCTCTGTCTTTTGATTCCTTATATTCTACAAACATCACTAAACTACCCTGAAACAAATTCTAGGTGATTGTGAGTTCTTACAACTTTTAGTTCAGGTCCCAAATGATTCTCTACAAGAATGTCTCCTCAGAATCGAAACCATAACTGATACGTTAGTGATTGTAATAATGTTCATTTGTTCAATCTTAGAGAATTCAATTTGCCTCTCATTCGTTTTCTCAGTCGTCTTCTTAGACAATCCTATTCCCATGATCTTTTAATGATGTGGGAAAGCTTACTTGAGTATCAGGGTAAAAACACTTTATGTTCATCGTACATCAACATTAAAGTCTGAAATATCTGGTTGATTTCTCTTTTCCATTTTCAATATTTCTTATGTTTTCCATAACTAAAAAAAGATTCAGCATTTCTGAATGTCTTTGCATACATAGAAAACCAAAAAATTGTTAATCTGGCAAAATTGCAAAATGAAGAAAAAAGAGAACTTCAAGTAATCTAGAATGACTTATTCCTTTAATTGCACACCACTTTAATACATGAGAATCAATGTAAGCTAAAGCTCACTTATTGGAATTAGCTCGCATGGGATAAAAATGACGGAGCTAATTTTCACAAATTACAAATGTGGCTATATAAGCCTTTTACTAATGTTACAACAGTATCCAGTATTGTATCTACACACACAAAAAAAAAAAAAGTATGTGTATTAGTGTATATATTCACAGAGCTAGGCTAATAAAACTAAAGAAAAATATTTTAGACACCCCAACAACACAAAGAGAGTATGTGAATTACCACTCTTAAATAAGAAGAGAAATTGAGGTGTTAATAGGTGTAGGTAAAAAAAATAAGGTATTCAAAAATTACCACTCTTAAACAAAAACGAGATAAGTGATTGTAAGTTGTAACCCATTCACCACCTAACATGAAGAGAATGTTCGTGTAGAACAGTGGAACCTTTCAATCCAGAACTCGCGGTTTCGTTGAAATCATGAAGAACTTTAATAAGGAAGCGAGCTTTCTTGGCAGCATGAGAAGTACCATCAGTGAGAAGTGTATAAAGCAAAGGCATCAACAAAGGATCCTTAGCAAGAACACCAACAACTTCCGCACCAACATTAACGCAGAGCGACAGCAAAATCGAAGCACAGTGTTCCTTCCCAGCACGCGAAGAAGTAGAAGATCGCAACATCCCAATAATCACCTGCAACGCAGAAGCTTGTGACACAGCGTGCGCCCCATCTACACTCTCGGCCAGTACCGCAAGAACAGCCAAAGTTTCAGTTAGAAGCTCATCTTTATCTGATGAAGCTAAAATTTCAACAAGCGCGGGAACAGCACCAGCTGCTAGAACTCTTTGATGATTCCTAGGAAGTAAAAGGAGTCCGAAAATCGCAACCACGGCATTCTTTTTCCCGTGGGTTGTTCCTTCTTTAACCAAATCTACTAAACCTGGAATCGCCTCTGTATTTTCCCCTATTAATTTTCTATATTCCTTCAATGAAGAAAGATAGAATATTACCGCGGCTGCGATTTGACGAGATTCAAGACCAAGTCCATTTTTAAGAACCGACAGAATAGGCTTTAAACCTCCACTGGAGATTATATTTTCAGGCCCAGTTGCATGTTTAGAGAGCTTCATCAATGCAGAAATTGCATTCTCCTGCGTGATTTTATCTTCCGTAGCTAAAAGCTCTAGCAACGGCGGGATCGTACCAACTTCAATCAAACACTCACGGTTGAAAATATTGGATCTAGCAAGCACGCGAATTTCGTAAGCGGCTTTGTTTTTTTGTTCTGAATTTCCAAACACGAGTCTTCGAGTGAGAAACCATGAAAGAAACTGCATGGCATGAGCTGCAGCGGGACTACCTGGGAGGATTGTTCTTGTTATGTCACGTGTACGGTTACATGATTTAGAGAGGGAAATTCCGTTGTCGAAGTAGAATTGTTGGATAAGTCTTTTGAGTGTTGTGTTGGGAAGTAACTCTGTGTTTGTGAGATTTTCCCCTGTTTTGGGGCAGATTGTGTTTCCCGCTTTTAGCCATCTTTGAATTGAAGCTCGATCGTAGGTTTGTCCTGTTGATACTGTAACTGGATCCGTCATTAATTCGAGTGAAATTGGACAACGGAAATCCTCTGGATTTAAACAAGTTATTATCTCCGTGCTGCGTCGTGCTTCTGAATGATTGGAATTTCGGAGGAGAAAAGGGAAAGAGTTGTCGAGTGTTTCGAATATGACTACCCTAGAATAGCTTAAAAATCCAATTAAGCTACTCAACAGTGGAATTGAAATCTCTCGCTTGTCGTAATCACGTTCATGGCATTCCAAGAAGGTTATCTCGTCTTCTAAGAATTTGATTTCTCCGTCACAGTCATTCCACGTTTTGATTCTTAGGTAATCGAGGATTCCATGTATTGAATTCACGTCCGGTTCAGTTCCTCGTTCGAATTGACGGAGAACGGAATTGAGTCGTTTGTTTTCACGGTCGTCGTTAAAGTCCACTTGGAAATTTGCTTTCCTTGCTTGCTTGGTAACTAACTCAACTAACTCCTTCACTTCATCGCAGATATCGAATCTGTGTAACGGCAAAACGTCGAGCGAAGTGGCGGTTGCACGAATAAGAGAACGAAATTGAGACGACACGTGTTGGGCTTTGGCGAGCAATAATAAGCGTGTACCTTGGAGAGTACAATCTTGCATTAAGAAGTGAATCTTTTGTAAAGTGAAGTGAAGTTCTGAGAAGCAGAGAATAACTGAGCTAGGGATAAAAGAGCCTTGGTCTTGAATTTCGTGGAGGAATATAGAAATGATTCCAATTTGGCGGATTATTTCTCTTGCGTTTCGTCGTTGTGTGAGGAATGATTCTGGTTGGAAACTGCATATGCCTTGTGAAAGAGTGATTAGGGAAGCGATGAGCGTTGTTGAAGATATTCCTTCGCAAGGATGAACCGCCGGGAATGATAGGATGCGGCGGTCCCTATGATTGCAAATATGTGTCATTGCAAGCAACACATAGCAATTCTGTTAAGAGTTGGAGTTGGAGTTGGAGTTGGATGGATAGAGATACTTGGAATGCGGAAGTGCGGCTATTATAGGAAGAGATGGGTGTGGGATGCTGACTGGATATTTGGGGACACGTGGCACCATATATGGACATGGTATATATTGACTACTAGTAGGATCAAAAAGGAAAGAACTAGGAAGTGAGGGAGTTTGTTTGGTTATTAACAAGAAGGGAGACACGTGGAGGTAAAAGGTTAAGGTTGAGGTTGTGACTAATTTATCTGTTTTTGTAAGGTGTTAAATTGTTTACTTGGGGGGTATAATGGGTAAAGTAAAGGGGAGCAAGGAAGGAGGATGAGCTTGAAATACTGACTGCTGCTGGGTCCATATAAAACCGACCTCATGGACAAGTGGCGGGATAAAATGTCGACGCGTGCTTCCGAAAATTTGACGCTGTTTCCTGTCTTTCAAGCTGCTGACCTGAATTACGTGTGTTTACGGGATCAAATAAGCTTGCTTTAATTGGATGACTACAATTTAATTAATTATTATCATATCTTATCTTATTAGTTTATACTGATTAATTTTTTAACCATCATTTTCTCTGAGTGACCTTAATATGTTTTTTTTGACACAAATATTATGTTTTTTCAAAATATAATAAAATTGCCATCTTCAACATTAAAAATTTATGTACCGAAAAATAATAATTAATCTTCTAGTCAGTCTCAACTCATATCTACTATATTTTTTGAGAATTTAATGAGTCATAAAAATAAATACTATTTAGATTCAAAGAAATCTTTCTACTGGAGATGAATAAATTATACTCATATCATCTATATGTTGAGTTTTTACAGTTAGGTGCAAAATAGTCAAAATGATGTTAGGATCCATAGGTCAACGGTCAACCGCTATGTTTAAACTTCAGATTATAGTAGATCATTCAATCACAAAAAGCTACAATAAATGAACAATAACTTCATTGGTTCCCGGTTACAAAAATGAACTTCCACCATTAATTAGTTAAAAAAGAAGTTCATTGGTTTGGCCAGTTGTGAGAATGCTACAGTATATATTACTTTAATTAGAATATTTTCTACTTAAATATAGTGTCTACAGAATATAAAAATAATTTCAACACGTTTTATTTTTTATTTTAATCCTTACTTTTAATCCTATGCAGCTGAGTGCTGGTGTTTGGCGCCAAACTTGCTTGTGCTTATGTGGGGTGGTTTCATTCGTTGGCTTCATGCCTTGCTTGTGTGCTGCCTTTCTAGTGGTTGGTTGTTTCCTTGCCTTGTTTTCATTGGTTCCCTTCTTTTCTTTTTTTTTAAAAACCCTTCCTCTTTCTCTCTTTGATCTTCGATCCTTCTTTTCTTTCTTCCTCCATCCATTTGTCATTGCATTACATTTTTTTTCCCTGCCCCATAAACTACACTTGATTACCTTTTTCGTTTCCAAGATTCCTTTGCCCAATTATCTTCTTTCTTTTTGCAATTATGCCTAGCTACCATGTTCAAGTACTATCTATTACCTTTTTCATTACACTTCTCCATTCATTATCTTACTCCACCTTTCCTTCTTCTATTTTCCTTCCTTAAGCTTGAACTGTTAGCCTCTTCTCTGTTTGGCCAGTTAATATAATGCCATTCTCCATCAAAAACACATTAATACGTTTCCTAGCTAATGCCATTCTCCATCAAAAAATACATTAATAAGTTTTCTATTGGAGAGAGTGCAGATCATTAGATATAAAACTGGTTTAAAACTGGTTTTGGACCTACACAAACCTAAACCAATTCGAAATTTGGTTCACTTATACCAAAAGCGAGTGCGCAAACCTCAAAAAACACATTAATACGTATAAGCTAATGTCATTACATTACAATGTCATAGCTTATCCATCAAGTAAGCTTATCCATCAAGTAAGTTTACATTAAGCTAATGTCATTACATTACAATGTCATAGCTTATCCATCAAGTAAGCTTATCCTCACGAATGTCATAGCTAATGCAGAATATAATGTAAAGTACAATTAATCAGTTAATATAATGCCATTCTCCATCAAAAACACATTAATACGTTTTCTAGCTAATGCTTGAACCTGGTAGGTCCTAACTACACTACCTAAGACCCATAATACATTTCCTAGCTAATGCAGAATATAATTAATCGATTATAAGAGATTAAGTATTGTTGCAAAAGCTATTTTCTTTGTTGATAACTCGAAAATCTTTCTCTCTTTGATCTTGATGCTTCTTTTCTTTCTTCCTCCATCCATTTGTCATTACATTACAATTTTTCCCCTGCCCATAAACTACACTTGATTACATTCTACATTTTCTTCATTTCGGGTTTCCTTTGCCCAATTCTCTTCTTTCTTTTTGCAATGATGGCTACCGCAATACTAAAGTACTATCTATTACGTTATTCATTACATTTCTTCATTCATTATCTTACTCCACCTTACCTTCTTCTCTTTTCCTTCCTTTCTTCATCATTTATTTATATATCAACTCTTCCCACCTTTTCCAAACCGTGTTTTCAAGCTTTCAACTGTTCATTTCCTTTCCATTTCATTTACTTATGGCACTTCCTATGGTTTGTATTTCACTTTTGCTCTTACCTGATTCTTTTGCTTCTTCTATCTTTTGTTTACTCATTTGTTTACATGCTTTGATCTTGTGTCAGCCTGCTCCTTATGTTTCTACTAATCTGAACCGTGTGCTTCTTCATCAGAGGCAAGGGAGGTTGAGAACTTGTTTGTCTTCTTATGACTATGCGATTGGTATGTGTATTTTCTATTGTCATCTTCTTTATCTTCTTCTATATTTATGTTTCTTTTTGTTCATGTATTTAATCTTCAACTATTTTATTGCTTTGTGTTTTTGTAGGGCTATGGTCTCATCCCATTTCCTGACACCTTGTTTGAAGTTCACACACCTGATACAGTGACACTTCTTGATCGTAAAGGAAACTCCTTTGAAGTAGCCACTAGGCGTGGTGATGGCTTCGTCTTCCTTTGTCAGGGTTGGGGTGCCTTGGGGGTAATTTATGGTCTTCTGGATGGTGGATGGATACAACTTACATACCGTGGAAATGCTATTTTTAACATTCGTGTCTTTGATCGCACCATTGATGAAGTTGATTATCCAACACCTCCTTCGCGTTGCAGCCTAGGAGCTAGACCTTCTCCTCTACTTTTAACGAGATCTTTGAGGTCCGCTTATTGAGCGAATACGTCCTCATCAAAGGATTTGCTTTTCTCGTGGGTGCAACAAGCGCTTGGATGCATCGATGTTTTCCGGTTGGTTAGTTGTCAATGTTTTCTTGTTTAGTGTTCTGTTTTTGTAGTTTACCTATGAATGAGGTCTCGATATTATGATTTTGTTCATAATAGTCTAAGCGCATTTTTATGCCTCATTCATGTTAAGCGACTTTGATATCTTTGTTAATATATTTTCCACGTCGCACTATATAATGGACCATAGTGAAATACGGACATGCTATGTCAACTGCGAGTATTAGATATGACAAATGACTGTGTTTGTCCATTTTATAAAGAAATTGTTGTACTGGAATTTGTATTTAAATAGCAGGCAAAATGAATGGCCTTTCATTGTCACTGTATGTAGGGCTCATTCACAAGTTGATTGGCATAATCTATGATAATCTAAATAAGCTTTAAGATACATATAAGCGATGTTGTATTTCTCCACCATTGCATTCACCTCCTAATTCTCCTCCTCCACATTCTGATGCAAACAAATCAATAAAAATCAACTTGTAGTGCTTCTGGAAAGCTGTGGAAGATTATAATTATTATTATAATTGTAGTTGTGTTGGTCATTATTATCATAGTTCTTCTTTCCATTTGCAGAAAACCAGCTGCTAAAATAATTGCTCCCTGGAAGACAGAAATAATTATGTGTTTGTGTATTAGTTTTGGTTCTTTTGGTTTCTAATGTTTCTCATCCATACATATTTCTTGCAGTGTCTTTCACCTTCATTTTGCTGTGCTGCTATTCCTCAGCATCTCAAGACCATTGTCGTGGTTGATGAATGGAGGCGCCGTTGGACATGTACCTTAAGATGGCGTGAGTGTCTAACTTTGGATCTACACATGGCGCCAGTGTCCATGGCGTGTTTCTTGGGGGGTGATTGGTGCATTTTATATAGGACACGTCGGTTGAAGGATGGACAACTTATAAGGCTTGGTGTTTCAAGGGATGATAGCTCCACTCTTTATTTGAGCATAATTTTCATGGTGGATTAGAAGTTGCTGTTGCTCTATGTGTTGTTGCATGGCTGTTCTCTTTTGCATGTTTTCTTTCTTTCTATGATCAATAGTTTTAGGTTTTCTTTAAATGCATTTGTTGTTTGTGGAAGAAGGCAACTCTGTAATTCCCTTTTTGAGCATCTTTGTATCAATTTGGATTGTACTTTTGGCTTGCTTTTTGTACTTAGAATTAGCCTTTTTTGGCCTTTCTACCTTTGTGTTCAGATGTGTGGGGCTTTTGTAGTCATTTTGTAATTGGAATTAGCCTTTTTGGCCTTTCTATCATTGTGTTCAAATGTGTGGGCCTTCTTATCTTTTAATATAATTACTTCTACTTGAATGGTATTTATTTATTTTGCAGTCTTGTTCCATTCCATGTGTATTGCTCTTCTTTATGGTTGGCTATAAATATTGCTTCCATCTCTTGCTAGAGCTTGCTCACTTTTCTCTCACTAGGTTTCTAACAAGTAATGGTATGTTCTTAGTCTCTTCTTCCTTTCACTTTCTTCTTATCACTCTTTTTACTTTTAAGCTGTTCTTATTATTTTTCTCTGTTTCTTCTCCATAGATGGCTTCATGTGTATTTCGCCACCAAGACTTTTTTTTACATTTGCTTTGAGTATTAAGTTTGAGCCTTTTGAAGTTGAGCATGTTGTGGATCATGTAAGTTTCCTTTGCATTCTTCATTGTTTTCCTTCGAGGTTTTGGCTTTTTTTCTTCCAATTTGTGTTGATTCATTGTTTACTGCAGGTTGAAGTTATTCTTCCACATCTTTTTTCAAGTCAACATAGGCATCATCTTCCCAACTCTGTCTTCCTTTTTGATGTGGTTGGTAACCATTTTGAAATTCGTGTGGTTAAGAGGGGTACTAGTGTTTATTTTTGTCAAGGATGGGCTGATATGGGCAAGTTCTATGGTCTTCATTTTGGTGGTTGGGTTCGTATGGTTTATGTTAGACTTGATCGTTTTTTTATTGAGGTCCGGGATAGATTACAAAATCCTCTTTTTGTTACTGGTTTGCCTAGAGTTACTAGGCTTGGTCAGGAACCTACATTTATTTATGAAGGTGATGATGTTGCTGGTGTGTTTGATCAATCAATGTATCTTGGTAGGAGGCCTATTGTTGTTTTTACTCTCTACATGACTTTGGGTGCACCTGATATAGCAACTTCATTTTTGGTTTGTTCTTTTTCTTTTGTTTGTGTTCTTATTGTGCTTAACTAGAGTGGCTTTATTTTATCATAATTGTAATGACTTTTGATCTGTTATTTTTAACTTTTCTCTTTTTTCTTGGCAGCATCTTCCTTATGTGTTTTGTGAGGCTGTGTTTCCCATGGTGGATCTGAGATATCATTTTGATTGATGAAATGGGGAAACCATATCCATGTCATTTGAATTTTCCCACAAGCATTGTTCTTTCAGAGGTTCGTCTTCGTGGCTGGTTTAGTTGCTGTAGGGAGAATTCTTTTACTGAAGGTGTTGAAGTCAAGATTGAGGTTCCTCTTGAGAATCCAAGGTTCATGTTTTTGAGCAGGCTTTAGATGAATGCTCTCTTTCAGTTTTCTTTTCTTGTAGTTGGTTTTCTCAAGGGGTGGTGGGGGCATGTAATCTCTTGTATTTGTTTCTATTTCTTAATGAGTTTTCCTTTTAGTGTAATTTGTGAAATTTGTATTTTCATTGTATGTTCTGTATTTTCTAATCCTTTAATGGAATGGAATTTATAATCTTCTTTTATTGTCTTTGTATGCTTACTTTTAATTTTATGCTTTGTCTCTACATTAAAAAACTGGATTTTATGGTTTCTATTGTTATGGTTTGTGTTAATTGCCTCTATAACTCTATCAGCACCTTAATATTTGCAGTGGTCAACTTGTAGCAGCAATATTGAGAGTATCTGTTATAAGAGAATTTTAGTACTATCTGGTATGGCTTGAGTATCTAATATTGCAGAAATTATTGTGACAAAATAACAATTGGTATACATGTTGTATGGATGTGATTTTAATTCCATTCTTAACTTATACCTTTAATGAATCTTTAATCATTGGAGCATCCAAAAATCACATAAAGTAATCATGCCCTCTATATCTTTATCAGCACATCATTCTCAGATTGTATATTAGCACTAATCACATAAAAAATGCAGACAGACTATTTTTAAGTGACAGATAGAATATAGCAGTGCAAATGTGATTGTGCTTAGTAACAAATGAAACTCATTACTTGTGTATGACTTGAAGGGTAATCTAAACAAGAAAACCGAGAATCAATATACAAACTTTTGTATTAATTATAATCTCAACAAGAAAACCAATAGTTTTTGTCAAATTAGTGCTAATATACCATATGTCTTCTTTGTTCACTTAGAAGTGCACTAATCAAGTTATTAGTACAATTCTCAACAAAATTTCCCTATAGTGTTCTATGGTTTTTTTAGATGAGCACTGTCAATCTCCTATGGTGAATTGAGGACTTTGAAAATTATAAGGTAGTCATAGACTAATCTGTTATAGTATTAGTATTTATAATCTAATGGATTTTACCTATTAGTTATAGTACTAGAATTGATAAATATATCTGTTATAGTATTGGTAAAGGACTAAATTATTTACTAGACTTCATAGTTGAGAATCGTATTATCAGTCTTTCTTCTTTAACCCATGGTTTACCATGTATGCAATCGATTTTTTTCATCCAATGTTTGTGATGATTATTCTGCAGGAGTTCTCATTGGTTGTCAGCTAGGATTTGTAATGAGAGTTGTGCAGGGCTTCCCATTTGGTGGCAGGTGAGGCGCTTATTTTCAACTTCACCGAACATTTGGCCTATTCAGATGCATTATTTGTTGTGTAGTTCATTGCATGATGTTCCTTTTGCTCTATTTGAAAAATTATATACGATTTGTTTATATTCCCAATCTTTATCATTATTCTTCTGAAATTCTTTCTGTTTTTACCTCTCCATGTTTGCCATTTGTTACCTTCTTTGGTGTTCATGGCGTTCATCTCAATACATGTTAATCTACGGTTCTATCTGACTTTTTTATGCCAATTTCTGATTTGAATTGGTGGGTGTGTGCCAAGTGTGTTTTTGTTTTCACACACTACTACTATAAATACATCCTCTTCCCTACATTCATTTTGTGCCTTCTTCTCCATTATCAAGCAATAGTTAATTGAGCTTCTAGGTAGCTATGGGTTTTATAGATGAGATTATTCACAGGAAAGTTGATTGGTCCTATTTATTAGGATAGTTCGTCTTTGGGTGGTTCTGAGTTTGAAATCCTGCTAATCCAAATTCTCTTGAGATGGTGCTTTTGGATGAGAAAGTTTGTTCTCAATCTAAATTCTTTAATATCTCTCTTTCACTATTCATTTTTCTTAGTTTATTTTAGACATTCATTGCTAATTAAATATGTGATTCGAAATTGCTTTTAGTGTTGTCTTTGGTTTCTAAATTGTTGCATCACACGTGTCAATACCAGTTATGCCTTATATTATTGAAGGATGATTATGCAGAAAAAATGCAATCAGTTTACTGCCATCTTAATTTTTTATATGTAGCAAAGTATTGCTGTAATTACTTATCATTGTATAGGAAGTCATTGATCGTATGTTGTCACTTGTCTTCATAAAACTTGATGAGTGAATGTGAAAGCGATATAAGATTTATGTGTCTTTAGTGTTTCTTAACTTTGGTCTTGGAGTATGAATTACTGTGTTTTCCATTCAATAGAAGGGTATAGATTTTGCTATATTTAGTGTTTCTTAACTTTGGTCTTAGAATGTGAATTACCTATGTTTTCCATTCAATAGAATGGGTATTGATTTCTGCTGTATTTGGTAGATCATCAAATTTTATTTAATTCAGTTTACCAGCATTCATGAATGCATTTTGTGTATGATTTATGTGTCTTTAGTCTTGCTTCTCTTTAGTCTTATGCTAATACCATTTAGAAGGCTTCTTGTCTTTAGTCTTATACTATCAAATATTTAATTGAGCTGTGATATTTACATAATACAAGTTGGAATATGATTATGCATAAAGAAGAATAAACACATGTTGGAGGATGGGGGCGCCAATTGCTGGGCAATCTGGCGCCAGGCTGATGGATGTGACTGGAACAGAGTGTAGGGCGCCAATTCTCTAGGAATCTGGCGCCTGGTGGGGTGTCTATGTGCTGGAGTGTGTTGTGCTGGGCAGGGGCGCCATTTGCTAGGCAAAGTGGCGCCCAGTATACTGTTTTGTAGTGCTACTGCATTCATTGCTTTTTGTGTTTATACTTCTTTGAACGAGTATTTTACTGCCATTTTAATTTTTATTATATGGCGAAGTCTTGCTTACTTGCCTTCATAAAACTTCAGTGAGTGAATGTGAATCGGATAGAAGATTTGTGTGTCTTTGCTGTTTCTTATCTTTGATCTTAGAGTGTGAATTATCTATAGTTGAACATCAACATTAGTTTAAATGACTTTATTCTTGTGTTTTCCATTCAATATAAGGGTGTGGTTTCTGCTGTATTTGGTAAATACCATAATTTATTTTGGCCAGTTTGCCAGCATTAGCATATTTGAAAATAGATGATTTATGTGTCTTTGGTCTTGCTTCTCTATAGTCTTGTGTTATCACCATTTAGACGACTTCCTTATCTTTAGTATTATGCTATCAAATGTTTGATTGATCGTGATATTTAGAATATTATGTTCAAGCTTAATTACGAAACTTGACTTTCATTGCAGTTTTGTTTATATCGGTTTATCCGCATTCATGTGTTTGGAACTTTAATTTTCTGATTGGGAAAGATTCGTACTCTTTTGTTCCAAAGGGTCTTGTGAGACAATTCCAACCTATATCATTCGTGAGGTTCTACTTACTTGATGGATAAGCTTCTTGTGGCTGCTAATGACATTAGGTTTCCAACTACATCTCATAAGTATAAGCTGAACTTTTTGGGATTCACTACTTGCGTTGCTGTTGAGGCTGGCCAGATCCCTTCTAATCATTTCGAGTTTATGACATTTGCAAACATTGCTGCCTCACCAAAGGATGAGATTTTGATTGGTTTGTCTAAATTGTTATGCTTCTTCTTTCTTATAATTTTTATATTTTGTTTATTTTTGTTTGAACTGATTTTAACTGACTTACTCATTGATTAATTGCTAGATGTGATTGGTCATATTGTCCAAAAGGATACTCTTAAAGATCATGAGAGTAGTGGTAGGACTACCAGCATGCTTCAATTTGTCTTGGAAGATTTGAGGTTGATTTTTCTCCTCCTTTTTTTTTTTTTTTTTTTTAATCAATTGATATACTTTACTGATAAAAACTTTTTTTTTTTCTGATAGCCTTGAAACCGTGCCATGTACTTTTTGGGGAACCTATGCACAAGAAATGCATGAAAAATTGGATCATTACATTGCTACCACTCCTCCAGTTGTAGTAATTCAGATGTGTAGACTTAAGAAGTTTTTAGGTTAGTTTTGTTTTCTTTTGTCTCCTACACTTATTTCCTTATCATTACTTGATCTTAATTCTATTATACATTGCCTATTTTAGGTGTTATGGGTGTTTCCAATGGCTTTCATGGTACCAAAGTGTTCTTTGAATCGACATTCGAGAGATATCTCGCTTATAGAGCAAAGTAATCCATATCCATCTTGCATTGTGTGAATTCTCTTTTTTTATCCAATCCTAATAAATGAATTTTCTTTTTAGACCGATTTTCATATTGCTTTTGGTTTTGGTAGGATGGTAGAGTCACGATAAACTTTGTTGCTCAATCTATTACTCGGCTTAGTAGTCCCGCACTCTCTCTCTTTTGGATGAGCTCCTTGGACTCGTCGTATGACAATTGCAGAATTGATTGATGCAACAGATGTATGTGTCTTATCTAAGTGTTATTGTTTGAGTGGATTGTTGACTAGATTGTGTAGACCAAGATTTATTTCAAAATCTCTACACAATCGTCCTATAACGATTGCCGAAGCTAGTTAATTCAAGCTCTTTGTATGTGTCTTCTTTGAGTATTTTTGATTTTTAGTGTGATTGCGTTAAGTGACTAACTTGTTCTTTGTTGTTACTCTTTACTTTTTCTTAGGTTGGATCTCTTTGTTGTGCTTGCTCAGATTATCGAGATAGATACCGAGTATGGTTGGCAATATGATTTCTTGCACAAGATGCCTTGAAAAGTTAACAAGCAAGGATCTCGCTTTTACTGTAACAGGTGCTCTCGTGTGGTTACTTGTATCCCAAGGTTCGTTTTCTTCATTTCTCTTTACTTGATTCTCTTTGGTCCTAATTTGTGGAACTTGGTTGTTCTTAATTGTTTTTCCTTTTACTTATTTCTTTATTCGGGTTTAAGGTCGAGGCCAAAGTTATGGATTCTCTTTGGTTCCACTAATTTTGTCATGTTTGATCGCATCTTTGTTTCTCGTTTCATTGGGAGGACTCCCAAAGAACTACTTGAGGCCTCACCGATCTCGGTGTTCTTCCTCCCGCTTTCCGGATTTTCTTAACAAGCCTATGCTTTTCAAAGTTGACATTGTTGATGGGAATGTTGCTCAAAGATTGGCAACATTTTCTTTGTTAGGCGTGTTACCTCGATAGTGGTATCATTCAAAGTTACATTAATGATCGACCTAAGCCCGAGGTCTTGAATTTTTCACTTATAATTATTGTTTGTTTATTACATTCATTACTTTTCGACTTGTATTGTTTTCATTAGGTGGCCTTGCTCAAGAGGATCTTGACTTTGTTGCTCATCTTCTTGATTTGGTTCTTGCTGCAAGTCCATTGGTATGTGTCTATTTCTTTTCATTCTGTCTTTCTATTCTTTTCTACTTACATTTTTTCATTTGGTTTCTTGACTAACATACGCCTTCTAATTGCTTAATCGTTTAGGTTCCTACGAACACATTGACTCTTTAATGAGGGAAGAATATGGTCCTTCTAGTGTTTGGCAATACCCCAACCCGATAAAAAAGGCGCATCATCTTCTACATCGTCTCATGTTGGACATGAATCTCGTGCTATAACTTGCAAGCGTTCTCTTGACATTGTTGTTGATCCTCCTTCTTTGGTCGGTCATGATCCTATACGCATCCGTTTGCAAGGAGGTTCTTGCAGGTGTTCTTGCTCCTAGTGTTCCTAACCATCCTCGGTCTGGTGTCCGAGTGCCTGCCAAGCGTGTCCTTGATGTTGATGTTGACCTTACTATTGATGGGGATGTTCCTACTGCTTGTGGAAGTGTTCCCTTACATTGGGTGTCCTTCTTACGTTGATGGTCTTTGTTGGTTTGAATGGATCCAACTCCAAGTGTGCCAAGAAGTGAATTTCGACCTACTGTTGAGTGTATTTGTGTGTTTCTATCTGTGTTTATGTTATTGTGGACTACTAAGTGTATTGGTGTGTTTCGTCTCAGAGTTATGTTATGGTGGTCTTCTATGACTCACTTAAATAATACCATGGTTAGGTACCTTGTTTGTTAATTATCATGGTCGAGTTGTCTTTGTGGTTCTGTAACTTAATTAACTATGTATCGTCTAATATAATATCGTATTGTGGACTTTCTGTTTTTTCTTTTTCTTATATATATATATATATATATATATATATATATATATATATATATATATATATTCATTATTTTTGTTCTTCTAATTTCTTCCTCTCTTAATTCTAATCTAATTTAACCATTTATTTACTTCCACCTAGAATATATAATATATATATATATATATATATATATATATATATATATATATATATATATATACTAACATGTCTTTTAGTTTAATCTTTATTTCTCTTTTTAATTTTGCATTATTTTTGTTCTTCTAATTTTTTCCTCTCTTAATTCTAATCTAATTTAACCATTTATTTACTTCCACCTACAATATAAATATATATATATATATATATATATATATATATATATATATATATATATATATATATATATATATATATATATTGCTATACATATATTGCCTTGTGATTTTGCCCTTACTAACATGTCTTTTAGTTTAATCTTTAATTCTTTTTTTTTTTTTTTTTTTTGTATATTTTATTTTTAACTTCTGCTCTCATTTTTTCCTTTATTTTTGTTATTTAATTTGTCTTTTTTCTTAATTCTAATATAGTCTAACCATTTATATGTTGAGTTCTAACTTCATCTAACTACTACATTGACTCTAACTTCCTCTAACTACTACATTGACTCTAACTTCCTCTAACTTGTGATTTTCTCTCTTTGTTTTTCTAATTTCCTCGTCTCTTAATTCTAATCTAATTTAACCATCTATAATGCATATATATGTATATATATATATATTAGTTTAATCTTTATTTCTTTTTTTTTTTGGTACATTTGATTTTTATGGTTTATTTATTTTGTATTTTCTCTTAATTCAAACATAATCTAACTATATATGGACTTATATTTGATTATATATTGAGTTCTGACTTCATCTAATTTCTACATTAACTCTAACTTCATCTAACTTGTGATTTTCTCTCTTTGTTTTTCTAATTTCCTCTTCTCTTAATTCTAATCTAATTTAACAATTTATAATGCATATATATTGCCTTTTGATTTTGCCTTTACTAACATGTCTTTTAGTTTAATCTTTATTTCTTTTTTTTTTTGGTACATTTGATTTTTATGGTTTATTTATTTTGTATTTTCTCTTAATTCAAACATAATCTAACTATATATGGACTTATATTTGATTATATATTGAGTTCGACTTCATCTAATTTCTACATTAACTCTAACTTCATCTAACTTGTGATTTTCTCTCTTTGTTCCTAATTTTTTCCATATTTTCTATTATTTTTTTTTACTCTCTTAGTTCTACTATAATCTAACTATTTAATGACTTTCTTTTATTGTTAGTATTGTCTCTTGCCTTAACTCTTACTTAATCTTGCTTTATATTTACTTGTGATTTTATTTGTTACCTTCTAACTTTATTTTTGATTTTTTCTTTATTTTTATTGTATTTTCTTTTGTTTTTTTGTTTTGTTATATTTATTGTCTTATTTTTAGTTTGTTTATTTATTTATTTTATTTTTCTACTTTCTTTCTTAGTCAAATCTATTTTTAAGTGGGTACTCAATCTTCTTACTTCTTCTTTGATACTTCTTCCTTCACTTTTTTCCTTTCTTCTAATTTTATTTACTTCCTCTTCTTTAAGACTTTTTTCTTCACCTTTTACTTTCTTCAAATGGCTTCTAGATTCAACATTGTTGGTAATCTTCCTCCTGGTTCTAATGTTGGTAATAGTGATTGTTTAATACCTACTTCTAACCATGTGCCATCGTTTAGTGCTATTTTAAATATGAGTTCACTTGGGCCTGGGAAACATGTTCTTCGACCAAGCAGTATTCCTACATGTAATGTTTCATAATCTACATCTTCTTCTCGGTTTTAGTTACTTTGTTATTATATACGTCTTCTAAATGTGTTTGTTACGTGTAGCTTCAAACCACATGGATTTGGATGATATGGACAGTGATATTCTCCCACGTAAGTGTTATTGTCTTAGTTTTGTGACAATTTCCTTTTGCTTTCCCATGGTGATAGAATGTCCTTTGCTTACTTAGTTTCTTTCTATTTGGTTTTCTCCTTGTTTTTAGCTTTTGATGATGCATCTTTCGATCATGCACCTAGAGATGGTGGAGATTATTCTTTGGTAGTATTATCATTGTTTTCTAATATAATACTTTCTTTGAGATTTTGTTTTTCTTGTATTTTTCGGCTTTTTGTCTTGTTATTTATGCCCTTAGTCTATTTTTTTGTAGGAATCTCATCTCATTATTGGGATATAGGAGAGCCTACTTTCACTTGTGATTATTGTGGTGCACTTCTGTGGTATGAAGAAAGGACTCGCAAACATTTTAAACCACGCTTTCCTAAGTTTTCGATGTGTTGTTCCCAAGGAAGAATTGTTGTTCCTCCTTATGAAGATCCACCGCAACCATTGTATGATCTTTTTCATAAGAAGGACCCTCGCACTAATTTTTCATTGAGAATATCGGGGCAATCAACGGTATGTTTGCATTTACTTCAATGGGTGGGAAGATTAATACAAGGAAAAATGTTGGTCGTGGTCCTCTGTTTTTGTACTCAATGGTGAAAATTATCATCGAATGGGTAGCTTGCTACCTCTTCCAGTGGTCCACCTAAGTTTGCTCAATTATATATATATGATAACGATAATGAAGTTTCTAATAGACTCAGTGTTGTTGGGTAAGACTTTTATTAATTTATCATCTACTATTGTTTTGCTTCTTTAATGTGTTTTTTTTTCAATTTGATTTTTTTGGTTAAATTTTGTAGGATGTCAGATGCTGATTCTTCAATGAAAGAAAGTTTGGTGGTTGATATTAAGAATATGCTTGATTCAGTTAATCCTTTTGCCAAAAATTTTAGGATGTTACGACGATATGTCACTTCCGATTCTATTCCTAATGTCAAATTGCGTATTCTCGGAAAGAGGGGTCGTGATGGTCGTCGTTATAACTTACCTCTCGTATCGAGGTTCTTTGCTTTGATTGTTGGCGATTTTGATACTGCTGGACATGATAGAGATATTGTTGTTCAAACTCAAAGTGGTGCTTTTCAACGTGTTCCTTTGTTGAGTGCTTCTTATTTACCAATGCAGTATCCACTTCTTTTTCCACGTGGGGAGGATGGGTATGTTGAGAACATACTCTATAGTACATCTTCTGGGGCTACTAAGATAAAACGAGGGAATGTTACTCTTAGAGAATGGTTTTCCTATCGAATTCAACATCGGGTTTCACGAGTTGTATTTTATTGTTTGGTGGCGACTATTTCTTGATTTTTGGTTGATGGATATAGCATGGTTGAGGCTACTCGACTTCAATGGATTCGATTTCACCAAACTGATTTAAGGGCTCATTTGTATAATGGTCTTGCTGAGGCAGTTTTGAGGGGTGAGTCAAATTCAGCATCAACTGGAAAGCGAATCATTGTTCCCTCCACTTTTGTTGGTGGTGCCCGTTATATGTTTCAGAATTATCAAGATGCTATGGCCATTTGTGGTTGGGCTGGATATCCTGATTTATTTATTACATTTACTTGTAATTATAAGTGGCCTGAGTTGATTTCTTATTTCAAAAGGTATGGTTTCAAGTCTCAAGATCGACCCGACATGGTTTCTCGCCTTTTTAAAATTAAACTTGATCGAATGATCAAAGATATCAAAAGCGGAGATATCTTTGGTAAGGTTAGGGCAGGTGAATATCACTTTATTTGTCTCACTTTTCACTTTATATTCTTGTGTGTTGTTTTCTTATTCTTACTATTTGCCTCTTTTTTTTCCAGTTATTTATACTATTGAATTTCAAAAAAGAGGTTTGCCGCATGCTCATATACTGGTTTTCTTGTCTCATGAGGCGAGGTATCTACGTCCTAAAGATATAGATCGTGTCATTTGTGCAGAAATACCAGATAAGGCATCTGAGCCTGATTTATATGAAGTTGTGAAGTCTTTTATGATTCATGGACCCTGCGGCAATCAAAACTTGTCCTCTCCTTGTATGCAACAAGGTAAATGTACTAAGTACTTTCCAAAAAACTTTGTTGATTGTACAAAAATTGATAAAGATGGATATCCAATTTATCGAAGAAGAGATACCGGTGTGGTCGTTCAGACTGGAAGGTATTTTGCTGACAATCGATTTGTTGTTCCATACAATAAAACCCTACTTCTTAAGTATAATGCTCATATTAATGTTGAGTGGTGCAATCAATCCCGGTCTATCAAGTATTTGTTTAAATATGTTAACAAGGGTCATGATCGTGTTACCACTGGGTTTTACAATAGTACAACTGTTGATGATGGTGTTGATGTCATGATGAAATCAAGATGTATTATGATTCTTTGGTATTTGTCCGCTTGTGAAGCCGCTTGGCGTCTATTTAGTTTTGATATCCATTTTCGAGAGCCTTGATTGAAGCGCCTTAGTTTTCATCTTCCTAATGAACAACTGTGTGGTTTCTCATTCTGCGAATACTATAGAAGATGTACTTAACAAGAGTAATATTCACTCTACCAAATTTTTGGCGTGGATGGAGGCTAACCATATATATCCACATGCAAGAGATCTTACTTATGCTCATTTTCCTTTTAAATTTGTTTGGAAGGATGATGAACATAGATGGTCTCCTAGAAAAAGTGGATTCACTCTTGGAAGACTCCATTATGTTCCACAGCGGTGGTGAGATTTATTATTTGCGGATTCTTCTCAATTATGTGAAAAAGGCGGTTTGTTATGAAGATATTAGAACATTTGGTGATCTTGTTTATTTAACTTTTAGAAGAAGCTGCTATGCTAGAGGTTTGTTGAATGATGACAAAGAGTATATAGATGCTATTAAAGAAGCAAGCTTACGGGTACCGCTAATTATCTTCGACGTCTCTTTACTTATTTATTGTTGTCAATCAACTTTCTCGCCTCGAATATGTTTGGAGCGAGGTTTGGGAATATTTAAGCGATGATATTTTGTATCGACAAAGGTCCCTCCTTCAATTTCCAGTTTTTATGATTCCTTTAATTTCTTTGTACCTTTGCTAATGTAGTAAACTTTTGGTTGTGCTTATCTTTTGTGTTGTTGTTATTTTCTTCAAATAAATGTAGAACTTGATTTGTCACCGAGGAGTTGCGAGTCATTTGCCATGATTGAGATCCAACGATTGCTTCAGAGTAATAATAAAAGCTTAGATGAATTTCCTGGATTGCCATCAGTTGATATTAGCCTTACCTCTGCTATTCCAAATAGGCTTATTTATGATGAAATGAATTATGATAGAGATGCTCTAGCTTTTGAACATGTTCACCTTTTATCCCAAATGAATGAACAACAACGTGTAGTGTACAATACTATTATGTCAAGGATTGCTATTGGTGCTCTGGGTTGTTTTTGTTTATGGTTACGGAGGAACCAGGAAAACTTATGTTTGGAAGGCTCTCTCTCTTTGCTTTGAGGTCAAATGGTGATATAGTATTGATTTGTTGCTACTAGTGGTATAGCCGCTTCTTCTCATTCCTGGTGGTCGTACAGCTCATTCTAGGTTTGCTATCCCTATTAATGTTGATGAAGATTCTACTTGTAGTATTAATCAGGGTAGTCCTTTGGCAGAATTGATTGTCGAGAACTAAGCTTATTATTTGGGATGAGGCTCCTATGGCGCATAGACATTGTTTTGAAAGTCATTGACAAAACCTTTCGGGATATTCTTGATTTCAAAACAATGGTCGTCTTGATATCCCCTTTGGTGGTAAAGTGGTTGTGCTTGGGGTGATTTTCGTCAAATTTTACTGTCATTCCTAAAGGTACACGACAAGAAGTTGTTCATTCAACTATAAATTCATCTTATCTCCGCGATCTTGTGAGGTGCTTACTTTATCGATAAATATGCGTCTTCTTCTGGTTGCTCTTCTCGTGGTATTGAGGAGATGCGAAATTTCGCTAATTGGGTTCTTCAAATTGGTGATGGTGTCTTGGCGATAATGGTGATGATGATGATTTAGTTGTGGATATTCCTTCTAATTTGCTCCTTCCCCCTTCTAATGATCCACTCAAGAGTATTGTTGAAGAAATCTATCCATCTTTGTTGTCCAATATGACTAACCCGACTTTTTTGGTGATCGAGCTATTTTAGCTCCTACCAATGATTTGGTGGAAGTTCTTAATGATTACATATTATCATTAATACGGAGATGATGTGAGGTATTTAAGTTTTGATAGTCCATGCTCTGCGATTTTGATATAAGCAATCGGATGATGTTCATACACGAGTTTTTAACATCGTGGTTGCCTCCGGTATTCCAAATCATATTTTGAGGTTGAAGATTGGTGTACTGTTATGTTATTAAGAAATATTGATCAATCATCCGGATTGTGTAATGGTACTCGCCTAATTATAACTAGGCTTGGTAAATATGTAATTGAGGTAAAGTCATCTCCGGGAGCAATGTTGGTGATAAGGTGTATATCCCAAGGCTATCACTTACACCATCTGATGTTAGAATACCTTTCAAATTTCAGCGTAGACAGTTCCCTTTGGCTCTCTCTTTTGCTATGACTATCAATAAAAGTCAAGGACAATCTTTAAACAAAGTTGGTATTTATCTTCCAAGACCAGTTTTTTCTCACGGTCAACTCTATGTTGCGGTTTCTCGGGTTACTTGTAAGAGTGGTCTCAAATTGCTTATTCTTGATGATGATGAAAATTGTACCAACTTTACTTCTAATGTTGTTTATAAAGAAGTTTTTCAAAATTTACAATAGGTTAGTTCTTCATTATTTTTTGGTTCATTCTATATTATTTATTTTGTTTTATTTACCTTTCATTAACGATTGTTTGATTTTGTTTTTAGGTCTTTTTCTCCCACACTTCAAAATATGGAGCTTCTTGAACTTGATGGTCTCCTATATGAAGTTGGAGGGTTAATTATCTTATTTGCCTAGTGCTAAATGTTGTTGTCTTTCAAATATGTTGTTTGTTCCTTGCTTGTATTTCCTTTTATTATTATCTAAATGTTTCGTTTAACTATTACTAGCGCCTCCGTGCATCGCACGGGTGTGAGGCTAGTATAATATAAAACTCATGATTTGGGGATTGAAAACACCTGACTTTGTCTCTTTAAAGGTGAGTACTAATGTCATAGTAAAAATTCCCCCATTGTTAAAAAGTTGACAATTTCTCCTTTAATTATTGGTTTTAATTGTTGAAATTCCATTTTTCATTAGAATGATAGAGAACATGTAATTGTAATTTCAATCCACTTTGGCCTTTGTGAGCATTGCTCCCAAACTTCTCAAATCTAACACTCAGTTTTCAACATGTTCTCTTTTATTGCTTAAAACTCAAATGAATATCTTGAAATTATATCTCTCTCACCGATATAAATTTAGTGGAAGTCATGAACTTTAACCAATAAAATGATGGGAAACCAACGTAAAGAAATAAAATGAGTATAATCGAAATACGATAATTTAATGTAGAAAACTCTAAAACCAGAGAAAAACCACGAACCGTTGTCTAATGACAATTAGAGAATAACACTATGTGAAGATTTTTATAATACATGGACTTTTCTCAAACACCTAATACGCCCAGACGCTTTAAAGAAATTTAACTAAATCTCACAACACTCAAAAACAAGAGTATAAGAGGGAAAAAAAAGTCAAATACATAATTAAAGTGTTTTTGACTGCTGTATATTGTAAGTAGAACTTGAGCCCATATATAACCTTGGTTTCTCTCTTCCTTCACAAAACTAAGCATCGTGAGACTTCTTCAAATTGTTCAATTTCAATCAACTCCAACAATCTCCAACTTGATTGTAATTGATATCCGACGCATCTTCCATTTTCATTGTCTACAGCGACAATCATAGTTTAAAAGAACTATCATATTCCACCATAGAGAGTATATTTCATTTGAAGCTAAACCACTTCAAGAAATTCTCCATGTCAAAAGTCATCGACATAACTTTTTCAAGATGCTCAATTACAATGAACTCCAACATAAAAGAGATTGTGTTGTAATAAACCTAATTATAATTAACTAGGTTTATTACTTAATTACTCGCCTGACAACAAAGCATTTGTAAGATGTTTTACCTACTTTCAAAGGGTCGTGGATTCAAGTTATAGAGGTGGACAACATTATTAATTGATCCCCTTTAAAAAAAATCGCCCTAATAAACTATGCCTGACTTAAATAAATTACAAAGAAAATAAGCTGAGGATTTATTTGTAGGGTTACGTATCTATCAATTACTAAATTTGTTGTTAAAAAAACTACTAAATCAAAAACTTATGCATGGTCAAACACGAGTAATATGCATATGGTATGGGTCCTTATCAGTGTGCATTTAACATATCTGATTTTTTTTATTTTGACTGGATTTAACATATCTGATTAAGCATTAAGATCCATAGTTTCCCACTGCTAATCTAATTTGTGTCACAAATCCATTCGATTGCTTCTTGAATCATTTGCTTAACCAAATTATGATATTGACGAAAACGCACGAGGCTTGACGTGGCCCAATCGCAACATGCCCAATCGCACGCGTTTCCTTTCTTGATCACACAATTATTTTAATGGAAGTAATGATAAAGATTTAATTAGCATACAAGGAAAAATGTTGGCCTTCCCAAATCTCAATTAAAATAAAGAAAGAAAGTAGAAAGTCATTGTCTCATTGGTTGCGACGTTTGCAGCAAAAACTGACAATGAATCTAACTAAAAAACGTACTCTGTTTTTTATACTACATCTTTCACAAAACCAAATTAAAATATATTTTGATTCGATAGACCATGGCTTGGTGCTGTCATTTTGAAAGGTAATAACTTATGACGCTGTTTTATGTGATACACAAAAATTGTGATCTCCTTGTTCATGCAATTTGATAATACAGTAGTTGTTCTGTACCGTATCTATGGATAAGTATATCCGAGATAGTTGGTAGGTGATAAGGTTTGATCAATCTAGTGTTATGTCCGAGAATTACGTCCGAAGGTGATGTTCCGAATGAAATTTGGGTGTGTACTCGCATAAACACTCCGATCTTTGAAGTCGATGCTTGATGGAGTTAATGCAAATAAGTGATAATTAATGCGCGCACTCTCTCCTTGGAATAACTGCAGATTTATAGGTTTGGGAAGACTTGGGTGTCATCATCTCGAACAGTTGGTTGTGGAGGTGCATAGTAAAACATTGGATGAACGTTTATGGGTCTTTGTTTGTTGAAGGCCCAATCGGTTGGCTTTTTTTGTGCAAAGAGGTGCAAATAGTATGCATGTAATTTCTCCATATGATTTGCCCCCAAGTCGGTTTGGCATGTTAGGTCAAACTAGACTTGAAATATGTGTAAAAAGTGAATCGTTTTAAGTGAGATTGGAGAAAAATAGCTGTATTTGGACTTTCTTACCGATCTTGTAGATGATTCAAACCGAATCAGACATCGATCTTTGAAGATGGTCGATGCCGAATCAGATTTCACCGATCTTTGAAGATGGTCGATGCCGAATCAGATCTACCGATCTTTGAAGATGGTTAAGTGTTGGTGACGCTTCATTTTAATATTATTTCTTTTTTCGACAGAGCATTAAATGCTCGTGTTGATCGATGTGACCGCTTCACGATGACTCGAGGCGTCTTTTTAATGATGACTTCCTCGATTCTTGTGTCGTTTCGATTCTGATTGAGTGCGTCGCTTCGAATGAATAGTAACGGTCATATCTCAGAACCCTATAAATACAAGTGAGGGTAATTCATTTATCTTTTTTAGTTTCATGCTTCACTCAGAGCTACCGACTTCGTGGTTTTAAGTTCTCCGAGAGCTCGCTCCTTCGATTTTCGACATCAAATCTCTTCATTCTTTCTCAAGACTTTCTTCCGAGGTTAGTGCTTCTATTTGAATTTACTTTATGTTGTGTTTTATGTAGAATTTATTCTTCAAGGCGCTTCGCTTTTTCAATTCCACCGGCCGAGATCTAGCCTCACCGCCATCTTTTTTGCCGGGATGGGGTTGTCGGGTTGGGTTCACCTTGTTCGTGAACCCAACATCTTCTTATGATTTTATCTCGATAGCTTGCCCCCATTCCCGTAGGTAAAGCGGCGAAAACAAAATGCACAACTCGCGCCAAAGCGCTCCGACTTATAGATCAAGCCGAGCAAGCTCGCAAGTCTAGAGGTCCCGATATCGAGAAAGTTAATGGCATCTAGAATCGATTCTAATCCATTAGATAGGAGAGCATGGCTTCACCGAAATACAGGAAGAAATGTCTTAGGGCCTAGAGGAAGTGGATGAGAGAAGAGCTTCCGACGAAGAATCGTCCACCCTTCCGCCCAAAGAATCCGAACTCGTGAGGCTCAAGTGGATGTGGATTTAGATCCGAGCTCTTGCACGACTCCGATCTTGATTCGAGTTCGTAATCCGATACGGAATCGGATGGAAGAAATGTTGACGACCCTCCCGTTGACCCGTAAGAGGAAAATGTTGGTGAAGATAGAAGAGGAAAGATGGGAAGATACCGGAAGTTTTGAGTTGTTATACGGGTATGAAGATTCCGGTTAACAACGCCGATCTCCCGTAGTTCCCCTCGCAGGCTCGCCCCGTGATTACTCCCGGGTATCCAGAAACTTCGTAATCTGCACTCGCTTATTGACTCGGAAATCGATATCAGCAATTATTCAAAGAGGCTTTATGCAAAAGATCCCGAGCGCTGGCGTGTCTTTGGAATGGGAAAGGGCGAGCATGTGGCCACTTACCCAGATTCTCTCAAGTTTATTATTTACTGGACGACCTTAGCTCACATGCGCATCCGTCCTCCATTCACGCGACCTTTCAACGATCGGTTTGGCGGGTTAGAAATAGCCCCATCTCAACTTCACCCCAATGCTTGGGCATTCGTACGAGCTTTTGAGCTGGTATGCATTCATCTAGGTCGGCCCCTTTCCCTTCAACTTTTCTTGCATATGTTTCAAATAAACAAAAGGACCGAGAAGAACAGCATGCAATCTGCACGCTTTAGAGCATTACGCCTCCGATCCGGATCAGAATCAAGGTTTTTCGCCATATTCGTAAAGTTTGAAGTATGAATGGAAAAATAAGTTTTTTCGGTCGAACCGGTGTTGCGATTGTGGTAGATCGAGTTGGGACATTTAATGCCGAGAATGACATCGTTCTCATCACCAAGTTTCCTCTTGGTTGGACCGTCGAGATGAGACGAAAAGGCATTCCGTTGAAAATAATCATTTGAACGAGGAGGATCGAATACCTTGAAAGTGCTCCAATTTATTGCGATCGGATCGTCACCAACAACGAGAATAGGCCGACTCTATGGGGTTTCGATACCAAGTTGTTGGTGGCATCCGTTAAATTTGAACAAGTCGAGAAAGTTTTAGGTCGGTTTAAAACGCCTCTTAGTTTATTTTTACTATGTTTGCTGTTTTTAAATATCTGCGATCTTGACTTGCATAATATTTTTAACATAATTTTGCAATCTTTAACTTGCGATAGCATGGCCCCGAGATTTTAATATGGCGGCTTTGAAAGCCTTGGCAATTAAAGAAATTACCCCGGTCATGCAAAGAGTTGGAAGTAAAAATGAGTTCTAGCCGAGGAAACTCTCCCGCAATTGTCACTTGGGTGTGCCCATCACCGTGGTTAATCCCAGGGGAAGAGGAAGAGGAAGCTCTCGGCCATTTACACTAAAAAGGAAGCAACCATCTGGTCGCTTCCTCCTAGGTCCAAACCCCAAGATCGGAGAAAAATGTGATTGATCCGAGCGAGCATTCAAAAAAGCACAAAAACATAAGCCTCATCGCTCCCTTTGATCCACGGGCATATATGACCCTCAAGACCGAGGAATTCCAAGTCGACTTCTTCGGAGTTTCACTCTCGGTTTTTTCAAGGATGGTCGACTTAGTGAGGAGGATAAAGCGGCTGCAGCCTTTAAAAATTAAAGGTATGGTTTCGGTTTTCAAAACTTACCTACCCGGACTTCCAACTTCTTTTATACTTATGTATTTATCTATTTTGTACAGATCTTGAAGCCAAGCACGAGTCACTCGGAAAGTCGTAAGTCCACTTCTGGTGATCTCGATAAATCTCAAAAAGATGTGGAACTCTACAAGCGGATGATCAAGATTTGGAATCTCAGCGCCTACAACTCGAGGTAAAAAGAAACAACTTGAGGCCGAAAAGAAGCAACTTGAGGCCGATCCAAGCGCACAAATGAAAAATTTGAAAATCTTTGCCAAGTCGAGCTTCAAGAAAAGATGCTAAGATTGCGGAGTTGACAGCTTCGACTCGACAAATAACTTTCCCCGAGCTTCAAGAGCAAATTGAGAAACTTATCGCTTCTAAATGTTGAAGCTCGGAAGATCGGAAGAAGGCTATTCGGATGGGTCAAGATGGCATTGTTGAAGCTTTCAATAATCGCCTTGACCAAGTCGCCGTAGTAATCCCTAACTTTGTTGCCGATCGTGATATTTTTAACCCGAGTACGGGTTCATGATGGTCATATTGTTGAGTTTGACCGGAATCCGACGAAGTGTCAAGGATCGTTTATCCGAAAGATGTGTAATTTGCTAATTTTCATCTGCTTTTTGAGATCGAGGTCGTACTGTGAATCGGTATTTTTGTAATGATATCTCTATATTTAACTCGTCATATTTTTGGCTTTCTTTGTGGCTATGTTTTTATCTCGGATATCTCTTCCCTTCTGCTTTTAAACAAGTTTAACATCTGAAAGATAGCGGTATTGATTGAATGCTTTAGCAAAGCAAGTCGATATTAAAACAAGATCGGAACTAGAATGCCTTAGCAAAGCAAGTCTATATTAAAACAAGATCGGAACTAGAATGCTTTAGCAAAGCAAGTCTATATTAAAACAAGATCGGAACTAGAATGCCTTAGCAAAGCAAGTCTATATTAAAACAAGATCGGAACTTAGAATGCCTTAGCAAAGCAAGTCTATATTAAAACAAGATCGGAACTAGAATGCCTTAGCAAAGCAAGTCTATATTAAAACAAGATCGGAACTAGAATGCCTTAGCAAAGCAAGTCTATATTAAAACAAAATCGGAACTAGAATGCCTTAGCAAAGCAAGTCTATATTAAAACAAGATCGGAATTAGAATGCCTTAGCAAAGCAAGTCTATATTAAAACAAGATCGGAACTAGAATGCCTTAGCAAAGCAAGTCTAACTGTAATATTTCTTGAGTTTGGTGGCGTTCCAAGTTCTTGGGATCGCCTTGCCTTCTAAGGTTTCTAGCTCGAAAGCGCCATTACCCGTTTTTGTCGTGACTCGATATGGACCTTCCCAGTTCGGTGCTAGTTTGCCCTGCGATGCATTTTTCAGTCCTACATCTGCTCTTCTCAAGACGAGGTCGCCGATGTCAAACTCCCTTGGGACGACTTTCTGATTATAACGGGTAGCTATTCTTTGTTTGTTGATGGCTTCTTTGAGGGATGCATGATCCCGGATTTCATCTACCAGATCTAGTTCTTCTCGTAAAGCTTGCTCGTTGTCTTCTGGTGATTTCGGATTTGAAGTTCTCCAAGATAATTCTCCGATTTCGACTGGGATGACAGCTTCGCTTCCATATGATAATCGGAAAGGTGTTTCTCCCGTGGAGCTTTGAGGAGTTGTTCTATATGCCCACAAGACATAAGGGAGTTCTTCAACCCAATTTCCTTTGGCGTTGTCTAACCTTTTCTTCAATCCGTTGAGAAGTACTTTGTTTGCTGCTTCTGCTTGACCATTTGTTTGGGGATGTTCCACCGACGTGAATCGATGTTTGATTTTAAGATCGGACATCAACTTCCTGAATCCTTTATCCGCGAACTGAGTTCCATTGTCCGTGATTACCACCTCGCACACCCGACCGTAATTATCTCTTTTCGGAAAAAGAGATGCGCTTCTTTGCCTTAATAATAGATAGTGGTTTGGCCTCAATCCATTTAGTAAAATAATCAATCGCCACAATTAAGAATTTATTCTCCCGGGGGCTTTTGGAAAAGGTCCTAGAAGGTCTATCCCCACCATGCAAAAGGCCATGGGGAGGAGAGAGTTGTGAGACCGGTAGGAGGTGCAATGTGAACGTTTATGTGGATCCGCAATTCGGACATTTCTTCACATAGTTCCTTGCATCGCCTTCAATGGTTGGCCAAAAGTATCCGCGCCCTTAACACCTTCCCCGGCTAAGGATCTACCACCTAAATGTTGGCCACATATTCCTTCATGGATTTCCATTAACACGTATTCACCTCCGTCGCGCTCTAGACATTTCAATAATGGTGCGAGAGAGTGCCTTTTTGTAAAGTCGTTTCATTGAAAATCGCAAAGATCTCGCTTTTCTTCTGGACGATCTTGGCTTTTGCAGATCGGAAGGTTCCGCGGCTCGATATGATGTAATTCAAGATAGGAGCAATCCATGTTTGATCTTCATTTATTACGCATAATCGATGACATCGAGTGTAAATCGTCCCCAAAACTAGGTTTGCTGAGGATCTCTTGTATAACTGACCGGTGATTTCCAGTAGTTTTGGTGCTTGCTAATTTGGAAAGAACATCGGCCCGAACGTTGTTTGTTCTTGGGACATGCTTAACCTCTGCGAAATCAAATTTGGTCGGGAGTTTCTTGACATGATTCGGTGTACTTTTGGAGGATTGGCTCTTTTGCTTCAGATCGCCCCGATCCGGGAGACCACGAGGAGTGAATCAAGTATGGAGATTTAGCCGAGTGATACGTAGATCCGGCCAAACGTAGGCCAACAATGCATGCTTCGTATTCAGCTTGATTATTTGAAGTTGTAAATTTGAAGGTGAGTGACAATTCTATAACCACTCCAGAAGGACTTTCAAGGATAATTCCGGCCCCACTCCCTTTGGGATTGGAAGAGCCATCGACATGGATCGTCCATACTTCATTCTCGGTTTCCGCGAAGTCATTTCGCTACAAAGTCGGCTAACACTTGAGCTTTCATTGCCGATCTTGATTCATATTTGATATCGAATTCGGACAACTTTCATCGCTTCACTTTATTATTCTTCCCGAAAGGTCCGGACGATGTAGGATTTGTCCGATCGGATGGTTTGTTCGAACGACAACTTGGTGAGAAACGAAATAATGTCGAGTCGCCGAGTAGCTATTACTAAAGCCAAAGCTATTTTTCTATTTTTGATATCGGAGTTCGCCCTTGTAACGCTTTGCTCACAAAGTAAACCGCTCGTCCTCTTTTGTTTCTGACCAAATACGCCCCTAATGCTTCCTCGATATTGAGAGATACAAATATAATACTTCCTCGTGCTCAGTCGGGTTAATATCGGAGGTTACGATAATATATTTTTTAACCGGGTGAGTGCCTCATCCTGCTTCGTGGTCCAAATAAATTGAGACTCCTTTTTAAAAGTTTAAAAAGGGTAGTGATTTAAAAGCGAGATTTGAGATGAACCGAGATAGAGCCGCAATCATGCCGTTAAGTTTCGAATTTCTTTCTTGGTGTTTGGGGTTTTCATCTCCGTCACCGATTTGCATTTGTCCTGGTTTGCCTCAATCCTCTTTCGGTGAGATAGAATCCCAAGAATTTTCCGGCTTTGACCCGAAAGTGCATTTCTCCGGATTTAATCTCATCCTGCTTTTTCCTTATCTCGAAAAAAGCTCTTTGAGATCGGTAACATGACGATTTGCTTGCTCACTTTTTGCAATCATATCATCTAAGTATACTTCTACATTTCGCCCCGATCCGGTTTTTTGAAAACTCGTTTCATCATTCTCTCGACACGTTGCTCCTGCATTTTTGAGACCGAAAGGCATAACTCTCAGAACAAAAATTTCCGCTCGATCATAAAATAATTTTCTCTTGATCGGGGAAACATGGGGATTTGGTTATATCCCGAATACGCATCCATGAATGATAATAAACCAAATCTCGATGCATGATCGACTAGTCGATCGATGTTTGGAACAGGAAAAGCATCTTTAGGACATGACCTATTAAGATCGGTATAATCAATGCACATGCGCCATTTTCCATTTGATTTTTAACAAGTATGTGGTTTGAGAGCCAAGTAGTATATTTGAGCTCGCCATTACAAATTAGCTTTAACTAAATCGCTTCACCGCCTTGGTCGTTGCTTCGGTCTCTCTATATTCTCAACCCTTTTGCGTTGGGCAACCCACTTTGCATCGGGATATATTGACAAATGATGGCAAAGCGACTTCGTGGTGGTATACGTGCATGTCTTCACCGACCAAGCAAAGAGATCGGCGTGTTCCTTAAGCACCGGGTTAATTCTCTTTTTATCTCGTCCGGTAGGTCTGCGCACCGATTTTGACCGCTTTTTGTTGGATCATCGCCCAACATTACTCGATGAATTCCCGTCCGGTTTTGGTCGTTCTTGCCTTTTTTCCGAATGAGGATCTTTGAGTCTTGTCGCTTTCTCTTCGTCCGAGCTCTCGGGATCTAAACGCGTGCGTCTAAATCCATTACATTTACCTCTCGAAAACTTCACTTTCTCTTCTTTCGCAGACGTATTCTTTGATGCAAACTCGGCTTTCTCTCTTGCAGAAATTTCACTTTGAGAAGGAGGTAATAGCATCTTTCGGAAGATTCTAAATCGGCATTGATAGTTACTACCTCGTTACTTTGAGAGTGAAACTTCATTTTCGGGATGTCTGAGAGAAGTCACCGCCCGAGTTTCCCCAAAGTCGGCCTCCCAATGATGCAATTGTAGATTGATGAGCAAGGTAATACCATGAATTTAACCGGAATTGTCCGAGATAAAGGTTCCTCTCCAAAGGTGACCCTTAAGTCTATGTAACCCATCGGTCTAGTTCGTGAACCATTGAATCCGGAGAGGTCCGTTCCGTGATAGGGAAAAAGTTCCCTTGGTGTAATTCCAATTTTCTCTAGTACATCGAAGAACATGATGTCACAAGAGCTGCCTTGGTCAATTAAAATTCTTCTTATCTCTTTCTCGGCCATTACTGCTGAGATTAACAGTGGAATGTCTTCGTTTACCTTCCCGTTTAGAAGATCGTCATCTCCAAATGACAGCGGGGGGCGAGTTGCTACTGGTTGTGCCGATGATGTAGATGCTACACATTGAATTTCCTTCCACTTTCTTTTGATTGTTCTTGCTGTAGCTCCTTGGACTTCACCACCTGAGATTACCATTACCACAGCTCGGCCTCTACTCCTTCGAGTGTCTGCCTCTTCCTTATAATCTACGATTTCTTTCCCTCTTACTTCGTCAACCTCTTTCTCTTGTTTGATGCTTTTTTCTTGTTGGAATGGCTTTCGATATCTTGCCCGAGCTTACCTTTTTGATAAGATCTTCTATGTCGCGTTTTTAAAGCGTTGCACCGATTTGTGTCATGGCCGCGCTTTGGTGATAACGCGAAAGATTTGTTGTTCCTCATTCCCGCCGTTGGGGAATAGGATCGGGATACCTTACGTGTTTAAATTCATTGTTCTGACATTCTTGCAAGATCTTCTCCTTTCCACATATGAGTTCGGTGTAGTCTCGATGTCGCCCTTGTCGAGGTTTGAATTCCCTAGATGGCCCGCCGGTTTGAAATCTCCGGGGAATTTCAATATTTGGATTTGACTTTTCGACTCGAGGTCGGCTCTCTTTGGTTTGGTTTGCTACGCTTTTCACAAAGAACTTGCTAGCTTCATCGCCTTCCTCGTGGTCTATGTACTTCTCGGAAAGACGGAGGAACTCCCCTAAAGTTGAGGGCTGGTTGATGCTTACATCAATTTGGAATAAAGTGCCTCTGCGTAAACCCTGGGATAGGAAATACAGACGAAATTCCTCATTCAACCCATGCACCTTTCCGGCCTCAGTGTTGAATCTTGCAATGTAAGACCGGATAGATTCATCATCGGCTTGGTGGATTGCATGCAACACCATCCAGGATTTCGGTCTTACTTTAGAATGCGCGAAGCTCGCCGAGAATAACTTGGAAAGTTGTTCCCAGGAAGAGATTGAATTTGCCGGGATGTCTCTGAACCATAAACCTGCAGATTTTTCAAGGGTGAGGGAAAAAAGTCTACACATGATCTCACCGGAGCATTTAGGTATTGCATCATGGTTTCATAGTACTCTAAATGAACATCCGGGTCTCCGAGTCCGTCATAAATTTTCAAGTGTTCGGAGGTTTCTCCAAACCCTCGGGAACAGGAAATAATCTATTTCGAAGTGAACGCCCTCTTCTCGGTGGTTGCACCTCCGCTTTCTTCTCCCGGTTTCGAGCTTTGCGAGGTTGGTAAGTGGAATGATGTTGTTTTTCGTTAGGGGTTCTCTCTTTATAGTAGCGATGTCCTCGTCTTGGAGGACTTCCTTTGCTCCTAGATCGTTGTCTGCGTGGTGAGGATGATGCATTAGAAGAATCTTCTTCGCCAGAGTCCTCTATCTCTCTAAGAGTTGCCCTCGGCTCTTCTCTTCCTCTCGTCTTGTGGGGAGAACGATGATAATGACGCTGCGTCTCGGGGAGAACGATGTCGTTTCTGAGCTCGGTTGTTTCTGCTTGGGTTGCTTTCGCTCTTCTATCGGGTTCATCGGGGATCATATCGCCGCGGAGAACCCCGATCCGCAATATCTCGGGCCCGATAACCGCAACCTCGGCTTCTAATTCGGATATACGGAGGCTCCTAGCTTGTGATGCTTCATTATGTTGATTTAGAATTTGAACAAGTCGTTGTAAAGTGTTTACCGGAACAGGAATGATATTGGAGGTGAAGGAACTCGATTTGAGGTTGACTCTCTCGTTATTGACATTTGGTCAAGAATGATTGGTTATCGCAAATTCTCCGGGGTTCCTTCTTCTTGTGATCGGATTATACTTGCTATCCGCGTACACCGGTTTGTAATTCGGGATCCATGACTAATCAAAGATAAATGGATAAAGTTTTTAATGAGTTCGGGAAAAGCTCCCACCGTGGTCGCCAATGTTCATGCGATCGTATCTATGGATAAGTATATCCGAGATAGTTGGTAGGTGATAAGGTTTGATCAATCTAGTGTTATGTCCGAAGTTACGTCCGAAGTGATGTTCCGAAATTTGGTGCGGGTGTACTCGCATAAACACTCCGATCGTCAAGTCGATGTGATGGAGTTAATGCAAATAAGTGATAATTAATGCGCACTCTCTCCTTGGAATAATCGCAGATTTATAGGTTTAGGAAGACACTTGGGTGTCATCATCCGAACCGTTGGTTGTGGAGAGTGCATAGTGGGGCCATTGGATGAACGTTTATGGCGCTTTGTGCTGGGCAATCGGTTGGCGCTTTTACGCGAAAAGAGTGCAAATAAGATGCGTGTAATTTCTCCATAACAGTAGTAGATTTTTTTTGGTCGTTTTCAAATTAATTAATTAATTAATTTCCTCGCTTTCAACTGGGGTAGTTATCGTAATAACTAATAAAACGAATAGATGGAACTCGGAAGTTGGAAAATCACGAAGGCATGATAAACAGTTCATTGTCATGTCATGTCATGCATCATCTACGCGTTGATTATTATTATCATCCTCATCGTCATACATACCTTAATCCCTCCACGCTTAGCTTCTGAGATTGCCACGATGACACGAAATTGGAATATAGTTTGAATTGAATATTTCCCATATCAGCAGAAGAACTCAGGTTCCAATCCAAACAAGCTTTTGATTTATGACACACGACACGACACTAACACAGGCATATAAACACTGATAATAATATGAGAAAATAGAAGTAACTAAAGTGTCTGTGTTGGTGTCTAACACGACATGTGTCAGACACCAAATACATCTTTAATTCAAAGTGTCGGTAGTATAAAGTTTTTGATCTTCTGAAAAATAAACGACTGCAATTATCTTGATTCAACACAGGAGACCAAAATTTTCAGATTCAGATTTAGTAAGATTTGGTATACAAGCGTTCGGAAAACGTGTGTATCTATCTCTCCTCACATTCTTTATTTTATTTTTAAATATAAAAATAATATAAAAATGTGAGAGAGTAGATACATACATGCTTCAACGCACCACAACCGAACGCATGCGATTAAATCCAAAATTTTCATGCACCACCTATGTAATGAAACTGCCAGCTGGCAGTGAGCAAAAGGAAACCATTTGAGAATAAATGAGTCGGCAGAAAGAGTGAGGACTGAGGAGGAACAAACTTGACATCCTCCAGGAGGTGAGGAAAGGAAAGGAAAGAGAATGGGTTGATTATGAGGTCATAATGATTATTGAGAATATTCCTCTCTCCTCATCATTGCTTATTGTTCCCAAACCGACCGCCTGGAGAAGACTCTGATCGCAAGAAGACCTCCTATTGTCTCCTCCGAGCCTAGGAGACGAAGATCGACCGCGAAAAACCACGTCTCCTCTAAACAGAGATACTAGCTCTACTGTGGCAGACGGACGCACTCTCCCGGCCAAAAGGGTCGACGTTCCCGCAAGCTCTACTTAAGTAGGAATCCAACTAGATATATTAGGAAAAAGCGAGAATCTCATTGAGATCTCATTTGCATTCATGTGTGTAATATTTATGAGCATTAATGACACTTGTAATATAAATATAAGCCCCTGAGGCCAATAGAAGGGACTGATGTTATTCTGATCACCCCATACTTCTCATTTTTTTATCGTGTTCTAGCTGAATCCCACCCGAGGAATCCCTTTCTGAATTTCTATCTTTCACCACTCAATTTGTACTATTCCCTTCAGTTTTCCTTTGTGCACTGAAGGCAATTTACTAATACACTTCAATAAATTAAAACAACACAACACAATTCTTCTTCATTGCTTACTCTAAAAGTTAGTTTGTTTCAACCTTGCGGATCATGTGAATTAAAGATTGACTTATCACTTTTTATTGTTTAACTGACAAGGTACAAAAACCACATAAATTCAGTTATTTACAGCCATGCAGGATTCTTCACTGGTGAGACCACAGCTTTCACTTGCAGGTAGTTGTGAAGACTATAGATTCCTTTCTCCCTGCCAATTCCGCTCATTTTGTACCCACCAAAAGGAATTGCAGCATCAAAAACATCAAAACAATTAATCCCACGATTCCAGCTCTCTCAATGCTCGTGATCAAAGTGTTAGTCAGACTCAAATTCTTGGTGAAGACACTGCGGCTAAACCATATTGTGTCGATTTGTTCGCTCAGTATTACTTCATCAATGTCCCTATTATTATTATAAGCAAACTTTGTTAGAAATATCCCAGAATGTCACATTA
This sequence comes from Oxytropis ochrocephala, assembly GCA_020916435.1. Taxonomy (NCBI): domain Eukaryota; kingdom Viridiplantae; phylum Streptophyta; class Magnoliopsida; order Fabales; family Fabaceae; genus Oxytropis; species Oxytropis ochrocephala. The sequence continues at coordinate 15,657,612 of CM037088.1, read as the reverse complement.
TTAATATCACTGCTTTCACTCACTTGAATTTTAAGATGGACTGAACTGGGCCAAAGATTTCATCTTTTGCTATCAACATATCATCCTAATCATTAACATAGGTGTTAGAAAATGCTCAAATATAGAGTCATACTATGCATTTCTGCAAACCATTTGTAGCAATTAATTAAATACCTGCACATTTGAGAAGACAGTTGGCTGGATAAAGAAGCCTTTTGAACCCAATCTCTCACCCCCACATTCAAGGGTAGCATTGCTATCAATTCCAGACCTTATGTACCCAAGGACTTTCTCAAATTGTTCCCCATCAATCTGGGATATTTGCAATGACCATGAAACAGTATTCTTTTGTTACATCACATAGTTAAGAATGTGGTGCTTTGTCAAACCTTAATTTTTCACTCAACAATATTAGAGAAGACAAAGAACAATGAGACAAGGACAATAGGCATAATGTTAACTTTGAAAGGAAATGTTAATAATACACGAGGACCTTGTTCTACACCTTTCTTAAATGGATCACCAACAACACGTCTCAAAGCTCTTTCCTTTGATTTCTCCAAGAATTCATCATAGATACGCATGTATACGAAGGTGCGAGATCCTAAGACAAAGAACATTGCCCCTAGAAAGCATGCAATATGAGGCATAAGATCCTTCTTGACATTTCGATTCCATATTCGGTTTCTTGACATTAGATTCTTATTGAACAAATTACAAACCTGATTAAAGAAAAGAGCAAAGTGTGCAATTTCAACAGCCTTGTCAATATCAGCATCTTCACATACTATGAAAGGTGATTTCCCTCCAAGCTCCAATGTCACCTGGTTTAAGATTGCTTCTTGCGGCTAGTTCAAGTACAAACTTTTCCGGCTTCGTTGATCCTGTGAATGCTAATCGCAAAAAAAGGAGAAGGAAAAATGGCTCATCAGAAGATATAATGATATAAATGGTCGAGTTTTATAACCTAAATCTTATAAAGTAGGATATTATCATCTGACAAAACGCGACACATACTGTCATGGGATTTAGACCAATCATACTCTCAAACATAATGCATTTTGATAGTATATCCTAAACAAATTTAGCAGGCTGGACCCTTGAGGTTAGAATAAAAGCAGCTTTAACATCAAGTCCGGTTCATGCATTCTTAGCATTTTACTAGAACCATATAGGATATGGAGTACCATATACGAGAAGTGTAAGATGGTTCATTTGCAAAATACCTTGTCCACGTCCATATGACTTGCAAGAGGTGCACCGGCAGTTGGACCATAACCAGAAACTATATTGAGAACACCTGGAGGAAGGCCAGCCTGTTCAAAAGTGTGAAGATTTGAGGTCAACATGGGAAACACAAGTACAACTGAAATAGTTATCAAAATCTAAATGAGAAAATCAGCATGCCAGCACAAGTTGAGGTTAATTTATGAGCAGCACACCTCATGAAGTAGTTTTGCTACAACAAGAGCTGTTAGAGGTGTTTGCTCAGCAGTCTTGAGGACAATGGTATTACCACATGCTAGAGCTGGCCCAACTTTCCAAGCAAACATAAGTAGAGGAAAGTTCCAAGGTATAATTTGTCCTGCTACACCAATTGGTTCATGCAATGTCTGCACATGATAATCTCCATCAATTTGGGATTTGTCATCCCATGAATTTTGTCTCGACCAACTCAAAAACAATAATTGTTGAGATAGGGTTTTAAAGAAAAAATTACTATCATAAGCAACATCTAGTTGTTGTTTGTTACCGATCCTACCAAAGATAATACCAAATAAACGCGCGCAAACATGGGTAACTCGGCCTTGGCGCAAACTGTTCATAAAGCTTCCCATTGTCCCATGCCTCCAAAGCTGCAAGCTCATCGTTGTGCTTCTCAACCAAATCAGCAAAACGCAGCAATATCCGACATCTTTCCTGAAAGAGTTATTAATAAATCATCATCATAAAACTAAAAATAGTAGAAGGTCATGCAACAAGAAAGGGAGGAGAATTAGGAAATGGCTACATAAGCTGTCATTTTTGGCCAAGGTCCTTCATCAAAGGCCTTGCGAGCTGCATCGCAGACGGTTGATATCTTGTGATCGCTTCAAAGAACATGAGCAATTACTTCCCCTGTGCGCGGGTCATATGTTGGAAATGTTTTCCCTGAAATCAACATAAACTATAACCAAGCTCCATTGCCATTCAAGGCATGGATTGAGACAAACATCATTTTCAAACACAACAGATACATGACCTTGCTACACAAGAAATTTATGTTTCAAAGTCAATTTCGAAACTGAACTAATATCCAAATATGTAGTGAATCGCTAATCTAGGCCTTAAAAGGGCTTTGAATTAGCGAAATTTTAAAATGATCTCTGAATTTGGAAACTCTCCATCACATTAGTCTCAGTGAGACAATTTCAGAACTAAATTGACAAAGCCAAAAACACTAATGCGTACTAAATCGATTATAATTTGAAGAGCTGAATGGATGGTTCACTTAAAAACATGCTAATACTGTATGTATATACCTGATGCAGCATCCACAAATTGTCCATTTATGAGATGCTGTGTATAAGTAATTGGAACTTGTGGAGTGATCAATTCATCAACAGCTGCAGCAGTGCTAAATCTGTTTGTGTTTATCAACCCTCCAGATTTTCTTCCTAGGGTGAAACAAAAACAAACAACACATGAAAATCTTATTCAATAAATTGAATAATGCATTCTGATAATCTAGTTTTAAGTTTAACCAATGCATTAGATATAAACATCCCCGACATAGTTGCAAATTGCAATTGACGCATACTCTCTCCGGACTCAAATATAAACAACAAACACTTTTTTAGGTTCATTAAAAAAGTAATGTATCTAGATTATATATTGTCCAAATACATTACTTTTTCAATGAACCTAAAAAAGTGTTTGTTGCTTATATTTGAGTACATGGGGAGTATATATACAAGTAAGAGAAACTGCCTAAAATAAATTGAATAAGGAAATAAAGAAATAAGTGAATGAATATAAATGGTGGATAAGGATAAGGAAGAACCAGCTAGTGAGGGAAGAAGAGAAGCAGCTCCAGAAGATAGAGAACGAGAGAGCAACCGGGAAAGTGAGCGAGCTGCCATGATTAGTGCAAGTTACTGTTAGTTCTCCTCCTCCTTGTTGGGAATTATGAAGATTAAAAAAAAGGTTATGAAAATAAGAAAGGGTAGATAACATGCACCATTGGTTTGTAAACGTCGTTATTATCACCTATATGGCATGTCCCTTTGTCACAGTTTTTTTGTGGTTGTGGTGTGGTTGGGGTTTGACATTGAAATTTGGTATTACATTGATTTAAGGAAAATATATCAATTGAGAAACTTGCAAACGTTTGGCTTTGGTCCACAAATATCATGGTAGTTGTCGTGTCTATCTCAATCCTATTGCTATTATCATTCTCTCTCTATTTTATTTTGAGCTACCATTTATCTATTTTTCCATTTGAGAGAGAGAGAGAGAGATACACACGCGTTTATTATGGTAATTATAACATTAAATTTATAATAATAATTAATGTTTTTACCCACAATGAATTTTTCATGTCTATCTCTCCACAAATGAGACTTTCATTTCTTTTGAGAAATAGTTTGGAAAAGGAACAAAAGTTGCCCGGACGCGTCGAGAGAAGCGGGAAAAAGACAAACACAAACACATAGGTCATGATCTAAGTGGGGAAGGAATGAATATGGAGGTAATACCATATTTAGTCTCTGACTTTTTAAAAAAGTTTAATTTGGTCCCTCATTTTTCAAATATTTCAATTTAGTCCCTCATTTTTATGAATGTGTATCTATTTAGTCCCTCAGTCAATCATGGTTAGTTAACAATGTTAACAGAGCTGATGTGGCAAATCTTAAGGACCAATGTTCAAATTTGTAAAAAATAATGTCAAAACTCAAAAGCCATAACATCAAGTATTAACAGAGCAAAAACCAGATGTTTAAAAGATAAACAAAATATTTCACTACAAAGATTTGATATTTTAAGGTACACCAGATAGATAAGAAATGTAAAACATTAAGAACGTCATGTAAATCATGAAGAACAAACAGTAATTAATAATTAGTATGTGTTTTAGGTATTGTTTAGATCGGTAGAGAAAAAATAACAAGAAAAAAAGAAAGTTCCAATATGACATATATATTAGAATTTTGAATTGATTGACAAGTTGTTAAATACGATTACTGGTATTTTGTGGTCCAAAAAGCTAATTGATTAGACTTACAAATGAAATTGAAGATGAAAGAGATGTAAATATATGAGTGGAAATTAAATTTTTTTTGGGTGTTTTAATTTGGTCCTTAATTTATATAACTTAGTATCAATTTGGTCCTGAGAGATTTGCCACATCAACTCAGTTAACATTGTTAACTAACCATGGTTGACTGAGGGACTAAATTGATATACGTTTGTAAAAGTGAGAGACAAAATTGAAATATTTAAAAAGTCAAAGACCAAGTTGAACTTTTATAAAAAGTCAGAGACTAAATAGGGTATTACCTCGATGAATATGTCTATGCAAATTGTAAACGAGGGCCATCTATTATCTAGGCTACTTTAAACACTATCCAATACTATTTTTTATTTTTTAGTGCTATTTAGGATTAAGGTCACTCATAAAACACTACCAACAAGTCACTCATAAAATTAACCTAACCTAAAGCAAAGATTAAAATTTAAAAACTATTACTCATAAATTGAATTGTATCTATTTTAAAAATAAAAACTGATCAATATGTATTTATAATTTTAGTTGTATAAATAAATATGATTTCACTCATATTGCGTTTCTCCCCCGATATCTTACTTTCTCTTAAACTCTAGTCGTCTATCTCAATTTTCTCTCACTCTTCTCTTCTTTCTAAATCACCACCAAAGGAGGTGGTTTTAGGTCATTTTTTGGCTTAAAATCACCCATTTATATTGTTTTTATGTCTTTTTATCTAAATAAGTGGCTATCACATAGATCTAGTTTCTATTTTTTTTATTATTTTTTCCTAGATTTTGTCGGCTGTTAGGTGCGACGTTATTGTTGTTTATCATCTTGGTGCGACGTTTTTGATTTTCCGTCTTCTTGCGATGTTTTTGATTTCCCGTCTTGTTGTAGTGTTGGTTCATATCGACAAATCAACTTTGAACTATTGCAAATTCAACTAATGACTAGGGTCTCAGAGTTACAGGTCTAGAGGCATGGGTACTCCGGTGACTTTTATTTTGTCACATTTGTAAGCATTTTGCCGTTTTATGCTATTAACTTGGGTGTTGTGACTTTGTTCACAGATTCATCCTTTATGTTTTTGGCAACTAAAACCGCACTCGTGCTTCCGCACGAGTGATACTGTATTTGTTAGAATTTGCTATGCACATATAAATATTTTGAAAATGGTAAAATTTAATAAAAGAAAAATGATAAACTCTATAAAAAAATATAATCTATCAATTTGAATGAATAAATATCTTTTTTAGTAAAAAAATGATTCGCTCATATTTTAGTCTACTAAAATACTTCATCGATTCATAGAATATAAGTTAAAAATTATTAACAAAAGTTGATGTTCGATCCAAATTTTGAATCGAATACATCGACTTTTATCGACTAATTTTCGCTTATATTTCAGTAATGGATGAGTATACATTACTTTAGTTTTTAGGAAAGTATTTTAAAGTGATGATAAAAGAATTAATGAATTGGGAACGAGAATGGATACATTTGCATGACGTTTTGATGTACTAGTACTTTTTTAGATGGTGACTTAGAATCCAGTATACTCATTAGCTCATGGCTGATGACATGGTCAATCCTACTACAAAGTCATACTCCCTAACTTAGTTATTTGGCGTCTTTAGGATTACACACAATTAGAGGTGTTTGTGTTTAATGTTTCAGATAAATACAAATCAACTCATAATTCAATTCAAATTGATATGTTTATTTCGGATATTTTCTGTGTTTGGGTTAGACTCGAACAAACTCAAATCAATCCATAGTTGTTTGGTTTGGACAACAGATTTTAAAAAACAAACATACAAACTCGAACCAACCCAAACCAAATTGGTTTGGTTTGGATTTTGGAGGAAAAAAAGTAAATTCTAAACCAACTCAAACCGAGTATTTGTAATAGGTTCGGGTAACAGATTTGGTCAAATTCAATCTAAACTGGCCCGCAAACACCCCTACAGACTATTGGTAAAGGGTAGTTGGTTCCAATTGTCCATATTTCTACATATTTCCGGGGGATTTCCTAAGGAAGGGCATTATCTATAGGCTAATAGGCTGCATGTTATGGCCTTGATTGTGTACTTGAGCTTTCAACCATACAATATTTCAACCAGTAATTATCTTTTAAACAAGATCAAGAAGACTAATTACAGTGATTTGAATTTAGATAGTTTTGCTTATGTTCATGAGGTGTCAGCTCAATAGTAAGAGTTGGACTCTATAACCTCGTGATAATTAGTGCAACTTTAATTGATAATCAGCCCAATTTTGTTGTTTTTTCCAATTCGAGTCAAGAGAGTAAACGTTCATCAAAGTTAATTGTGGCTAAAGATAATACCAGAATTTTTCATATTCATCCAGCCAAAAACCATTAACAGCTACAAGATGCTTAATATCCAAACAACCAAGTCCATTATGATAGAAATTAAACGTGAGACTTCTAAGTTCAGTCACGAACTATCACTCTCTGTTGGCCCGGACTTTGTCTCCTCACAAACTTCAGGGACGATGTCGTATTCATTCTGTCTCAGATGAGAATCGGTTCGCGACTAGTTTGTCTGGTCCTCGCCAGATCGGACCTGCAGGAATGAGGGCCGATTATCTGGGAAAAATTTACGTGATGGGTTCTCGACAAGGTCGGAACCCGACCTGACAAACCCCTACCCGGCGAAATAGTGGCAGTACACAGGCACGATCCAAAAGCAGAAAGTAAAAAGAGGAACTGTTTTAAACCGAAAAGTTACTAACCTCGGATGAAACTTCTTGCCGATTCAGAAAAGCTTGTTCACTCGGGTCTTGCTACAATCTCAGGATCGGGACTCAGAGCAATCAGATAATCAAACGTAGGAGTGAATTGCTTTTACCCTTATTTATAGTGGGCCTGTGAACGCCAAAAGGCAGCACTCGGATCGGCACTTTCAATTAATGAACATTAATGACTTAGCACGAAAAATGCAGCGTCATCATTATGGAAACGTTTCGAATTCGTCAACTGTCACCTCGTAGCATTAAACATTAATGATGCTTTCTTAAAATGAAAAGACACCAATCAAGGTCGGACCAAGCATAGAAACCCGCCAAATAAATCTCGATATTTTAATATCGTCAGATGAATCAAGTCAAGACCGCTCTTTAAAGCTTAATTCGACTTGGGGCAACTATTACAGAGTAAATACATCAATGTTATATACACCCCCCCTTTTTCAAAGACAAGTTATTGGGCTTACTAGATCTAAGCCCCAGTTCATCAATCAACGGCTAAGATCACATCCTGAATCGGATGATTCAAATTAGATACTCAAGCACACTTTGACCTTATAAATATGACATTTATTGCCCATAATGAAGTGACGATTTATTATCCATTAAGACTTGCATTAACTCTCCACCGACTTTAGATCGGGTACATTTATGAGACAACCCACATTGTCTCGGAACTCAACATCGGATCTTAACATTGTTGATCAAATATCAGACTCTACCTACTATCTAGGATGGTATACCCCATAAATACAGTACATAACAATTTTGATAAGTCTTTCATTAATTTCTTTCTTTCTTTCTTTCATTAATTTCTTTCTTTCTTGTGGAGCGTCTCACCTACCTCATTTGAAAAAGAAAATCATGTATCTCTCAATCAATTTGTTCTATTGTAATAATTTTTTTACTGATCCCTATCCTATGAGATGGGAATGCATCAGGAAATATTTTACTGATCCCTATCGGAATGCATCTCTATTGGATGGGCCACCCCCATAGTCCCTATCCCTATGAGAACCATCTTCATCAGTCAGCCAAGCATTTGGCCCATTGGCCAGCGAGGCAATCCTAATGTGCATGTCTAAATGTGTGGAGTGTAAACAACACTCCTCTTCCAGAGAAAACTCTAGTGGCCGCCTCCAGAAGGGGAGCTCCCTCATCCGCCGTCGGAGCTCCCCTCCTCTCCCAATCCGTTTGTTTCGTTCTGTTCTCTCTGTGTTTCAGAGTAGAATAAGTTGCGCTAAGCCACTTTAGTTCCTAGCTTGCTAGGTGGAGTGTGCTCAGTCACGAGGGCCGCACTCCCACTCCGTTGCTCCACCGCCGCCTCCTCCATCTCTGACCACCAGACTCTCCATCCAGCCACTGTTCCTCGGTTGACTACAACTTCACTGTTCCTTCTGTAGGCTTCTCCTCAAATCCACAGCTGGGTCAATTAGATCGGTGTTCTCCACGTATGCAACTTCAACCAACCACCATCTTCCTCGGTTTCATTCTGTTTCATTCTCCCCTTTTTTGGTTCTACGGGTTCTCTATTTAGTCTCTGGCCGTTGGCCTTACGAGAAGTTTTTGGACTTTCCGCTTCTCCTCCTACACCAACTTTGTGGGATTCAGTACAGCTTCTCTGTGTAGCCTATGGTTTGGAGTTTCTGGTGAATTGGAATTTTTGGTGGAGCGTGTTCTATTGGTGCAAAGTATTGCCGGCTGTGGTGAAGACGGTCTACGATTTTGCTTTGTGGATCTTTGCGCGTAAGCTTACTGTTCACATGTTGTGTGTAATGTTTCAGTGGCTTTGCCAGATTTCAATGAAATATTGCATTATTAACCAAAAAAAATGTGTGGAGTGTGAATTACAAGTCCAGTGAGGGGAACGGAGAAGCAGTTCTAGAAGATAGAGAGCGAGAAAGCAAGCAGGAAAGCTAGCGAGCTGCCATGATTAGAGTTAACTCAGAGATTGTTTCCCTGCTGCTGCTTCTCTTCCTTTTTCGGAATTCTGATGATTAAAAAAACGGTTATCATGAAAATAAGAAAGGGCAGATAACATGCAACATTGGTTTGTAAACGTCGTTATTATCACATACATGTCATGTCACTTTGTTCACACTTGTGTTGTTTATTATCACATAGATGTCATGTCACTTTGTTCACACTTGTGTAAGTTGTGTTGCGGTGGGGTTTGGAAATGAAATTTTGATATTACATTGATTTAAGGAAAGATATCAATTAATTAAGAAACGTGAAAACGTTTGGCTTTTTCTTAAAAGAAAATGGTAGCTCACACTCACACCAAAAAAAAGAGGAACTGTAGCAATAAGTAGTGTTTGTGTTTGGGATACCATTTGTGTGGAGGGAATCAAAGTTGCCCGGGCGCGTTGTGTATGTAAATTCTAAACAGAGCCATCCATTATCCATGATTTTTTTTTTCTTTTCAATAATGCAATATTTCATTGAACACGTGCAAAGTCACAGAAACATTACACAGATAGTGAACTAATCGCTTAAACAAAGCAGTCACAAGTCCTAACAGACAATCCACTATCCGGACAAATCCAACACAAGACTACGGTCTAATCAGGTATATGCTCTTAAAGATAAACATTGAGCCTAAGAGCAGCACCTTAACAAGTTCTTAACGAAACTAATAAAAAAACGAAAATAAACACAACCTAAATGACCTAATGCAGCCAACAATCAGATCCAAGGTAGACTGCCTTCACCATAGGTTGTAGCAAACACCGTCTGCAAAAATCAACAACAACTGAGCGTGCTCCACCTGACAGTCTAAAACCAGAGGCTGGCTCCACAAGCATAACTGAATCCCACGAAGTTGGTGTAGGAGGAGAAACGTAAAGTCCAGAAACTCCTCGTATTTGAAGGCCAACTAGCCCCGTGGACAAAGTTTGAACCTGTAAAACCAAAAAGGAGCAGAACACTTTCAGCTTGACTCGAAAATGAAGGACCAGCAGGGTGACGCTTTACTCTTTGCAAACCCATGGAAACTGAAGAGAGCATCAACTGTAGCAGCTAAGGATCTGAGAAGAGAGGTGCAGAAGGGAGGTGAAGCTGCACTCAACCGAAGTGGGACGGTGGTAAATGGTCGGATCTGAGATGGGAATGGTGAGAATGTTTGTGCCTAATCTTTGCAAGTCAAATCAGGAAGCTTTAGAAGGGAGGGTAATTAACCAAACAGGGACGGTGGCAGGGTGGAAATGTTGGAGGTCGGAGACGGAGACAGAATGGTGGCGGAACAGAGGGGAAAACAACGCTCCAAAGAGAGCGAACTTCACCTAGAAAATCTAGGAACTACGACGACTAGCGCAACTTATTACTCTAAGATCTACAGAGAGATGGCGAGAACAAACGAGTTGGCGACTCCGGGCGGCGTTAGAGGGAGCCCACCTGGCGGCGCAACTAGGTCTTCTTTTTTCGCAGAGAGAAACGAGAGTTCACTTCTTTTGATTTCTGATTTATTATTATTATCCATGATCTAAGTGGGGAAGGAATGATGAATTTCTAGTTTTTGTTTACGGTAAGCTAAACCCAATTAAAAACCATCCAATACTATTTAGGATTAAGGTCACACATAAATAAATTTTTTGAGTCGGGTCTCGGGACTCACTAAGATAAAAAATACATCAAGAGTCTTTAAACACTTACGGAAATATTTACATCTTATTCACTAACGATTCAAGATGTAGCTATTTCCATGACCTGGATGAATGCGGCAAGAATGGGTTACTTTCAAAGGCATAAGTAAATATTGTTTTAGTCTTGACTAAGAGAATCCAGCGCTATAATCACAATATCGACTTTATCAGCCGAAAATTGCGCGAAATCTTATATCATCAATGGTTGTAATAAACATGTATGGGTATGTTAACATAAGTATGTGTATGATATGAGTTAAGGTTGGTTGATGTGGATGGATGAGAATGATATTTCATGCGTGACATGTATGTGTGATAAGTATGGGTGGTTTTAGTGAGTGACTCCACTGTTTGGGGGGAATTTTTTTTTTCCCACCATTTACCAATATACCCTTCATTTTGTACCCCACTGTTTACCAATATACATCCACTCTATATTTTTGGACCGACATACCCCCACTCTATATTTTGTGCCCCAACATTTACCAATATACCCCTCATTTTGTACCCCACTATTTACCAATATACCCCCACTATATATTTTTGGACCGACATACCCCTGACAAATTTTTTTTTCTCCAACACTCTTTTTTTTTTAAGGCATAAATACGTTTTTACCCCCTGCAAATAGGGGGTGTTTTGCTTTTACCCCCTGCAATTTTTTTTTTAAAAAAACCCCTTGCAAAATCAACTTTTTTGGTTTTAGTCCTTCTGTTAAATGGACGTTACAAAAAACGTTTATGTAGCATTTTTAAATACGTTTTTACCCCCTGCAAATAGGGGTGTTTTGCTTTTACCCCCTGCAAAAAAAATCTAAACCCCCTTCTTCTTCCTCAGCACCCACCCAACCTCATATCAACTTTTCCATCTCTAACACAAACCAACGCTTCCATATAAAACCATAACTCATCTTCTCATCTTCTTCTTCTCTCTCTCTCTCTCTCTCTCTCTCTCTCTCTCTCTCTCTCTCACAGAACCAACAAACCATGAGCACAACATGTAATTAACTTTTATTATGATTCTGATTTTAGGGTTTGTTTCAAGTTTTATGGATTGTTGTTTATGGATTGTTCTTCATCTCAAAATCAAGGTTTTATGGATCATAAGAGTTAGGGTCTTGATTGTTATTCTCTGCGGTCATTGATTGACTTGATAAAGAATAAACTTTAATTTTAACATATAAACACACATATCACACATTTAAACATGAAGAAAAAATGGAAAACATGCAAAACACATAATCAAAGAATTTTAAAAAGTCGAGAGAATCTTTGCATTGTAAATCAAGTACTAGCTTGATTTGTTTATTGACTCATTTTTTAAACCACACACATTTATTAAATCCATAAAACCTTGATTTTGAGATGAAGAACAATCCATAAACAACAATCCATAAAACTTGAAACAAACCCTAAAATCAGAATCGCAATAAAAGTTAATTACATGTTGTGCTCATGGTTTGCTGGTTCTGTGAGAGAGAGAGAAAGAGAGAGAGAGACGAAGAAGATGAGAAGATGGGTTCTGGTTTGATATGGAAGCGTTGGTTTGTGTTGGAGATGGAAAAGTTGATATGAGGTTGGGTGGGTGCTGAGGAAGAAGAAGGGGATTTAGATTTTTTTTGCAGGGGGTAAAAGCAAAACACCACTATTTGCAGGGGGTAAAAACATATTTAAAAATGCTACATAAACGTTTTTTGTAACGTCCATCAAATAGAAGGACTAAAACCAAAAAAGATGATTTTGCAAGGGGTTTTTTAAAAAAAAAAATTTGCAGGGGGTAAAAGCAAAACACCCCCTATTTGCAGGGGATAAAAACGTATTTAAGCCTTTTTTTAATTATTATCAAAATGTACCCCTCATTTTGTACCCACTGTTTACCAATATACTCCCACTCTATATTTTTGGACCCACTGTTTACCAATATACCCCCACTATATATTTTTGGACCGACATACCCCCACTCTATATTTTGTGCCCCACCATTTACCAATATACCCCTCATTTTTTACCCCACTGTTTACCAATATACCCCCACTATATATTTTTGGACCGACATACCCCTGACAAATTGTTTTTTCTCCAACACTCTTTTTTTTAATTATTATCAAAATGTACCCTTCATTTTGTACCCCACTGTTTACCAATATACCCCCACTCTATATTTTTGGATCGACATACCCCTGACAATTTTTTTTTGTCCAACACTTTTTTTTTATTATTATCAAAATGTACCCCTCATTTTGTACCCCACTGTTTACCAACCCCACTCTATACTTTTGGACCGACATACCCCTGACAAAATTTTTTTTGTCCAACACTTTTTTTTATTATTATCAAAAGGCTAAATTACTCTTTTGGTCCTTTATCTTTGGCCTTGGTTTCACTTTGGTCCTTTATCTTTTTTTTTCTCGTTTTGGTCCCTCATCTTTCATTTTTGTGTCGTTTTGGTCCTTTTTTGGTATTTTCCTTCCATTGACTTAACAGACGCCACGTTTGCAGTTAACTGCTGACGTGGCGTCTTAAGTGTCAAAGCTGACATGAAACCTATTTAGTGATGTGGCACATGGGGGACCAAATTGAAACTTAAAAGAAACATAAGGGACCAAATTGACACAAAAACAAAAACACTAAAATCTTCATCTCCTTCCTCCAAACACCATCTCTATCTACTCCGGCAAGCCACCCTCACCTCCGGCATCTCCGGCGAGCCACCACCACAAATCAATCTCACTCATCAACTCTTAAACTCTAACCTCTCTCCCTCAAATCCAAAACCCCCAATTTCTCAAACTTAATCCCTAACCTCTGTGTTTTTGTTCTTGATGATGGTAGTTGTTCTGCGATTTCGGGTTTCTAATTTCCGCGTTTCTGATTTCCGATTTCTATTTTTTTGGTTGGAAGAAGAAGAAGAAGAATGAGATGAAAGAAGAAGAAGAATGGAAGAGTGTGGGTTTCAATTTCTATTGTTGTTGGTACATTGATGATAACATGAATGTTGGTTTTTGAAAGAAGGAGAAGAATGGAAGAATGAAAGAAGAAGAATTATGTTTAAGTTTCTGGGTTGCTGGATCCAGATTTGCAAACGTTAGGTTGAAGATGAAGAGAATATGGGTTTTTTTTATGTTTTTTATTTATCTTGTCATTTGTTATTTCAGTTTTGTTTTGTTTTAATTTAAAACATGAAATGCTGATGTGTATTTTCCACCTCAATTAATTTTGCCACGTCATTTAATGAATTTGAGACGCCACGTCAGCAGTTAACTGCCAGCGTGGTGTCTGTTAAGTTAATGGATGTAAAATACCAAAAAAGGACCAAAATGACACAAAAATGAAAGATGAGAGACCAAAACGAGAAAAAAGAAAGATAAAGGACCAATGTGAAACCAAGCCCAAAGATAAAGGACCAAAAGAGTAATTTAGCCTTATCAAAATGTACCCCTCATTTTGTACCCCACTGTTTACCAATATACCCTCACTCTATATTTTTGGACCGACACACCCCTGACAAAAATTGAACCAATCTGATTTATCTCTATATCTCTCTTAATTAATACACAATCGTTGACTTCCCCACTTTCGGTGGGAAAATTTTATTCTCACCATTTACCAATATACCCCTCATTTTGTACCCCACTGTTTCCCAATATACCCCCACTCTATATTTTTGGACCGACATACCCCCACTCTATATTTTGTGCCCCACCATTTACCAATATACCCCTCATTTTGTACCCCACTATTTACCAATATACTCCCACTATATATTTTTGGACCGACATACCCCTGGCAATTTTTTTTTCTCCAACACTTTTTTTTAATTATTATCAAAATGTACCCCTCATTTTGTACCCCACTGTTTACCAATATACTCCCACTCTATATTTTTGGACCCACTGTTTACCAATATACCCCCACTATATATTTTTGGACCGACATACCCCACTCTATATTTTGTGCCCCACCATTTACCAATATACCCTCATTTTTACCCCCATGTTTACCAATATACCCCCACTATATATTTTTGGACCGACATACCCTCGATAATTTTTTTTTTTTTTCTCCAACACTCTTTTTTTAATTATTATCAAAATGTACCCTCATTTTGTACCCCACTGCTTACCAATATACCCCACTCTATATTTTTTGACCGACATTGTTGCCTCATCCCACCAAGGGCTATTGTTGCCTCTTCGTCTTATATATATGTGTTGCGTATTTTTATACCGCCTTATAAAATGTTGATGTTTTTCAAACTACATCCAGAGCGCATTAATTTGTATCAACCACTAAGTTTGTAATACATAATTTTTTATTTCACAACTTAAAACCACGTCCTGTGCATCGCACAGGTGTAGAATGAGTCCTTTATATAATGAGCTTTTGGACACGCCTAGACTTCATCCCACCGCGCTTATTGTTGCTTCTTCGCCCTATATATATATGTGTTGCGTATTTTTATGCTCCCTTATAAAATGTTGATGTTCTTTCGAAACTACATCTGTAGGTCTGTTAATCACCTCCGTGTGTCCTAATAGACATAAAGCGTAGATTTGCATGACGTTATGATGTACTATTTTTAGGTGGCGATGACTTAGAATCCACTATATTTATTAGCTCACGGCTGATGTATGAGTCTATGACCTTGGCAAATGGTCAATCCTACTACAGTGACAATAATTTAGATACTTTTGCTTATGTCTTGTGGTGTAAGCTCAATAGTAAGAGATTGACTTTATAACTTGAAGGGTCGGAGTTTGAATACCATAGGGGATAGTTATAATACTAGAATTTTTCATAGTCATCCAGCCAAAAACTAATGTTATTAAAAGCTACAAGATGCTTAATATCCAAAAAACCAAGTCCATTATGATGATAGAAATCAAATGTGAAACTTCTAAATTCAGTCACTTTGCAACAAAAATGCAGATAACATGATACATTCATATGTGCGCGGCAATAACCCGAAAGGTCAATTCGGGTTAATTACTAATAGAAAACAATGCTTAACATAGGATTCCAGTGGCAAGAGTAGAATGTTCTCTTCTCTGTCATATTAAACACTGTTAAAGTGGAATTTGATTAGAATCAAGGTCTTTTGGGTACATGGAGATTATACACAAACTATAAGGCAAAAAGAAATATACAGCTAAAAACACAAGAACACCAAGATCAGCCTCTTCTCCAACCGCTGGACGACGCGGATTGGTCCAATATATCTGGATTGCACACCATAAGCAGTATAAAGAAGCTATGGACAGCATAAGTAGCATTGACTGATATGACTTTTTCTTTATTGAATTTGTGGCATTTGCTCTGCAAGGCAATGAAGGATAGAGAAAATACATGAAAACCATGTTTTGTCAACAATATAACTTGATGGTTAATATAGAAATTTGCAAAAATAATTAAGCACCTGTTGAGGTAAAAAAAGCCTACAATCAAGCAAGCACATAAGAAGGATACTACAATGACAGCATCTGGGTTAACTGGTGCTCTACCTTGCCACCAGCCAGTGCTCAAAATCCAAGTGTATGTGGGTGTTTTCCCATTCTCCTATAAGATTTTGAGAATAATGTGTCAATCAATCAAGATTGTAAGAGTAAATTTTCATCAATTTATAACGTGGCTACACTATTTGGCTTTGACACTATTAAAGTTAGCTAGTTGATGTTCTATATCTGGTTTATATAGAACATTACATCAATGACTAACTAACTACCTAAATAATGAAATGATTGAAATTCAAGCATTTATTTCACATTTAATTTGACTGATTGAAATAATGAAATGTTAACGACTTAATCAAAAACTTCACCTTAATAATAAATGATAAAATATTGTTGAAGCTGTGTAAGAACAAAAAATGTTAACGAAGCTAATCTAAAAATTTCGAGTTAACTATGCATTAAAACACATCATTTAAGAGAAAACAAACTGCAAATGATAAAACATCCACTAGCTGACCTAATAATATGTATATCAAAGTATTGATTTTAGTTTTACCTCAAAAAGATGATCTAGAAAGAAGTGAGTAAAAGAGCCAGCTGAAATCAAAAAAACATTGCATCTTTGAAAGAGGTACCTGCAATAGAAAGTTAATAATCATTAATTTGTGATTATTCAATTGCAGACTAATCACAATGTCACAAGAAGTAAAAAGGGAAAAAAAAACAAAAACTGAGAAAGAAATTAATTAATTTAATAGTGATTAGTGAGAGTATCTAACCCTGGAAACAGAATCAAGAAGGTGTTTATGAACAAGAAAAGCAGATATCCGAGAGTAGAGAAAAGAGAGAGGAAGTCCCAAGATGAAGATGTAATACAAAGGATGGTGGATGACATCTGCTACGGCAGATCCCAGAGTATCAGCTGGACCACCAAGAAGTGAACCAAGCCACTCAGAGAAAGAACCAATGTCAGGTCCAAAAGAAAGCGTTGATGGTGTAAGTGAGAGTATGGTGAGGGCTAAACCTGCCGTTAGAGATGGTGGTTAGAGCTATGCCTGAACCCATAGCATACATCATGTGAGGACCTGGACCTGGCATGGTTTCTTTATTATTCTGGTTTTAGTACTCAATCAAGAATCTGGAGTATGAATGAACTATGTTCAATTTAGATTGAAGAAGAAGAAGAGAGATAACAGATTTTGGGTGTGCTTGTCTTAGAAGGGTAAGTGTAGGGTGGGTGGGTGGGCAAATCATTTCCAACTATGTTATGTTTGCTGTTTGTTATGCCTTCACTAACCTCTAGTCACTATTTCCTTTTGACTGGAATCTATTTTGACTATTTTCTATATCTACATACATAGTACATGATCAACTAACTGATGCATTAATCAAGTATAACTTTATACAAAACAATCACTATAAAATTATTAATCTATCTTTCTTTAAAACTCACTTTTCAAGATAAATATGTCATTTCTAATTATTCTATTTCACTTTTTTACTTTTTGAGGTCACACATTCTCACATCATCTTTTAACTTTTAATCTCATATTTAAAACTCATTTTTTCTTTTTCTTCAACTATCAACTATATATGAACTATATCTTTAATCAATCTATAATCTTTTAATTAAAATAGTCACTACTAATATCTCTATTTTTCTTTCTCCTATTTAACCTTAATAATCAATCAAATATCAACTATATCTTTTTTATTTTAGATAAGCAAAAGTTTATCAAGAGAAGACAAGCGTGCCAAATTTCTTACAAAGAAAAAAAACAGGAAAAGAGAGGCTCTCAAAACCCCGAGCCAAAACTCATCGGGAAAAAGACTCCATGAAAAAAAAGAGTACCTCGCGCAGAATTTCACAACAGTGGAGAAAAACAACCTAACCCACTGCTTCTCCCCCATCTACATTACATGATACTTAGATATGATACATGAGAAGATTTCAAATGAGTCAAAACAAAATTTCAATGGACAATTATACCGGTCGACCATCCTAACCCGCAAGAGTTTCTTCCCGGCCAACCAACTCCAAGCGCTATCCATGATAATTCGACACCAAAGTTGGAATCAAGCAACCTCTCCCTTAAAAACAATTTTATTACGCATGAGCTATATGTTCCAAATTACCGCTTAACCAAATGAGATGTCTAATTCCTTTTAGCTTCCTACCTCTTGTGAGATTCCCAAAGTCAAAAAAATGAGACACCACATCATCAACTATATCTTTAATTAAAACAACCACTACCAAAAATACCAAATTATCCTTCTAAAACTAAATTTTTGAGAACAAATATATCAATTTTCAATTATTTAATCTCACTTTTTATATTTGCTTAAAAAAATCAATATTAATAATTAACCAGTGACTAACTTAATTCGTCCTCACTCACCCTAGAATCACTGGAAAAAAGAGTCACCCTTTCTATGTGAAAAATTTCTCATTTTCAGACGAAGCGAAATTATTTGGGGAAACAACTTACAGTGAAGTCAAAATTCCTTTTACATTCAACTTGCTCAGTGGGAGACTGAATAGCAAGACAATCTCTGCAATTTGGACTTCAAAATGCGATCCTCTCGCACTCCTACCTTCATCATCTTCGCCGTATTCCTCATTGCAATCTTGCCCCATGTTAAGGTATCCAAACCCTTCCTGAATAGAAACTGTTTATCTCTTTCTGTTTTTGATCTTTTTCTTTGTGCAGGGAAATTCATTATCGCCCTTTGCATCGGCTCTCGAAACCCTTCAGAAACAACTAGGGTATGTCTCTCTGTCCTTTCCCTTCTCTTTTTCATTTTTTTTTATTTTGAATTTGTGGATATATCCACGTGTCGATCATCAGGTACAACTTCAAGAGCATTAGTCTTCTTCGTCGTGCAATGACTCACGCTTCCTTCTCAGAGGAGAACAACAAAGCTTTCAGCATTTTAGGTACCAGCATCATAGAAACATCCGCGTCTTTCCGTTTGCTTTCAAAAGACGCTGACATTTCTGCAAAGGAGTTGAACCTTCGAGTATCACAAATCACTAACGTGGACTCTTCCTGTGCCGTTGATGCGATGCGCTTGAACCTGAACAAGGTGGTTCGAGTTTCGTCCAAGACCGATTCGTCTGCCCATTCTGTGGTTTGCGGCGCGTTTCGAGCTATCTTTGGTGCTATTGCTCTTGATACCGGCAATTCTCCTGATACTGCCGGTAACATTTTCTGGACCATTCATGGTCGTGATCTAGGGTTTGCAGTCGCTCGTTGAAGTGTGAGTTCAATTTCCAATAGTCTTGTTTGTGTTTCATGTTGATGTTGATGTTGATGTTGAAGATACTTCTAAGTTCTAAATGGCTCACGCATTAGTTCTGTGTGTACCATCTTAGTATCTTTAGTCAATCTAGTTAACTCTAATTAGTACTAGACCACTGGTTTTGAAGCAGTCAAATGCATTTTATTGTGTGTGTAATTTGCTCGTTTGTGTGTGTAAGTTTATACTGCTATCAACAAGCTAACTATAATTTGCTCGTTTGTGTGTGTAAATGTATAATGCTATCAACATTATGGAGTCATTTAGCTACTGTCAATTGTGTTTCTTTCTAGTTATTGTGAGACTTATTACTTGCTTTGATCCTCTAAACATATGGAGGAGATTAAGTTGGTCCTCTAGAGAAATGCAGGGCATTAATTTGGTAGGTACTGTCAATTGTTTTCTTGTGCTGGTTTTCTTAACACTAAATACTCAAACTGGTCCTCTAAAGATACTCAGGACAGTAAGTTTGTCTTCTAAACACCTTAGACATCAATTTGTTCTCTCTTTGTTTAAAATGGATGTCTCTTTTGTTGCTCTTCATATCTTTAGATATCTATTTAGTCCCTATATTGATGATTATCCAACATTATGAAAGACCAACGCCAGATCACACGTGTCTTTTAAGTTTGGAGGAATTAAATATTTACTCATATTTTAACCATATTTTGTCTCTTTTTTCGAATAATCTTTTTCCAACTCGTGCTTCTGTAGTCTTGTTTGTGTTTCATGTTTATGTTGAAGATACTTCTTATGGCTAAGGTATTAATTGTCTGTGTACCATCTTAGTATCTTTAGTCAATCTAGTTAACTCTAATAAGCACTAGACCACTGGTTTTGAAGCAGTGAAACACAATGTATTATGTGTTTTAACTTTTCAATTGCTTGTTTGTGTGTGTATAATGTATAATGCTATCAACATTATGGAATCATTTAGCTACTGTTAATTGCATTGGTTTTGTTTTCTTTCTAGTTATTGTGAGACTTATTACTTGCTTTGAGGAGATAAAGTTGGTCCTGTAGACAAATGCAGGGTACTAATTTAATAACTACTCTCAATTGTTTTGTTGTGCTAGTTTGTTTAAGACTGAATACTCAAATTGGTCCTCTAAAAATGCACAGGACAGTAAGTTTGTCATCTAAACTTCTTAGGCATCAATTTGTTCTCTCAAAGTTTAAAATGGATGTCTCTTTTTGTTGCTCTTCATATCTTTGATATCTATTTAGTTCCCATATTGATGCTTGTTTTACACTATGAAAGACCAACGTGAGATCACATGTATCTTTGATATCTATTTTGTCTTTTTTTTTTCAATAATCATTTTTCAAGTTCCAACTTATGCTTCTCTTTAATTGGGGCTATGTTGTCACGAGATTTGGAGGAGTAATGGGTGATATTGCTCACTGCAAAAAGGTAATCTGTGTTATTATCTTTCAGTTGGGAAGCATCACAACGAAGAAACTGATGTTTGACTCGAGGGCATATAGGACGTGTAATTTAGACTTGTCGCTTGTGAGTTCACTACGTCGTGTAATTATCTTAGTGAGTCATGTCTTTTGTTTATGTCTATGCCGTTTACATATTCTGGGGTGTTTCATTTACTCAAAAACTTAAGGGAGGTGAGTGAAGTTTTCCCAACAGATAAGGGTGGTGAGTATTTATTTTAAAAAATAAGTGGCTGTTTGTTTGTGACATTTAATATGAAGATGGTGAATATAAATTACCTTTAGTTGATTAGTTACTTTGATAGTTAGCTAGTAATTGTTACTTGTTAGCACTATCTTTTAGTTGGTTGAACTTCATGAGCTCTATTATATTCGTGGAATACATCTTAGATCAATCAAATTGTTCATTACCTTTCAACCAATCTTTGAGCCTAGATCCTAATATGGTACCAGCTGAAAATCTCTCTTTTGCATCTACTCTGATTTATTGGGTTTGAGTTCTTCATCAAGAATGCAGACATTCCAGAATTCAAAATTCACAAAACTTACAGTCCAAACTATTTGATCAATCTCAAATCCCCAAGCCCGTGTTAATTGCACCTTGTAGAGAACCCTGACATGAATAAGCTGAAGTTTGACAAGGGCAAGATCAAGTAACCGGATGAAGATGCATTGTTTGTATCCTGGGAAAGATGCAATGATATTGTAATGTCTTGGATCACTCACACTCTTGCTTAACAGATAATTTAAATACTGTCTTCATCGGTAATGCACAAAATCTTTTAGAACTTCTAATTGTTTGCATGATCCCCACTTGATTAAACAATGTGAAATGAGTGTATCAAATTTCTATAAAATTCTATGGGAAGAGATGCTCGTGCCATTTGCCAAATCTGTGAAGAAGCACCAAGAGTCGGAATATGTCGTGTTTTCTGAAATGTCTTAGTATGGTATATGACAATATGAGAAGCCAAATTGTAGTGATTGAGGCACTGCTTCTAATCACTAAAGTTTTTTCTTTGGTGCTACTATAACAAGAAAGTGAACAAACCAGTAATATTGTAGCAGATACCAAAGTCTTGATGAACAATGCCAACGAAAACTGGAAACAACTATGCAAAATTAATTAATTAACATAAACTAATGGTACCTTAATTTATCAATAACAAGTCAAAAGTATCAAAGATCAGGAATGAAAAAAGAACCATCCTTTGCTTGAGGTACCCCCACTGCAAACACCCCCACATTACGCTTCACTCCCCCTCCTTCAGCACTTAAATTGTTCACGTCACCCACCACCCTAGGCTCTTCGCGAGATCTCTTTCTATCCTCAACAACTGTCACATCAGTATCCATCATTGTCACACTTGCGTTAATTGCATCCTTGCTAGCACGTGTAGTACTACTAGCCGTTAGAGTTAACGATTTAGGAAAAAGAATAGCCGGATTTTTAAAAGCCTCCACTAATTTAGCAACGTCATGATGATGCTCATTATGAGTAACCATTTTAGGTCCCCCACTTGAATTACCATTATGACGATCCAAAGAACTAGGAATATGCTCCCCAGGAATAATTGCAGCATTAATGGCTTGGTTTGGCGCTACCCACGGTTGGTTCTCCTCCCTCAACCACCGTGCACCGCCGCTACTACCACCCCTTCTCACTTCAAAGACTCTGCCCCACTCTCTCCTCCCATCATCAACTTGGAGATCAAAAAGTTGTCGATAATCCCCTTAGCATGACCGAGTAGTCCACAGAGATAACAAGAAACCTCCAGACGCTCATATTTGAAGCACACAACCTTCGCTTCCCCACCTTTCTTCTTCAACCTCATATCCTTCACTAACGGTTTCCTTACATCAATTAAGACACGAACTTGCATGTAAAGCTTCCAAAATTCTGATGAGTTTTTTGGATCATATTCAAGGAACGTACCAATCGTGTTACCGATGTGCTTCCCTACCGTTTCTGACATAAACCCAACAGGAACATTATGGACTTGTATCCGTAAAGGAATCGGAATAGTGGTACTCGCATGGAGCCATCCCATCTGGAATAACGCTCAAGATTAGAAGGTTTTTGTCAAAAGACCATGGCCCTTGCTTCATCACCTTCTAAAGATCCAACTGATGAAAAAACTGGAATAGGAACGTCCCCGGACCCGCCTCTCTGATATTGATCCCACGGCCAGGATGCCATATACCCGCCATCCTCTCCTTCATGATATGAGTACGCACCGACCGATTGGTGAGAAAACGTCCAACCAGCGTTAGCGACATATCCACCATAACCCTCGGTTCTTCCTCCTCCGCATCAAACTCCACCTCCAACATCGGGCGATTTCCACTCCCACTCGCTGCCATTAACGCAAGCCCTAGAAACGGTACAACGCAATACTCACAAAGAAACAAAGCTGGAACCTTCTCACAAGGATGAAACTCTAGGAAAAGCACCTAGAGAGAAACCCTAGGAGAGAAAAAAAAGAGTGTGCCAATTGTTAATAGAGGGATTTTAAAGGGAGATAAATCAGTATACGAAAAAAAAGGAGAGAAATCTTGTTTATAAAAATTTAAATGCATTGCTAAAACATAGCATAAAAAGTAGTGGATAGCAGATAAGCTAGCAGATAGCAGGTGAGCGGATAGCGGATAGCGGATGAGCTAGCTGATAACAATTGATGTGTTTGGTAAAACTAGTGGTTGAACTAGCTGATAAATGTAAAATGACATAAAAAGATATATTTATTTAATTCATGATTACATTTATTTATTAAGGATAGAGAAGAAATTTAAGAAAAATAACAAGGGTAAAAATGCCAAAAAAAAGTGAGACGCTATCCGCTATCCGCTATCCGCTAGTGTTTTTTGAAACGCTACTTGAAGTAACGTTTGAAAAAACGCAGCGTTTCAAAAAACACTAAACGCTACCCGAAAAATGCTAAACGCTAGTGCTTACCAAACATATGTACTCTTCACTCGCTAGTTCCATCCGCTACTTTCATCCGCTATCCGCTAGTGGATGGGACATGCCAAACAGAGCCACAATTAGAGATAAGAGCGTTTTGTCAATTGCTTTACTTGCTGGTCTTGCGGACTCACTAATTAGTGCCATGAGTGGGACAAGGGGCTGGCTCGATAACGAGATTTCTGCGCTTGTTTGCTACCTATGACTCCGTTGTTTTCTCTCCTGTGGGCGCTCACTACCTCGCTTTTATCTATCTGCACTATTATTTAATATTCTTTTCCGATCTTCCAAACCCGATAGGGATAAAAAATAATATTATTTATATACGCAAATGATATCATATACTACTACCAAAATAAAATACTAGTTTTACGATTTTTCCAACTAAACAACTTTAAAATATTTTTGTAATTTCAATTATTCACTTTTTCAAATTTTCCACTCTTCTCACAATATTTTTCAAACATTTTCACTTTTTCCTCTCTCTTACATACTTTTTCATTCTTTTTAATATTTTATTTTTCTTGGTCAATAAATTTTATTTAGTCTATATACGGAAAATTTTAATAATTGAAAATTTATTACAATTTTATTTTCTAATCTCTACAGGAAATATTACTTATCACCCTCTCATATATTATTTAAAAAATTTCAATCTATCTCACACATTTTTTCTCTCTCCTCTTTCTTCCTCTTACTTTAATTTCATCTACATGTTTCATTCATTTTTAATATTTCATTTTTTTCTATCAAATATTTTTATTTAGTCTCTACAGGAAATAAACATTTTGAAAATTTTAAAACTTTAATACAATTTTGTTTTTACGAAAAATATTACATATTGGTGGCAAATATTCACTAGACTAACATTACTATTTGAAACTTTTTGTTTATCTACTTTAAATTATTCTTGATTTTCACGAGATAATATTCAGACTAATTAAATTATTTCCAAGTCTATTAATACAAATAACACGACAACACCTCATTATAGGTATGCACACAAGTATACCTCTAGTTTTCTAGTTTTATGTAATGACAACAAAGATATCATTTTATCAACATCAACAATATCATATATAAAAAGGAATTATTATTATTGCTATTATTATAATATCTTGGATGAGTGGTTGCTGAATAGTGAGCCTATAAGAAAGGACTCAAACGAGTAAAAGACGAGTGAACTAATAATTACCCCACTCTGCATTTCATGAGCTGTAGTTGTGTTGTGTTGTGTTACCTATTTATAACAGAAACCATTCTTCACAACTTCACCACTAGTTACACTAAATCATAATAATTTTCTATCATCCATATTTCTGACATGTCTATAGAGCTTGAATCTGAATCCTCACCCACCGCTCATCTCCAACAAAGATCACGTGCTCTATGTTTCCCCTGCTTCGCCTCACGGTGGGAGCGTGTTCGCTCCGTCTCCTTTTCTCAGTCACATGACACCATCGGTTCCGGCAACCGGTGGTGGTCACGTCCTATCAGAGCACTAAAGAAGCTCCGGGAGTGGTCGGAGATCGTTGCGGGTCCTAAGTGGAAAACCTTCATTCGGAGGTTCAATCGTCACCGATCTTCTAAGCGTATGGCAAAGTATCAGTACGATCCATTAAGCTACGCCTTGAATTTTGATGAAGGTCATGGCCAGAATGGAGATTGTGATGACGATAGATTTCGTAATTTCTCTACGCGATACGCCGCCGTTAGTATGAAGCAAGTTTCACCGGAGCAAGGTGGTGACGTGGCTGTTTTAGTGTGAGTACGCCGTGTTTGCTATTGTGCGCTGGAATGTGCATATTATGAGCTGGTGAGTTGGCGTGGGGTATGGTTGGCGAAAGTGAAAAGAGTACTAATGCTGCCAATGGGGTCGGTCATTTTCTGTTTAATTGGCCCTTTCCTAATTCCTGTCCTTAGATAATACTACTCATTCTATAATATAATCCTATGAGATTTTGTTTTTTCATATACTATATATTGTAGATACATTATTACTGGTATATAACAACTGTTGTGTATAATATACTTTTTTTGGCTGCTACTTGTATTGGATTGAATTATAATTAATTTTATTAGTTGGTACTTGGGGTGGTGGAGTAAAAAAGCATGAGAAGTGAGGATGGTTGGCTTGCAATTCCCAGTTTTGTTATTTAATTTCATAATGGCTAATGATTATTATGAATAGGCGGGCGTATTGGGCGGTGGTGGTGGGGTATGCTTTGCGAATTGCCAATTGATATTGATATGTCAATTTATTTATTAATTAATTAATACAATGTATTTCACCAAATGAATATTGCGTGTCTAATTCGTGTAGTTTCATCTCGTTCTTAACCTTTCAAAATAGTATTCTTCAGTTTTCATCTTATCTTATGAATAATAATTGTGGAGGGAGAGATCAACAAAAGGAGTGGAGTGGAGTACTACTTGGGTGAGGGCAAATTGATTCAGAGGAGCTGACGACTATTTGTGTCTTCACCGTGTAGGGGACACAGGTTGGATAAATATTCTCTTTTTGAGCACATCAGCCGTGGAATTAATGAGTTTAAATTTAGATTAAATTTTTATTTAATTACGTTCCTTTTTTGATAATTTTCAATTATGTTCCTTTGAAATCGACCTTTTAATTTTTATTTTCAAGTACTCCATCCAGCTCATTATAAACAAAAAAACCTAATTTCTTGTCTTCAATATATAAGTAAATTTAATGCAACTTAATTATATTTAATGACATTTCTAAGAAACTTTAGAGTTTATAGGACTTTTTTAAATTTTACTCTGTAATATCTCATTTTATTAACAAACATTTTTTAATGTCTCGGCAATAAATATCATCAAGAATTGGTTAGGGAACTTAATTATTTATGTATAAGATCAAAATAGTTAATTACATTTTATTGAACTTTTTCAAAAGTGTAAATTTAGGTACTTTACCTCATTCAATTCCACATAGAGTATTGGGAAAAACCCAAATCGTCTCAAAAGAGTATATAATGAAATGATATCTCTTCCTCTACAAATCGATTTTATAGGATTGACTTAGACGTAAACCACATTTTAAGATAGAGTATTGTCAACAAAAAGTGCGCAGAGAGTAAATGAGAATGAGTCCCTTTCAATGGTTAAGGAATTAAAACAACAACGAAGATGGAAGATGGAAAATTGGAGTATTTATAATAGTTATCAGTACATAAGATTTTAAAAGATTTGCGCGAAATTTTATAAGTAATAATATAATTTAAACTATCAATTTTAATCGAACAATTACAATCAAATTCATTTTCTTATGGTAAATGGAGGTTAAACTTGGGTTCACTAGCCAAAAGTAACTACAAGTATGAAGATAGGCATCTGATCTTTTTTTTTTTTAAAAAAAATAAAATAAGCAGATAGGCATCTTATCTAATCTTTCTGGTCGAGGTCAGAGTATCCACCGCCAAACACATTGACTAATTTCTTCGCTGGATTGGAGGCACCTCGAAGAGTGGAACAGATGGTCTAGAAATTTAAAGCTGCTCCTTCTAATCTAATCTTTCTAAGAAATATAAATTTTGGGGAGTTCCCTCCCAAACTCTCGCCAAAATTCTAGCCAATGGAAGGCTCTCACCACCCCTTTTTTTCTCAAATTTTAATTAGGAATACATTACTGTCCGAAAAAAAAATTAAGATGTTCGAATACGTAAAATTTGTTCTTCAATAAACAGTTAGGTGACAAAAAATTTAATTTCAGGACAATACGTAAAGTGAGAAGTCAAGCAGTGTGTTTTGATTTAGAAAAACAATTATCAGTTCATATACGCAAAGTTAGTTCTTCAATAACTGTTTAGATGAAAAACTAAAAATAATCTTGTGACAAAACACATAAGTGTGATGCTAAACAGTATGTTTTGTGGTACATTAGCGTTCGAAAAAAAATTAACTATTAATATACGCAAACTTTGTTCCTCAATAGCCGGTTAAATGGAAAAAAATTAATTTCATGACAAAATATGTCAAGTTATGAAGCCTAAGAAGTGTATTTTGCAGACTTAGTGTTTGGAAAAAGCTAAGCCGCTTAAATACACAATATTTGTTCCTCAATAAAAATGTCTACTTAATCTAGTCACACAAACACATGCGCCGTCTTAGTCTCGGACACCTTTACGGCTTACTTAGTCACATGAAGTATCGATTTTAATTTTACCACATTTTAAGTTTGGTAGTTCACATGTGAATAAAATAATAATACATTTTTTTTTATATTCGACTCTTTAGAATTAAATTAGTTTTTCTGATTCGTAAAAAACAAAATCAATCGAACCAATCCAAAATACATTGATTCAGTTCGGGTTGGTTAAGATGTTTTTGAGAATTGCAACCGAATCAAACCAAACAACATGTGTTTTGACCTTACGGTTCAGATGAACCAAACCGCGAACACCCCAAGTTATGGGGTACTTTAGTGTTTGGGAAAATTTTAACTATTCAAACTTCAAATATGTAACATATGTTCCTCAATAACGAGTTTGGTAAAAAAATAATAATCTTGTGACAAAATACGAAACGTGATGTTAAGCAAATTGCTTTTGGAGTACTTTGGAATTTTTTTAAACTTTTCAAATACTAAATTTGTTCCTCAATAACATATTTGGTGAAGAAAAAATCGTGACACTAACCCGCATAACTAACCCTTTTACTTACTCCACCACGTTAAAAATTAATTTTTTTATACTTCTTCTCTTTATAATTTTTAAAAGCATATTTTTCTGAACCTTTAACAAATACTTATACTTCTTCTTCACTAAAAACAATATTTATTGTAGTATCTATGCATTATAGTTAATTTACATTGTCACATATTTCTACATTTTCAAGATGATGAGAGATCTGCTTTCAATTCCAAAAAACTGAAGCAAATGAGATGATCTCTTAAACCCTCTATGGAAGAGGCAACCTAAGAAGGTGAAGTGGTTGTTGATAAAGGAAAGGAGCAGCAAGAAATGAGAGAAAAAGATAAAAGAGGAAAAGAAACTTATGAAAGAACTTGAGCTTCTCAGAAAAAGCAAAGCTCAAGGCTCTTGAGAAGCAAAAAGTTGTGAAAGAGCAACCAACTCTACCTTCCGGAGAAGATATGGATTCTGAAGCAGCTTCAGTGGACAAACCTAAGAAGGTCAAGGAGAAGACTCCTAAAAATCTCCCAAGAAGGCTTCTAAGGACACTCCCAAGAAAGCTCTGAAGAAAGGAGCTTCTAAATAGGTTACTGTAGTGAAAGCTACTCCTAAGAGATTATGACTCTGTTTGGAAAAAAGTAGCGGATAGCGGAAAAGTTTTTTTATATAGCGGATGAGGTAATGGATTAAATCAAAAAGTGTTTGGTAAAACTAGCGGTTGAAGAATTTTTATAAATATAAAATTACGTACATAGACATAGGTAATTAATGCTTAAAAAGGAGAGAGAAATTTATTTAATATTAATGGTGGATAAATGAGTAATTTAATTAAATTAGTAAGAGTAAATTTGAGAGAAAAAATGAAACGCTAAAGCTATAAGCTCAAACGCTACTTCAAGTAGCGTTTCAAAAAATGCTATAAGCTACTGGAAAAACACTAAAAGCTGTATTGTCAAACACCTACAACTAGCGGATCCACTATAAGCTATCCGCTATAAGCTAGCGGATTGGCTTTGCCAAACAGAGCTTATATGTGCATCGCACAAGTATACGACTATATAACATATGGTTTGAAGGTCCACCTTTTTTTGACAAGTGAATGTCCAAATTATGCACAGGTATTTCAACTAAATGATTTTTGAATTGGCACTTACTCCCTCTCGACTCAAATATAAACAACAAACACCTTTTTAGGTTCATTGAAAAAGTAATGTATTTGGACTACATTGTCTAGATACTTTTTTTTGACGCAATTGTCTAGATACATTACTTTTTCAATAAACCTAAAAAGGTGTTTACTGTTTATATTTGAGTCCGGAGGAAGTACTTAGCAATTATTGAAATGAAAAATATGGAACTTAAATAGAATCCTTCAATAGTAATAAATCAGAGCTTAATTTAGTACAATGATAAAATGAGTCGATTGACTTAAAAAAGGTCAACTTACTCAAATGGGTTCACTATAATGAGAAGAGTTAAGATGGTAGCTCTCTTAGTAAGTTAACAGACATAAGGGAGTTTGAAAAAGAAAGTCTAGGAACTATACCTAGCTCTGTTAGGGTTTTGGTGGTGCTCTTCGCACCCTTGGCCTAGTGTTGGCACTAGATCTGGCGGCAGTCGTGGCACATCTTCTCCACCTCTGTCCTTTGTTCCTCAGTGGCTATGGAGCTCTCCAAGGGTGTGCCTCTGAGTCCTTCCTCTTCGCTATATATGGAGGGTTCTCGTCCTCCATCACTACCTAACCTTCACCACCACCTCGCCCCCCACCTCACCCTCCTGACCTCTCATCTCCTCCCTCTTATGATTTAGTAGCACCACGCCTCCATCGAAACCCCGACCCACCAATTCGCCCATTTCCACACTCTCGAGATAGTTTCTTCCCCAATCCAGTGCACCTCATTTTCGGATCTATTACTCAACCTATCCTCAGATATTGCTCTCAACCCCATCTCTTTTGGCTCCTTAGTTCAGATCTTGATGTCTGGGGGCCATTTGGCCTTCAAAATGGGGAAGTTCTGGACTTTCCGTCTTCCCCCTACACTAGTTTCGTAGATCTCTGATTATCATCTCTGTGGAGCCTGCTTTTTATCCGTGGTGGTGCTTGGTCAGAGTGTGCGGTTTGGCCTCGGTGGTTGGTGATGGTAGCTCCGACAGGTGTACGGGTCTAATGTTCATTTCTGATTGGTGGGGTGTTTTGGTCTTTTTCTAGCAACAGTGTGGGAACCCTAATTTGCTCTTTACGCTTATTGTAATTTTTAGGAGTTTCTAGGCATGATTTGTGCCACATGTGGGAGTTGTGATGCTTATTTGTGAGCTGTAGCTTACGTTTAGTGTAATGTTTTGGTGGCCTTTGCCCAGTTTTAATGAAATGCTGCATTGTTGACCAAAAAAAGAAAAAGAAAGTCTAGGATTTAAATATTGAAAACCGACATTTTCACGTGCTCATAACTATCTACTAACCACTAACATTTATCTATCAAAAGAAAATAATTATAAGACTCAACCTTTTAAAATGTACTGCACAAGTTTCATTGTGACTGCCATTCACCACCAGAATCAACCCACCCAAACGCAGTCCTAAGAAGGTAGCTCAGTTGGCGAGCTAATGAACATGAAGGAGTTGCAGATTTGCAAGGAGGTCCAGAGTTCTAACCCCGGAAACTAACATTTCCCCCACCTCCAAACTAACTACTAACCACTAACCTTGCTTATAAAGAAAAACTAGTATTTTACCCGTGCATACGCACGGGTGATATTGTATTTGTTATAATTTTCTATGAAATTATTAATACGTTAAAAGTTGCAAAATGTAATAAAAGAAAAAGGAAAAACTTCATAAAAGATGATATTTCAAATTTATTAAAATAGTTGTGTTGCAAAAAGAATTTAAAAAAAGTTCTGTATTCATCTTATAATATAAATAATATAGCAAAAATAAGGAAAAAAGAAAATGAGGTGTAATAATGTCGGTATCTTCTTATAATAATGGCGCTTCGCATGCGCTACTCGTTGGCGCCTCGTTGGCACCCCGCTGGCGCTTTTGTTGGCTCTTCCATTGGCGCCCGTTGTCGCGCTCCCGTAAAAAGTGGATGGATTTAACTATTGATTTTTTAGGAAAAATAATTTTGAATTTTTGCTAGCGGTATCGCTTATTTTGACTATCAAGAGTGGTTAAATTAATTGAATTTAGTAGTTTTGAGTAAATTAAAGTAAATAATAAATTCTACATGATTTAATATTAATTTTATTAAGTTTATTTAATTATCGAATTTGTAGAAGAAATAAATTTAAAAATAAAGTTTTTTTAAAAAATTGTCTGCGTATGCGTTAGTGTGGCAGTAGTAGGCGCTTTTGTCGCTTTTTGGCGCCCCATTGTGCTTATGTTGGCGCTTTTTGTTGGCGCTCCTATTGGATTTTTTAGGAAACATAGTTTTGAAATATTTGCCACAGATCACTTTTTAGACAAATAGTAGTGGTTAAATTAATTGGGTTTAGTAGTTCGAGTAGATTATAGTAAATAGTAAATTCTACATAATTTAATTAATATTAATTTAATCAATTTTATGTAATTATCGATTTTTACAAAATTATTAATTTTGTAAAAAGATTTTTGTAATGAGTTGTTTGATTATGTTGATAGTAGAGAGAAGTGGAAAGAGTGAGAAAGAGGAAAGAGAAAAAGAAAAGTAGGTTTTAAAGTGAAATAAAAAAAATAAAAAGATGATGTGGGAGTGGGACCCACTAATAATAAAAAGTGAGTGAGAGTAAAAAGTAAAAGAAATCAATTTGAAATGACATTTTTATCCCTAAGATTGAGATAAAAGTAAGGGATAATTTGGTATTTTTGGTAGTGAGTTGATTGTTAATATTTATAGTAGAAAACACACCCAAACGTAACTACTCCTCCTGACCTAAATATAAGAAAAAAAAGTGTGTTGTTTTGGTGGACTCAAATATAAGCAAATGTTAACTAAGCTACCCATATTTAATGTTATTTTTCCACAACTACCCTTAAATTAATTCATTAATGTTGTGAAAAGATGACCATTAATTAGGGATAGTTTAGTAAATCTATTTGATTTTTCCATGAATCCAAGAAAAGTAAATGCATAAAACCACTATCTTTAATATGTGTAAAAGTAGGTATTTTATTATAATTACGTCCGGAGGAGTACCTAAACTAAGGCCCCACCAGACGTAAATGAATTAAATAACTAACCGATTGTTTTCGGATGAACCATTTCTAGGTCAAATCCGACTAACTTGTCCGTGTGTGCAACCGTAATATCAACTCCAAATATTGACCGGTTAATTTTGGGATAAATCGACTCTTATCGTGATTTGAATTAGAAAAGTGCTAACAACACTCTTTTGTAGACACACTCTCAAACTCTCAAACACTCAAAGTGAATTTTTAACAATATTATTATTATTATTATGGTAGAAATCAAAGCTCGCACAGTGGTAATAAACACAAGAACCTTCAATCAACACAGCAAAAATAGTCATTTTTCAAAGTTCATTTCTACGGAAAAAATGCATGAATCATTAAAGCAAGCCATTCAACCGCCAACTTGACTGTTTGCAGACTTTTTTTTTTACTACAAAAGTTTTAGGGTGAGGGGTTTACGCCTCAGTACAAAGTAGGAAAAACCTTCGACTTCTTTGAGCACTTACGAACGAAATTACATTTACTTCACCCCAAAGAGACTAGTGAAGATTTGAATCTCAAATCTCTTGAATACAAATCTTGTCATACTCCACTAAAGCCAACCCTTGGGGCTTACTGTTTATGGACTTGATATGCAATAAAATGTCACCAACTATCCATGGAAGGCTTAAAAAGTGGAGCCTTTTGGTAATATTTAGGTGATAAGTCACATGATACCATGCAGATGCCATAGCTTGATATTCATGTGGTTGACAATCAGTCTCAAACCACTCTTTAGCTTCACGCTGAAGATCCTTTACTGAGATCAGAATCCTATCCTTCATATCTCCATATCTCCTGTTATCGCGCTGCAAATACGAAGCACGGTTTTGCAAGTTACCAGTTAGCAGTTCAACCTCAGTCTCTGCACCATAGAAAATCATTAAGGTGCTCATCTTCTGTGAATACATTTCTTTGTGACTTGATGCAGTTTCCAGGAACACCTCAAAACCATTAACTTCAAGTTGATTATCATATGCTTCTTCAACAAGCTTCTCTGACAACACAGTGTTAGACCTTAGTTGTGATTGTGACTCAACTATGGCGCGATAAAGGTTTCCCAGTACCCCTTTGGATATATACATAGGCTTCTCAAACCTCTCCATGAAATCTGGAAACTCTCTTGGTTTCAAAGCTCTAGGCATTTCAGCAGGAGCTCCGGTCTTTGCAAAGTCAACAGCCATCGAATGAAGCTGTGCTAACTCCAGACATTTTCTACTCCTGGCCTTTTCTGGTTCGCGGTCAGCGTGGAACCAAATGTGCGGTGGAGATAGCTCCCAAAGTATCATTGATCATGTAATCAAAAAAAAATGTTGGATTTCCTATGCACAAATAAGGAACATTTTCTCACATTTATCGATGTTTTTAAGAAAGTTAAAACCGATTAACTTTGTTAAAGAATTACCTCTAATGTCACCTTGTGATCCATTATACGAGGCCTTCTTCCTGTGTAGTCCATTGGATTATCAATTTGACTAGGATTAGATCTTTGTCCCAGCTTATGAAGAATAAATCCCCATCAAGATCACCACCAGAGCATTCATTTGGATGAGGCCTGTACGCCCGGGTGTAAGTATTAGCAGCAATAAACATCAATATCAATATGAGAAAAACTTTTAAGAATAACAGAAATGTTGTATGTTCAGAAAGAGAATTGCAAGAACTGATACAAAAGCTACATGGTTAAGTTTTATTTGCATATCTATTTCAACCAACACAGATGTTTTCTGACAAATATTAATCTAATTGATTCAATACTTTTCATCACAACTTGTGTTGGAACTCCTTCACAATGAATAGCAATGCTCTAGAAATTAACATCAATGGAAATGACTTTTTGGTGTAGAACTGAGGTGGGGTATGAGGCACAAGCCCAATCATCCCTAACAAAAATAGTAGTAGATATATCAAATAAGCCCAAAGGCAAAGCATGGACAAAATTCAGCTGGTTAGACATCCAGGTCGAGCTTCAACTTATGCAAAATATAATATGTACAAGTTTAACAGATCCTCCATGGAGCAAGTCAACTACACTATGCAATTGGAATCAAATGGGCGCTATTTTATGTTTACTTTTTTATTTTTGACGACTGAGATTGTCTACGGTTTTGAACATGTATAATCATAATAAAATTTATCTGTACATACTTTGAGGTTAAGCGATGTTAATCTGGGCCAACTTGTGCCCGCCTCAACAACTGCACCACCCTAGCCAGGTCAAAGGCAAGCCAATACAATAGGACTAGAGGATTCACAAGGAAGCTCAGCCAGGCCTAGCTGATTACAGAAGCTAATACCTTGAACCTTTGTGCAGCTAACTGTACATATATCATATATGTGTGTATAAACTAATTTAATTGGATCGAATTATAAAGTATATGTTATGACCAGCATTGACTCATCCCCAGACTGTCTAGAATCGAATCAAAAAAGTTAACACCGAATTACTAATAAATCTGAGATTAATGAAAAAATTTTAAACTGACATCTTCATTCTGCATTATTCTTGGTCAATGAAAGCTGTGGAGACTAAACGCTCCTAAGAATTTATCAGTTAGTTGAAAGCTTGTGAATGGTTTTCCTATTTAACACCCCTCATGCAAGAGCCCTTTGGGTTTGCTTATTCTACTCAATGCTAGAATTCAATTTTATTTAGAAGAATGGGGATGGTAAGGATAAAACTTCTGATTAATTGATTGTAAATACTTTGACACCATGTCAAGTACCGATTCGCCTAAAAGTTTTTGTTAGGTGAAAGCCTAATCACTTATAAATGGTTTTATATCTAACAAGGCACAACAATAGAAAATGTAATGTAGCTACCAACTTGTCAAAAAAAAAGCTACCAACTTGTCAACCAAACAACGAATATAAGGAACTCTTATGTGCATGGGGACAGCAAAGCTTAAGGGAAGTTAACAGGGGATCGAACTAGAAGTCTAGAACCGATTGGCAACAAATTCATGTGATCCTAGGATTGGTTTTGCAAAAGTCAATGACTCATTTATCTCATCTCCCCAGGACGTGTCCCCCTCTTTGTTAGCAGACGATTAATGACATATTATAGTTTATGACAAGACTAACGATAAATGTAAAAGAAGTGATAATCCTACCTTGAATAAAACAAATAATTACAATTAAATGCAGTTGCAAACTGGTCCAATATATACATACCTAGGTCCCTTTTGTGGAAATACAAGGCAATCCGTCATGCCCTTTGCCTCTAATTCTTCATTGTAGACAGCATCTAGGACTCTGATGTCTCCTGGGTGAAGACAAGGATTCTTTGTGACTACTACTTTCCCAACTATTATTCGTGGTGCCATCATCGCCCACCACTTTCCTTAAGTTTTCATCTGCAATTTTTCTTTAGCTTTTTTCACGGTTATGCGGACAAATACTTCGCCATAATTCAAAATACCAGCTTCATCCAAGCAACCTATCAAGATTCGAACCCTTGGGAACAAATATTCGCATCTGCTTTTAAATCAGATAATTGGAATGCATAATGAGCCTTGAGCATCATCATTAGGTAAGGCTCACTGTTTGGCTCATAAAACCCATGCAACATCTTCACTAGAATACTTTTTGAATCAGCACCACTTAAACTTTCCAAAACATCCAACGCTGCCTCCCTATCAGTCAACATCTTTCCTAGCAAATGCAACTGTTCCTCTTGCAATGCCAATAACGCTCATCTTTTACTCCTAAGGTGGACAACAGGGATATAATCTCTCGATTGAGAAAGCAAGGCATTGATTCACTCCATTTAGTGATGCAAAGCATCCTGTTTTGGGATTCAAACTTAAGCATACTGTCACGTAATGATAAGTTCCTAACAGATTGGCGATCAACAGCAATGACACCTTTATATCCACCATACCGAATTTGAAATGCTGATGGAATCCGACTCAGATCCAATTTTAGCTTTTCAGCAAGTTGCCTTGCAAAAGATTGGGAAATTTTTCCAATACCATCTGAGAAACAGTAGTTTACACCATCCCCATCAGAGGAGATTTCAATATCTGGAATTATCTCCACATCTTGAGGGGCCACTTCAAAAGTTTGCATGGAAGAACTGAACAACTGACCCATTCTTGCTGCACATTTAGAAACGCTATGGATATCGTTGAAGCATCCCATCCATTCTCTGATATCAGCTGCTTTAATTTTATCATTCAAGCAAATAACCATACAGAATTTGAGCGCAGTTGACTAGCAGAGAAGGCTAGAAACTCAAATCTTTTCAATCCAATAACAATCCCATCTCAAGAATAGTCAATATCCTATTATATATTTCAGTCTTAAAAGGCTTTGCAAAGATCCCCTTTGCAGACTAGTTGATATTGCATTAGCTGGAAGCTTAGTCCAATCCTCCTCAACAAAAGTAATCCTCATGAAGTCCAAGCATACGATGCAAAATGCTTTACCACATGATTTGAGGTTTCAAGCTCAGGACCGAGGCAATAAATCTTTGTCGGGTAATCAAGGCTCTATGACAACTCATTATGTTATTATCTGCCAGCCTTTTCTGTGATGATGAGAGAAGCCGCCACGCTTTCTACTCAGCACATGTAACTGAGTCTTCACAAATTTGAGAGGCTCATAACAAGTGGAAACCATCTTGTGCAACTTTTGAAAATCACAGCCTTAGTTTCTTCATCTAAGCTTCCAAACAAGTCAATCAACTCATCATCCACCGAAGCAAAACTAATTTTCTGGGTATGGACAAGGGAATTCAATTGGAAAAGAGTCTCATAAGGTAACTTAGTATCCAAACAACACTTCACAAGCGGAACCGTTTCCGTTGGAGAAACAAATTCTTTCCCATCTTCCAGAATCAAATCTTTCAAATTTTCTCTGTAGAGTGGGAAATTTCGAAAAACATCCGCAGCAAGTGATTCATCCTCAATCTCCCAACAAAATGAGGTAGAGTGCCCAATTGACTTCAAAGGTGAAAAATCAGTAGTCCTCACCCACAGAAACTCAAAATCATCCTTACAAAATCGGTACCTATCAGCCTTAAACTTTGTGGTCACATTTGGCCCCATTTTTTTCTGATAGATCTTTGGTCCATATTTCAGCTGAGAAAGAACAAAAGAAAAGGCAACCAACTCTAACTTAACAATGCTAAAAAAGACAAAATATCAAAACCCATAGATAAAAACTGAAATAATCTACCAATAAACCAAGTGCTTCCAAAATCACATAATTCAACTTAAATTGAAGTAAAGTGAAAGACAAACATGCATAGAATCTAGAAAGATAGAAAGTTAGTTTACCTTCAAGAGGAGGGCATTGGGTTGAGAACCTTGGGAACAAAAACCATCAGCTTCCAAAATATTTTCAAAAGGAATCTCGAGCCTAAAACATTGATCACCATGGTTAACCCAGAAATCAAGCTTGTTCCGTTCAAACATAACCCAACCTCTAACTCCCTCCCACGATTCAAGAACAGCCATGCGGTCAGGGGCAAGAGTGAAACCAGCATGAAGTACACCACCATTATCGATGCGGTTACGAGATAATGGAGGTCTATAAACGATATCTTCAAAGGATTCAGAGAGGCGAAGGAAATGAGAGTTGAAGAGTAGTTGGTTACCGGAGGAGAGAGAAAGAGCGCGTGATTTGGCGTGGAAGGTTTCGAACTGAACGCGACCTGAACCACGGGATTTCCAGTTAGTGTGATCGCTGAAGATTTCGAGTGCGAAGACGGAAGAGGGACCCACGGTGGATTGTAGAAAGTTTAAGAGGTCTTGGGCGGTTGAAGATTGAGGTATGTTGAAGATACGAAGGGTGGGTGTTTCGGATGAAGGAACTCCCATGCTTGCTTTCTATGTTCACTCTGATCAGTGTGTTTTTTTGGTAATGATATGATGAGTCAGTTAGTGCATCATGTGTGTGACTCGCTGTGGCGTTGCTATTTTTTCTCTTTATTTTCCGTACGTACGGTACCGGTTAGAGATCGAACCATCGATCAAATTGGTTAATGAAATTTCAGTGATATACCAATTGTGCTATCTCATGTTGGTTAACTCGTGCTCTTTTCATAATGAATGAATACTAAATACCCAATTTATCATTGACAAATCTTTCGTGCTTAATTTGGTCTCTCGTAAAAATTACAAACATGGACATTTTAATACCTCGATCAACTTTCGTTGAGACTGAGTCGTCGTTTCCTCACTAACTTGACACGCTAAGGCGCTGATGTATCCATTTAAGTCCCTGACACTTTCAATTTTGGGCCAAATTGGTCCTCGCTTGACTTATATTTACCTCATCTCATTTTCCATCTAAGTACTCATTTAAGTCCCTAACATTTCTAATTGTGGCCCATATTAGCCCTTCGTGTCTGACCTATCTTTATTTCATCTTCTTCTCCATTTAAGTGCTCATGTAAGTCCTTAACATTATTTGACCCATATTAGTCCCTCGTGTCTCACTTATATTTTTTTTTCTTCCATATTCTTTTTCTGCTTAAGTACCATTTAAGTCCCTAACATTTCCTAATTTGAGTCATATTAGTCCATCATGCCCGACTTATATTTACTCCATGAATGTAAGGTTATCTCCTAAATTATGTATGAAATGTTTGCTACTTGAATGTACAAGTTATTTGCTACTTGATGGTTCCAAGGGGTGAGAATAAACTAGCCGAAGCTAGCCAGAAGGCCGGGTCTGGGCCACAGGCCGAAAGTGTTAGCCCGAGTCTCGACTGCGTATTTGGCCATAGGCCCAACTTTTAAGTCCGATCCGACCTTTCGAAAGCTGATGCATACATGAAAACCTATTTAAAAGTCTATCTCATTTGTTTTTTGTTTTTTTACAAAAGTATGTAATCTTTAAGTGATGTATTCTTTTGTAAATAGTCTAAGTGACCTCACAAGAGGTGGTATTACCGCTGGTGGCTCGTGAACACGTGCTATGAACTCGTGCTTTATAAACCTATGATCCTCCCCACTCCTAAATAGGGTATTGAACTTGACTATCTTAATCGTAAAAGCTACATTGCAATAGATATGATTTAACCAAAAAAACATATATTAAATTTTTATAGTAATAAATCAAGGGAACACAAAATTTGCTCTAGGAAATTTGCTCTTTTTAGACCATAGTGAGATCTAGGAAACATAAAAGCTCTCACCTTTGTTAGCAACATGAGCAATCATACTATCATAGAGATAGAAAAGATATATAAGAAGGAGAGGAGAGGAGAGGAGAGGAGAGAAGGAGAAAACAACGGGCCCCTTTAAGGTTTCAATAGTATATATAAAATGATCAAGAGTAGCTAATACACGAGTATAATAATAAGGTAGATATACTAAATGACGCGAAAAGACTAAACCACCCTTGTTAATAATATAACATAGGTAAGTTCTTGGTTATCATTGGAAAAATGTGAGTAATTTATCTAATATCATGTAAAATCAATAAAATCTAACAATTTTTTTTTTTTGAAATCCACTATATTTGTCAATTAAAATATATTTGTGTTTTTACACTATGTTAATATTAAATTATTTGGATAAATGTGAGAAACTTTGAATAAAAGCAAGTAAGATTGAGTAAACTAATATTTTTTAAAAATAATTTAGGACTCACCTAAAAAGTAAATTTCACATAGCACTAGATTTATTTGTATGTTTAGATCACGCTGATATTAAATTAATGAGATATGTGTGTAGAAAAACTACTTACATATTTCTAAAGTACAACCTAAACCTCACCTATATAACATATTATCCAAAAACCTTTGCATGAGTTCCCTATCCTATGCAATTATAACTTGTTTTTTATAACAATAAAACTATCCTATGCTATTATTAACAAGCATCATCAAATGAATCGTAGCATTAAAAACAGGAGCATTAATATAGTCACGAAATTCTGGATACAGACAGAATGTAGCTTACATATAATAATATCTTAACTAAGCTTTCTCATTTATTACACTAAGAAATCAAGGGAAAACCACATCAGAACTTGGAAACTTGCTCTTCTTAGACCAAAGCCAGATCTTAGAGACAGAGAAACTCTCACCTTTACCTCTGTTCCCTATCCTCATTCCCTCCACATTCCCATTTTCTGATGCAACTTCACCACATTCATCTTCTCTTTCATCACAACATTGAGACAAAACCACTTGCAAATTCAAATCACGAACCACATACTCATATGAACCCATAGAATAGCATCTCCTATCATCCAAACTACTACAACTACTACCATCCAATTCCAACCCATTATTTCTAAATTTTCCAAGTCTCACAGAAAACACCCTTTGACTATCTGAAAACTCAATATTATTCTCTTCCTCACTTGTGACACGTGGCAAAACCAAAGGATTTTCAACATGGAAACATGAACTAGAGAAAGTGGCTCTACAAAGAGGACAAGTAGAATTTGAAAGAAGCCACGTGTCAAGACAATTCATGTGAAATGCATGTGTGCACATAGGAAGTAACCTTAGCTTATCCACCTCAGAAAATTCACTGAGACATATAGCACAATCAAAAGGTTCCTTTAAACCCATTAAATCGCTGTAGTTGAAAATAGGAAGAGTGTCTATGACAGCTTTTTCTAGACCAGAATGAGAATCATGCACGTTGAAGAGATGTTGAAGTTGTCTTTGAAGAGCATGGTTTTGTGTTGTTTCTGGGAATCTGTTTGAATTGTAAAGTGGTTGTGAAGGTGAGGATGGTCTTTTTAAGAGAAACCATAGGATTAAATGG
This sequence comes from Oxytropis ochrocephala, assembly GCA_020916435.1. NCBI lineage: Eukaryota > Viridiplantae > Streptophyta > Magnoliopsida > Fabales > Fabaceae > Oxytropis > Oxytropis ochrocephala. Next base: position 15,616,190 of record CM037088.1, on the reverse strand, counting down.
ATTAGTCCATAGATAAAGAAGATAATTGCTAGAATTATTATAACTAATAAAATAAGTGGACTTATTGATCTGCTGAAAGGTGATGAAGTTGTTGTTTGTTTTTCATCAATGTTGTTTCCATCATTTGGAGTTTGAAATGTAGTGAAAGGAGATTGAGGAGATGAGTAGTAGTACTTCATGGTAAAACCAGCTTCAAGTTCAATGCTGTGCATTTTGGAGAGAAAAATAGATAGATATTCTGTGATTTTTGAAAAGTGATTTGCTTAATTAATATCATAATAGTATGATGGAGGAGGAGATGCAAGAAAGAGTGAATATACTCTATAGAGTGAATATACTCTATAGAAAGTAAGGAAACTGTTCTCATATTATAGGCACTACTATTCTTAATGCTTGTCTTCCGATGTCTCTCTAAAGTATCGACACTTGTCAAGATGTATTCAAGGTCCGATATGGGTCGCGTTAGACACTGACATTTTTTTAAATTAAAACGGGAGTCTGTGTAAATTAGTGTTGTGTCTGATAATAGTACATTGAAAAGTTCATTTCATGCAACTATTACACTTTGACTTGTAAGTGTAACATGAAAGCTACAAGACCAAAAACAAAAAAGAAAGAAAAGAAAGAAGCAAAATGATGAAGATGTTGACCTATATATACAACACAACTTGCTAAGTCAAAACTCTAAAGCTCTCTCTATTTTTTGAGTGGCTTCTTTTTTTTTTCCGATTAAAATCATTGCAGATGATAGTGCCCTGTAACATGCTCCGGAAATCAAGCCATTTCATGCCACCTCTGTGTGTGTTATGATTATGTTACTAGTAATAAACTAAACCATTCATCAAAAGAAAGAAAACTAAAAATCTTAATAGCACTAAGGTGAGACACTCACGAGCCTCACTGTTCACATGTTTAGAGATGGTCACGTTATGATTATGGAGATCCTAAAAGACAAAAGCAAATGGAAGGGTCTTATATTATTTATTAACACGCATGGAAACTAATTAAACCTATGATTTTGTCTGTCCATATTAGGTGTCTGCAAATGCAACTAAAATTGTTGCTACAGAACAGTGGTAATATCATGTATGAGTATGCTATTAATATGTTGTATTCTATCCCTTCTTCCCTGTTTGATGATGGTTTATATAGGTTCTTATCTCCCTATTTTATTTGTTGGTGCAGATGTTGCTTAAAGTAGTATAGTACTGTGGGGATTATAATTATAAAGCAAATGTAAAATAGTAAAATAAAAATAATATTCTAAACATCTAAATATGTAATATATTATAGCTCTGTACGAAATTACTGAGGAATGAGAATTGTAATTTTACAGACAGAAAAAATAGTATAGTACTATAATAATCGTACATCTTAGTATCTTATAACTGAAAATATGTGAGAATGCTCATTGATGCTACATATGGACCCTTAAAAGGTAAAAATTCCATGACATTTAAGGATCAGCATGACCAGGAATTTCATCATCACTGGATTCACTTTCTTCTTCTTCATCATCATCTTCATCTTCTTCTTCTTCACTCATGTCTTCATCAGCATCACTCTCCTCATCAGCTGTACTAGTGTTGGAAGTGTTTTCCTTCTTAGCATACCGCTCACAATACTCTGTCCCCACAAATAGCTTAGTAATATTTACACATCTTTTGGCACCACAAAACAGCCCCCATTCACCATAAAACTATAATTTTTTCAAAGAAAATCCAAATATTCAGATACATATGAATCAGTCTCCAGTACAAAAACTATCTTCATCATGTTTCAATAACTCAGCCTTTCCTCAAAGCATTGATACATTGCATGATACTGTAAATGCAAGAGAAACCGAAGGACAGTTCTATGATTACAACAAGACACTTGTTCTATAAGCTATTAAGCACGGACACTAACACTAACACGGACATCGAACACTATTACATCGACAAGACACGCATACATCACTTTTAATTTGAAAATGGAAGTAGTCAAGTGTCGTTGTTGGTGTTGGTGTCTAACACAACATGTGTGGACACGTTTTCAACCTAAAGTGTCGGTGCTACAGAGTCAACCAAACTCTAGATGACTTTCTGGTTTCTGCGTTGCATATATAAAACCAATATATCAGAAACCCATTAATTTAGGGTATTCATTTTATGGATTGCCGTTATAGATTATATGCAATTCAGTGGGCTCATGGATTCAAAACCATTATAAGATATGGTCTTAACTTATCATAAAAAAACGGTCCATAACAATAAATATGCTCACCTTTAACTTTTTGGTCATATAGCTTTTTATCCTTCAACATCAACGATGCTGCATCACCATTCAGAGGATCTGTAGCATTTGGATAAAGCAAGAGTTGTGGAAGAAAAACTTCAAAGATATTCAGAAGATCTGAAAAAGAAGGGAAAACTGGTCATCTATAAATATAGATACATAGAAAACAGATCAAAAGGATAAGTGAGGGAATAATGAAGGTGGGCAATTTGTATACTCCTTTTGATTTTCATACACATAATTGTCTAAGTCTACCTACATATATGTGTACTACACAATGATATGACAAAACATTTACAACGAAAAGCCTATAACAAATTACCAAACATTGACTCCACGATTGATTAATGACATCCAAGCATACAGAGCCGGATCTGCAGTTGACTTAAATATAAAAGCAGAATCAGCCATAATCTATGTGCAAAGATCCCTATCGATAGCAAGCTGTTTCCATGAACAAAATTCCGCTCCTCTTGTACAAAATCCCAAAATAATGGCAAGAAAACCAACAGAATTGTGGTCTGTACACTAGTTAAATAAAAGAAAGCAGTTCACATGATATATATCATGGAGTCCAAATCTAAATGTATTAAATCCTCAATCAACCTGGATCAGTGTAGAAATTACATTGCATATAATAAATTTTCAGCCATAAAATAAAAAGATTGATAAGCATATGAAGTGCTCACAACTCATCAACATTCGGGTGGTATATTTTGTTCACAAAGCCGATAGAAGGAGATTTATATGGATATGCATCAGGAAGCTCAACACGAATTTTCCAGACTCCACCTTCATAAAGGCCTGCAACAATCACAAACGCAAGAAATCAAGGAACAGCCAGATAGCTTATCAAAAAAAAAAAGGAACAGACAGATAGCTTAAAGATGGGCATTTTATTTTGAAGTGATTCCCCATATGACAAAAGACCAAGTTAGCTATAGCATATCGACAGTACTTTCTTTTGGACCATGAAACTCCACATTGAATTCAGTGAGACCATCATTTACCATCTCCACTGTATAATCACTCATCATCCTGTAAAAAGAGAAGAAATATTTGAGAAATATGACCATGAAAACTTTTGCTGAAGTGAATCATGCATACATAAGATGGTATCGTTACAAATTCCATTATACCTATTGCCTTTATTCTCTCTTTGACCCAAATTCTAAGATGGTCTAGTTTTGGGGGTTTGGGTGGATGTTGAGAATCCAACATTGGATGTGATACAACCTGAAAGGTGTTCATAAGTGGGAGAGATCCTCACCTTACAAGTCGTTTTTTGTAGGGTTGAGTTAGGCTCAACCCAACTTTAAGATGGTATCAAAGTCTATCAAAGATTAATGGGGCCACCCACTATTGGGCCACTTAGATCATGCTACAGTTGTCTAGTCCTAGACGTGATGGGGTTGTTGAGAGTCTCACATTGAATGTGTTATGGCCTGAAAAGTGTTTATAAGTGGGAGGCATCTATCACTCACTTTACAACTGATTTGGTAGGATTGAGTTAGATGGCCCAACCCAAATTTTAGGTGGTAAATATCATTCTAAGAGGGACGAGCTCAATTCACCTAATAGATATAACTGGGAACTATCATGTGCATGCATCTGCAAATTAGCACTTGCATATGCTTTCTAACTCTATACTGATACTTATGATGGAATCACAATCAGGATGTTAGTGCAATGCAAGACCGCCAGTTCTAATACAAATGCACACACTTCACAAGCATCACCATCATAGTAATCTATTTGAAGCATGTAAATGTTACTTGATACTTTGGTTTTATATTACCAAATTATTTACATCCCATATGCCTTCATTATCAAACACTGCTACAAATGTCAACCATGATGCTATTCCAGCAATACACTTGGCAACTCAAACTTTGTCAGGGCACTCTGATCAAGCATCTACAACAACACTGACTAGTCTACCATGATAACATAACCTATAAGTTCCATACTGCACCAAAGCTGAATCTTTCTACATAGAAACCTTCACTTAGATAACAAGAAAGTGTCCAAATTATATTGCAACCAAGAGTCCAATATGACACCATAACTAAGTCAACAACCTATGTTGTCCCATCAGAGCAAGGTTGTCAAACTCGAGATTCTACCTAGACTTATGGTGCGCTCAGAGACTCGCAAGAGTTTATCGACTATGAAGAATTTTTTTACTTAAAAACTATGAATGACACATAAACATAATAGAACATCGATTAACACAAGATAATTCCACATTCCAATTTCTAACTTCATAATAAAGCAAAATACCAAAGTAGCTAAGTATATATAAAAGATCCCACTACACAAAACATTAAACCTAAAGTGTAATACACTCCATATAAAATGGAACATAACACACATGCACATTGCGCGACCTAACTATCACAAAAATCGAAGTTTTTGTTGTCATTCAACACCCCATGTTTGATTATTTATCACAATACCCTCCTTGAAGTGTGGCTTGACGTGTTAAGCGGTTAACTTACGCTCGACTAAGTAAAAAGCAATGCCTTTTATTTACTGAAAACTAAACTACATGGGGTTGAGTGACAACAAAAAGATCTTCCAAGGGAGAGTAAGCTGAAAAAAGCATTTACCCTTCATAGATCATGCCTTTTTTTATAATGGTTGTCTTACAACATGAGTGGTCTAGTTTTTAAACAGTCCCAAAATCATAAATGAATCTCCACACGCGAAAAGAAAAACCACGATTTTTTACCTGTACGTCAAAATTCATTAACATTTTGAACTTCATTTCTAGATACTAGGCCTGATCCAAGTTCAGTTGACCCATGGAACTTGGTGTCTCATCAGAAACAACCATATCAATGTGCCATATTTGCTTCATCATATCAATATTCAAAATCAAATTTCAACTAAGGGGGCATTTGGATAAACAATTCAATAGTACTGATTCAATCATAGCTTATCATCATATAAGAATTTGTGTGTAAGTTTATTTCTCCTATCAATAATAATGATAACCTCCGCATAAGCTCGACATAAGTTGTTTCTCTAAGGATCTTAGAGCATATCATAGAGTGATTTCATAAGCTCTTCTAAACACTTACACAAGTAAGTAATCCAAATAAGTTCTTCAAAACGATCCCTAAAACAAATCTCAACTAACCGGGTGTATACAAATTTCCACTAACTATTAAAAAATCTATAAAACTTAATTCAACAACAGTTTAACTATCAACACAATAAATAAAAAAATGTTGCTTACAATTTCATTACATCCATGTCTCTTCTCTTGCTTGAGATGACATTTTGACTAGAATGAATCAATTATTTCAACCTGCCACCATATATAACAATTAAGAGAAGTTAAAGAAAGCAGATGTGTCCACATTGTTGATCCATAAAAAGAAAGCATATCAGTAAAAAAGGAAACAGAAAAGGATTACTGATGCAAAAGTTAAAAATGAAATACAAAAGAAGGAATTTGATTATCTTTTAATAATGTTGATCAACTTTCAGACAAAGCAATGCAGCAATAAAAGGTAAAATAAAAATAGAAATTGTGGTGTGATGTAATTAATTATGAAAAACACAAATACAGAATGCGTCGACCCCTAAAATTGATTTAGATTGTGATGCAAAGATCTATGGCGGAACCAGAAAAGAGGAAAACAAATGTGTAATGTTAAGTATGTTTGAAATAGTGATGAATCAGAAAAGGGGAAAGTGGATTGGTATTGAGGGAAGAAGTGACAGTGGAAAAAGAAGGTTTGCCTGAAACCCTTGCTTGACGATGGCGTTGTTGTGATGATAAGAGAGTGATTTGGAAGAGAGTTATGAAAGGAAGGGTCACCACACACATACACGGAGAGAATGAAAAGAGAATTCGGGAGAGAGAGAGAGAGAGAGAGAGATTAGAATGTAATGGATTCTGCTGCGTTGTCTAACATAAATAAATAAAAATAAAAGATGAGTGCCCACGTGTGACTTACCACGTGTTACCGAAAAGTAACGACAACGAGGTAACTACTATTACGACATTTTTTTTGTTGAAGAACTGTAGTATTACGACATTGTTCCCACATTATTCCACTTGATGCAAATTTATGTAATTTGGTTGACAGTTAACACCAATTTTATCCTCTTAAAATGTGACTTGTTGTTATTTTATTGTTACTTCAATTTATTAAAGTGACAATAAAGTATCTTTGACCCTGTATTTTTTCTATTGATTTAGTCCACAATTGTGTCTTTAGTTTGTCCTTTTGATCCGGGCGGCGATGACAATGGGTATTTTATGGATAGGACACTATAGTGTCCATAACAAGTCTACATACACATGCAGTGTCCATCTCATACCCTCTGGATACTAAGTGCTCCTACCAGCACATAGCCACTATTAGAAAGTTTCTGCTATGAAAGTTGAAAACAATACTTCAGCAAGAGGTCGAAGAAAGGATGTGTAAGTATCCCTGTTCTTCACCATGTACCAGAGATAGAGAATCAACTTCCACCATGACAGGAATTCATACACATTTTGTTCACTTGGTGCAAATTTTAAGCAATTCTTAAACCAATCACTTTTGATACTTGAAAATTCATTTTGCTCTCAATTCCATTCTGTTTCCTTCAGAAGGCAACAGTCAATCGAGAGTCCTTAATTTTATTGATCGACTATATATCAAGGTACATTCATTCATAAGAATACAATAGTTATGCGTTGAAAGAAAAGAATGTTTCAAACTTGAGACGTGGGCAAGGATTTTGTCCCAAAGTGACTAAATTCCACTTCACATACACAAAACTAAAACCAACAAGAAACCAATCAATTACAGACTATAAGTTTTCCTTTTAGCTATTGACAGTTTATCTCACTTGCCATGGATTTTCGCCATAATAATACGCCGTACAACCATGAGAGCCACTGTTGCACCTTGACAACTACACGAGCCCTCATTAACTTCTGGCCTAGCTGAGAATTACCTTTTTAAAACTGATTAAGCCAGCGGTTAAGACACGGCATGTAATTAGTGCACCTGAAATCAACACAACAAAGTTAATCAAAGTAACACTAAGCACCAAAAGCTCAACGACAATCATAAAGCCGAATCAGATCTAATCACTGTAACAAAGGAAAAACATTCTGTTTAACAATATCCAGTAGTCACCAAGTAATGTCAAATTGATGTTCCACCATTGTTAGATTCCCACTTCAATGCATATGGCGTGTTTAAATGTGAAATTACCAAACAGACCTAATTTTATTTCCAAATTTGCATACACAGTGACAGATGACGTTCATTAGAGAGATAAACTCCTACCAGAATGCTATGACTACACACTTGGTCCTTCACATTGTTTTCAATCTTGAAAAACAGAACAAACTCCTTGTGTACCAACCACCACCCTCCCCACCTAAAACACACAAAACGAGTGAAAATTTAGTATCCAAGTTACGGAATTCATCTCATAAATCCATTAATATTCAGTTGTAAGCAACAGAATCTAGCAACTTGGTTGAACACATTCAAAGTAGGATTCAGTAAACTTCTAACTCTAATAGCATAAAAGCAGATTCAGTGTCAAGCAGACAATGAAAATCATGCACATCAAGATGCCATCTTAAACAAGTAAATATCAGCTTCTCAACTTTAGGCGCACACGTATAAACAAAGCTAGTGGCATTATAAATCTATAAATTTTCCACTCAATTCTGAATTCATCAAGGGCATTTCTAAACTAAAAACTTTTCTCACTTTCTTCCTGATTGACAATTTCAATAGCATGCCACTTCCATTTCCTCTCAAACCTATTCTCTCATAGCAATCCTTAAGTTCCCAACAACAATACACCACACCAACATGTCCCCAAATCCATCAAATACTTTTTTCAAAAATAAAAATCAATGCAATTCCCTAATTATAAACCTTTAAAGTATTTATAAACTCCATCGTCTTCCCCTTTCTTTCAAAATCAATTTGAAATGTGGAAAAAAAAAACAACAAACCTAATCCCCAAATCAATCAAATTGACCAAATATAAAGGATACACGGAGATCACAAAACAAAGATATCAATGCAAAATAAAGAGATGAATTATTACCAAGGGGGACAAAAGGGTTCCTCTTGCGCTTCTTCTCTTCAAGAAAATCTTCAAAACTGGGCTCCGAACTACCCATTTTGATGCAGAAAAGCGACAAGGTGTCGGTCGGAAGAAGGAACCAAACGAAATTGTATCCACCGAATCAATATATACGAAAGCGGTGTCCGCTAGTGGAACGCTATGTTTACCAGCACCTCTTTTATTTTTGGCAACCACACTCTCCCCTTTCGTTTTCTCTCTAGTGACTCGTGAAGGCTCATTAGAGTCATTAGTAAGTAGTAACTTTTCTCTTTAGGGGTGCAACATAAAACAAGGGTCTTGCTATCTACACCCACGCGACACTTCATTCCCACGCCCACCAGCCTTTATACATAGGCTTATGCTTTTCCCAACCCCTTCCTATTCACCATACACCCCAAACGTTAAATATTCCAATTTTACCCCTCACGCAACACTCATGGAGGATGTGTTTTTACAGAGGTTCTGCTGTTCTCCCACCAAACCAGTTCGACAATTGTCAAACGGACGTTGTAAAATTGAAAAAGGGGGAGTGTTGATGTCTCCGCAGAAATTCTACAGAGGAGTGGCCGAACCTGCTCGATTGCTTTCATTGAACCTCAAATTAACAAACACACCCTTTACACATTTAATGGATACGGTTGCTTTGCAACCGAATCGTTCTGTTACTTCCCCAAACCGTTGTTTCGTAAAATTTTGAAAACAAACACACCCTTTTACACATTTAATGTGTATGGGTTGTCTATGTCTCAACCCATTAAAATATGGAGAAAAAATAATGACGCTAGGAACTGCTTTTATTTATTAATGGTATTTTTGTCATTTCACGTGGTTTGTGGATGCGCGCTAAGTAGTTGAGGGGTTGGGAAAAGCATCGGCCTTATACATAACTCCGCATAAATAGCTTCACTTGTCCTCTACTGCCACTGGGCCGAGCCCAACGGGCCAGGACGATGGCTCAGTATTCTGAGTTGGATTGTGCTCAAAAAATAAATGGTCCGAAAGAATTAAGTCATTTTAGCTCAGTTCATTTTTTGGGGCAAAACCGAGTCTACTTTTTTTTATGTTGTTTAAATATTTTTGGTGTTTTACTATGTTAAAATTTGAACTGGCTCCAAGTGCACTCACTAGCTCCGTGTTTTGTGTATCGGACTGTGGCTACAAAAACACAACCCAATAGATAGTTGGGTTTGTCTAACCCAACCCACTTTTGCACTTTAGCCTATTAAGTAGATCTTGGCAGGGTCGGGCTGCCCATTTTGACAGCTCTACCCCGCACACGCACACATACACTTTCAAGTCTCAACCATCTTTGAAGACTTAGTAGAAAAACCATCTCTCAAGACCTTCATCTTCCTTGGCATCCTCATCATCTTACTCCTCCCATAGCCGGTGAAGCTTAACTACTCAATTGTCGCCTTCTGTATGGATACATGCTCAGAGGTATGGGGCATTTGCCCTCATGAGATATATTTTTTTATTTAGATATGCTTAATAAAATACTTTTGCCCCCATAAAGAGGGGTTGCCGGCATGGATACATGCTTAGAGGTATGGGGCATTTTCCCTATGAGATAAAAAAACTTACTTAGATGTGCTTAATAAAAATATTTGCCTCCATAAAAAAAGAGGGGTTGCCCCGTATAAGTTAATTGCTTTTTGAATGTTTGTATAAAATAATAATAGATATAAGAGAGAATAATTTGTACTAATTTTATTCTTTTATTCTTCTAATTTTTATTGTTTCAAACTTCTTCAAGCACTACATAAACACATGAGTAATCAAGTACCTCTCTAGGAAATGAATAGTATCAATTTGACCATTAAAAATTAAATACTAGTCAAACTAATGATTTACTAAAATATTGTTAAAATTATTTTAAAAGGACTAATTTAACCATTATTTAAGGACCAAATTGATATTTTTCATTTTTTTCAAATTATGTAAGTCTCTAATTTTTTTGTATCCGCTTGAATATCTACTCTTTTCACTGTGAGTAAATTTACTTTGTAGATACTTATATTACTTTTAAAAAAATGTTTGATTATTCACTACAAAAACACGGCCATTAGCGTAGGGAATTTTCGTCGCTAACATGCCCAATTCCGTCGCTAATTGCCATTAGCGAGGAATTAGCGAGGACCGGCCGCGGTTGCTAATTCCTCCTCGCTAATGGAGGACAACACGCTTCCCTAGTATGATTGGCACACTTATCAATCAATTATTATTATTATTATTATTATTATTATTATTATTATTATTATTATTATTAGTAGTAGTAGTAGTATTATTATTGTTGTTATTATTATTATTATTATTATTATTATTATTATTATTGTTGTTGTTATTATTATTATTATTATTATTATTATTATTATTATTATTATTTTGAGAGAGGAGTGAGAGTGGTGGTGGTGTGATGGTGGTGGTGGTGGTGTCAGAAAGAGAGAAGAAGAAGGAGAAGAGTAAGGAGAAAAAGAGTGAGATGTATGTTGTGGTGGTGGTGGTTGTGTGGTGGTGGTCGAGAGAGAGAGTAAGAAGGAGTAAGGGAGAAAGAGAGTGGTGGTGGTGGTGGTGGTGGAAGAAAGAGAGTGAGAGAAGAGAGGTATGGTGGTGATGGTGTGGGTGGTGGTGTGGAAGAAAGAGAGAGAGAGAGAGAGAGAGAGAGAGGTTGTGGTTGTGTGGTTGAGGAGAGAAAGAGGAGTGAGAGTGGTTGTGGTCAGGTGTGGTGGGGCGTGGTGGTGGTGGTGGTGGTGGTTGTGTGGTGGTGGGTTAGAGTTTGTAGGTGAGAGAGAAGAATGAGGGTGTTGTAAGTGAAAATAAGAGTGAGTGAGTGGTGGTGGTGGTGGTGGTCAGGTGGTGGTGGGTTAGAGTTTGTAGGTGAGAGAGAGAGAGAGAGAGAGAGGAAGAGGAAGAGGAAGAGGAAGAGGAAGAGGAAGAGAAGAGGAGTGAGGTTAAAAGTGAAAGAATGAGAGAAAAGTGAGAGAAGAGTGAGAGCGGAGGACGTGGGCCTGGCCGCTAATCTGCCACTGGCGTAGTCGAGCAGCCACAGCAGCAGCCAAATCACCAGACGTTCAGACATTAGCGAGGACTTGAAATTCGCCGCTAATTTCCTCGCTAATGGTCACATTAGCGAGGACTTGCGCCCGCCGCTAATCTCTTTTTGCGAGGACAAAATTTCCTCGCTAATTCCGTCGTTAATCCTCGCTTTTTTAGTAGTGATTATTTGCCCCCACCATCAAAAATTTCTAGATCCGCTACACAGTCGCCTTCTCATATTTTTGTATAATGTCACATTGACTTTCTTTTTACAGTTGTAGAAATTAGTTTTCCGAACACAATAATGTTTAATTAAACTAAATTTTAAGAGCTAATTTTTTGATAAGTCAAAATTGTTGGTTACCCACAAAGTATTCTAATTTTTCTAACGAAAGACTAATCCCTGGCCTTGTGCTTGCTCAGAGAAAATTTTGCACTTACCAACACTTTTGCACTTACCAACACCGAATTAACCTTTAAATTTTGTTCCAAAACTTTTGATGTTTTACATATCCAATGTTATTTCAACTACTTTCTTTCGATTTTACCCTTTAATAAAGTTCTATAAATTACAGAGAATGCATTTACCAATGCAAAATTGTAGACAGATTCGATTTATTTATAAGCAAAAACATCGTTAGATTCATTGGAAAACTAATGTATCTAGACTATAATATAGTCAAAATACATTAGTTTTCCAATGAACTTAAAAAGTGATTTTTTGCTTATAAATAGGTCCGGAGGGAATAGAGAAAAAGATATTAAATGAGGGTATTTTAAACTATATTTTATCTAATTAATGTTTTCTTATTGGTGAACACTCACATACCCATTGAATTTTGATAGGTACTAATGTCGTGGACTCGTAATGATGCATGTGGTCAAAGCTTTAGTTAATATAGAATAATTGCAACTAAAATTTGTCGCCTAAATTGTAATACTAAGAAAGTCTTGTTTAAATATATAGACAAAATAGAAATATAATCCAAGTACAACCATTGAAATACAATTTATTGGCATTATTTTAAAGAGCTCATGTTATAATATCACAAAAAAAAGTCTAGAAATTCAAGAAAATCAACAATGATTGTAGAAAAGATACTTATTATAAGAGTTAGGTCATCTTCAAAAACAGGAGCATTGGAAGAGTTTTGCTCAACAGCTTGCTGGACATCCTCATTGCTAAGGTACTCAATCGGAATTGGTGGTGGTTGATGGCGCATCATCCTTCGGCGGCCGCTCTGGGCTTGACATTGGGCAATGTGCTCCGAAAACCTCCATAATAAGAACAATATTTGTGTCTAGATAACTCTACCAATGAGTGACAGTTTGAGGGGGCACATAGGAGAACCAGTAAAATTAGGAATATCTGAATGAATACCCAATACTACTTTATATAATACATTAAGAACCTACAATGGAACATCTTTATCAGCATTCAGCACCAAATACCTAGATTGGGGGTCATATATCCTTGTCTTAAAAACATACCAAAGTCATCCCCTGTTTTATGGGCCAATTCAAAAAGTAAAAATAAACACCAAATCTAAAGTCAACCTTTTTTTGAAGGGTTTTTTTGTACCCCACCCATCCCCATAAACCCCACCCACACCTAAAAATCCCAAAATGCCCTTTCAAAACGTATTTTTTTAAATTTTTTTTGACCAGAGATACACCTGGGGTGTATATATACGACTTTACATTTGGGCATCGATATACACCCCCAAGGCGTATATACGATTGGAAAACCTCATTTTAATCGTATATACGCTGGGAGGTGTATATACGATGGGCAAAAATAGGGTCGTATATATACCCCCTGTGTGTATATATGACCCCATTGTATTTTTATAAATTTTTTAAGTCAAATAAAAATTATATAAGTCCCGAAAATAGGTTTTGTGTGTAGTTCGTTAAAATGTGACGATGTTATACGTCGAACGATAATTTAGGCTAAAAATCGGTTGTCGGGCAACATACTCCGATCGTGAATGAAACCACGCACTATTAAATCCGATAAAAATCAAGAATCAAGACTCCCTAGAAGGGACTTCTTACGGGACTAAGGCCTCAAAATCCCAAATTCCATCGCTTATTATTTCTTACGATTTTTTTAATTTTTCATAGTCTCCAAAAATCAAAAATTTGTATAGCCTTATTTTGGTTTTGTTAGATTTTTAGTGGTATTTTTATAATTTTTTGGAGTAGTTTTGACTATTTAACGAATTTTTAGTAGTCTTTTAATAATAAAAATTAAAACAAATTATTAAAAATAAAGTGCATCAGATATACCCATTTGAGTGCACGATATACGATTGGACAAAAATAGCCATTGTATATACATACTCAAGGGGTATATACGATTTATTTATTTTTTTAAAAAAATTAAGTTTTAAAGGGCATTTTGGGGTTTTTGTTATTGGGTGGGGGTGGGAGGGGATGGGGTGGGGGTCCAAAAAAAAAACCCTTTTTTGAATAATAGATATATATCTGAATGGCATGCTAAAGTAACATAAATTTAGTAGCATGAAACTAAATGCAGTGAAACGGGCTCGATAGGAGAGAGGGGTTGGTTCTTCGCTTTTCATATTGTCATTAGTAAAATGTGTTGTTCAAGAACAAAACTCACAAGGATGCTATTCTACAAAATCTTTAATATCAAGTGAGTGATATTGACTTTTGATGAAGCGTTTGTTAATTCCACTACATTTTTGGTGTCAGAGTTTGCTCCTATTTTATTACCATCAACACCTTTTGCTCCTTTTATAGCATTTTTGTCTACTTCTAAAGGCTTACCTTAAAGGCATAGGCATAACATGCATCGACAATATAAGATGTAGTATAGGTGGACATGAAAAAGATAGCAGCAAAGTAAAGTGAAAAGCTTATCCTATTGAAGAAAAAAATAAATCCATCCTATAAAAAGATGAAGACAGTAAAAAAATTAAATGTTTTTCTAGAGCATATAGTTCATATCAGCTCAACTGCAGATGTCATTATTTATTTAGTATGTGTCAATGCTACTATGAAATTGTATTCATAAAATCTACCCTTTTCACCAAATTGGTACTAATGATTACTAAAATGTTTGGAGTCTGTTACATCGCCTCTCATAAACCTTTTCTCATGTAGGATGGACCGTTAGATTCTAGGTGTGCTGCACATGATTAAACACTCTCTGAGTCAATTAGTTAGACTAACAAAGATAATCTGTTGCAATTCCAAAAGAGAGTCAATTGAGCATATTAGTATGTAATTAGTTTATGAATTGAAGAAATTCTGATGCAAAATATCTGCAAGAGACAATAATTCATATCTAGGCAAGTCCTTTAACATATAATGTTCATAGATACAAACAGCTCCTATAACAAAATTGTAAACCCTCCTCAGTATATGTGAAGTGATGAGGTCCAACTGATATGAAAGACACTGTTGAAAGTAAATATCATGTTTAAATTCAAGGAAAACCATTTCAAGAGTTTTCTTTATAGACCACAAATATTGTTTTATTCTCAGCCATTGTGTCTCCTTGGTGCCATCTATCTATCAAGTGAGGGGCTTAAGAAGAAATATGTGGTGTCAGCCTTGTTTTTATTTGCAAGTTAAAAAAATTGGTCTAGTAAACAAAACTCAATAAGCGCTTTTACAACATAACTCATGAAGTATTTTACAAAAATTGGTCTAGTAAAATGTAACTCAAGTTTGAAAAATTGGTCTATTAAAATGTAACTCAAGAGAAATGCGCAATAAGCACCAAATGATTACAAATGCTGCAAAACTTGGAATGACTAAACATGATAATAGGAGAAAAAATATGAAATTCCTTTACCTTAGCTAAATTGGTAGATTTTCCAACTCAATTAACTCCAACAAAAACAACAACATACGACTTCCTTTGCTCCTTGGCAATATCGCTTGCATCTAAATAACATAATAAGCTTCACGCCGCGCATTTAGTTAATCAATGGAAATAGGGAAGCAATTCATTGCTAAAATTTATAAAGATTGAATTTTGAGCATGAAATCATCCTAAAAATTCAAACAATAAAAATTCAAGATACAAATTGATAATGGGGTGTGGTATCTAAGATTCTAAATAACTCATTGTCAACCTACTACACAAAGAGACCCTTTTAGAACCGTGAGATTCAGAGGAAACACTACATTGGCAAACATTTCGCTTTGTTCAAGCAATCGAAGGACCCAACATTACTCCCCGCATGAACCCAACATATATATAACATAGAAATCTATATATCAAAGATTCAACTAACCAAAATTTCAAAACTATTACGCTCAAATTTACTCAACAAAAGAACAACAACATTGATAGTCGAATTGCTTCGACCAAACATAAGCCCTCCCAAACTAACACCCTCATGATTTTCCACCTTCGTCACCCATGGTCGTTGAAGGATGCTTTTTCGCCTTGGATTCATTATCGCTGATAGCGCCGTTGGCATCTCCGGCGCCGCCGTGAAGGATACAAAGAACCGTGCTCGCTCTCACCTCAACCCCCTGCTTTTTCCTTCTTCTCTTTGTTAGTGTCGATTGAGAGAGAAGTGAAGGACGCCTCCTCACCTCAACCCCTCGCTTTGCACTCTCTCGCACTTTACTCCATCGCCTCTAAGCTATCTCCTTCGCCCTCTCTCCTCATTTGCTATGTGTGTCAAAACCAAAGAAACTCATGTAGCCCAGCTTTGAGTGTGGATTGTTTTATGTGTCCGACTTTCCAAATTGGGCCTTTGCTACATAAAAACGCAAAGGGAGCAGTAAAAGAAGACACATGGTTGGGAGGATCTCGCCATGGAATCTTTGGTGACGCTAATTGAGAGGAGTGATGATGAATGAATGAAAGGAATGGAGATTTAACAAAGAAGAGACGACAATGTTGAAAAAATTCGCAAGAGGAACCGTATAGAAACACACGTGGCTACACAAAATCAAAACAAAATCTTTGACACCATTTTTATTTCTTTGTCGACAAGAACAAACCTTTTGACCTTGACAACACGAAATCGCTGGTCGACAACATCCATATCGCCTCCATTTTCATTGTCGATTATTGAAGCCCACAAACCTTGGTCGGCAAGACCATCTCATCATTCCACATACCTCAAAGAATCACTTGATCTTACGTGGCACAAATGGCGGTGATCAATTGGACGATAAATGGGAGGGAAACCATGGGAGCTTAGCGCCATCATCCTACGTGGAGACTACCACGTAATGTAAATGTAGAGATGATACCACATCCAATCACTAAATGACACCTCATTTTTTTCTATTTAAATGTTTTAAAACAAAATTGAATATTGAACTAACTTTGCTTAGAATATATCATACCCACCAAACTCTCAATGGGTATGAAAGAATTTACCTTTCTTATTCCATGTATCATTTTTTTTTTATCCAATGTGCAATAATTTCTCTGATTGTAGTTAGAGAACCTAATGCCTGGAATCTAAGGCCTGACATTGAGCTCATCTCCATAATCTATTCAGTAAGCACGTACTACTGTGAAAGCAAACTGTGAATCATAGTTTTTTGGCAAAGCTCATTCTTATGTGAAAACCAATATTGCAGGCTACTTTCGGAAGTGTGGTGACGTTTTCTGTGCTAACTTGGTGCATAAATAAAAAAGGACTTGTATTTGTTTCCATGTTCAAGCCTGTGGGGATTGCCATTGCTGCCTTTATGAGAGTGTTGTCTTCCTTAGTGATACACTCCATGTTGGCAGGTAATTCATCCAAGGTTTCAATGTGATCAACATTTCACATGCTCTATATTAAATTTGTTTCCATTTGCTTCTAGTATCATTGGCGCACTGGTAATCGCTATGGGATTCTACATAGTACTGTGGGCACAATCCAAAGAGAGAAATGTGAAAGGCCTCGAAGTTGATAGACCATCATCCTCGTCTGACCAAGCAAGTCCTCTACTAGAATCGCCATGAAAGAAGCATGCACATAACCATTGATCCGTGTAAACTAGTTCATTTTCTTCTATGTATTCAAGTCAACAGGCGCTACTTATGAAAGAATCGTCTGTTTTTCATAAGTATATTTTGTTTTGTATTGCCTGCTCTCAGAAAGTCTTAAATGGAAATTCTCTACATTGTTCAGTTCCCTCAAAATTCATAAAGGAAAAAAATAACGGAAGACAATTGTAAATCCTGCTTAGCTATCTACTGTCTCTTTCAAAATGCGGAATCATCAGTCCAAAAAGTAAATGAAACATTCCGTAACTCCCAATACAATGTAGGGAGTCAACCTAACTTAAAACAAAACTTAAAGCCAAGCCTTGTGAATCTGCATCTTTTTTAACTGGATACGGTGCACAAAACGACAACCTAGATGCAGATTCTGCCTTCATTGTGATGTAGATTAGGATTTAAGATCATCAGACATCGCTGATGGAATGCAGTGTGTTGCAAGAATATCTAGAGTAGCCGCTTTTGCAGTTTTCATGCGAAGGACCACTATCTGCATAGAAGATGATTAGTCAATAAAAAAGCCAGTACCATTTTTACAACAGCAGGCAAGACAGAGGAGGGACGAAGACTGCACCTGATCATAGTCTAGATCAAATTTAAGATATTCGTCATCACAGCCTTCCACCATGGTGGCCAAGCTCTTAAGATTTTTCACAGGTTTACCATTGAAAGCAACGACCTTCACAAATACACAGAACAGAATAATTATGTGGTTAAGCCAATAGAGGTATCAACATACAACAAGGAAAGCAAAATATGAAACAGCTGTTATCAACCTGGGTATTAACAATATCTTCATATCCAATGTTGATGTCAGCCACCAGCACCTAAATGTGTGGATGAGATAATCAGACTTAATAAGATACATAAGCTGATGAGAGAAACAGCAAAATAAAAACTAAGCTTAACAGAGTACCTGAGAGACCACAACAAGTTGTTCATCCGGTGATTGTGGCATTGAATGCAGCATTTTATCCAAAAGCTTGACTGGAGCTTCATACTGTAATCCTTTCCGCACTGTTCATATACAAAAAGTTGAGTTGAAAAAGAAAGGCTCCACAAGAAAGCTTAGCAAATGCACATTGTTTAATTAACAAACTCACCAATTAAAGCCAAAAGAAAAGTAAAATATACAGCTATTAAATACAACGTAATATGACCATGGCAACCATGAACCATCACCAAAGGACTGAAAGAAATAAGTCAGATGAAACCAACTTTGAAATTACATAATATACGCTGCTCGTGCTATGACAATTTATTAAATAATAGAATTTCAAAGCCAATCGTGAGAAATGGAGCTTACAGCTACTTGCACATGCCTCAATACCACTTTCTTTGTTGGATCACAGTTTTAGAACTGCAGTTTACCTCAAACAGGATTCCCTTCTACAACACAAGACAATACTATCCTCATGTCAAACTCTACAATTCTATCTTGATTACAAGTACCTAAGAATTTTTTGTGCTTGTTATCCTCTATTGAGGCCTTACAACCAATACAAAATGAATATAAAATCTAAAGTGTATATTTTCTGAGTACTCATTTCAATACAAACTTACAATGGTCTTGCTTGTGATGGCCGCATCTATGTATCTAAAGATGTCTTGTCTTGTTTGATGAATATCAGTTTCCTTATCCTATTATGTTCGGTACACCTTCCTCAAACCCATCCCTTTCTACTCATGTTCCTCCCATAATCCTGTTTTTCCTATAACACCTCCTCTTATTCAGTTACCCTTGTCACACGCTGCTAATTTTTCCGGTCTTCATCGCCATCCTAACATTGCCGATTCCACTCCTCCCAACATTGCTGATTCCTCTGTCTCTGGGTTTTTGTTTATTCCATCCTCTTCCTCTACCACATCCACCGCACACTATGTTGTCTAGGTACAAAACTCAAATCTCAAACCTAAAGCTTTACTACTTACTTATATTGAACCATCTAGTGTTAAATGGTCTTGGGTCGTCTTCGGCAACTTGCTGCAATGCAGGGCAAATATGCGGAACTTGTTAAAAACAATAAATGGACCTTGGTCAACCTACAACCAAACAGGAAAGCCACTGGATGTAAAAGGGTAGTTTGGATCAAAGAAAATCCGAATTGTACAAGTAACAAGTACAAAGCTCACATTGTTGCTAAATGAGGGGAGAGAGAGAGAGAGAGAACACGGGGAGGAGTGAGGGGTACTTAACTCAATGAGGGAGGTGTGACCGTGTGAGTGAGGTAGGAAAAACTCGGAGTGGGAAATTGGGAGAGAATTGGCACTCTCAAACTGCTATTGTTAACCTTTTCACCTTTTTTGTACATTCTTCAAATCCTTTTGTATTATGTACTCAGTACTCATGATCAACCAGTAACTGATATGAAGAAAGTACAAATGGAAAACCGAAAATGAAAAGGATAACAATGGCAGTTAGAGAGTACCGATTCTCTCCCAATTTCCCACCTGCATCTTCCCTACCTCACACACTTCCCTCATTGAGCTAAGTACCCCGCACTCCTCCCCATGTTCTCTCTCTCTCTGTCAGCTAGTTACGGAATTCCTCCCTTTTGGTCATCATCAGGTGTTCCACCCATTTATGTCTCCTAGGTACACCTTAGCAAATCTGTTGGGTCCTTTTGCATGATCAGCGCTAGTATTCGTGATCAGCTTATCATCCCTGTGCCTCAAAGTACTAAGTTACATTGATCATCAGCCACCAATAAGCCTTTGCCATCAAATGTTGGAATCATCTTCAATATGCACTACCCGCAGCTCCAAGCTATACCAATTGATACAAACTGCATATCTTATTACAAATACTAGAGGAAAATCCTCGGCTACAATTCAGCAGAACTTCAGGGATACCCTCCTTCTATTTATATACATCACAGCCTAAACCTTTAGGATCTGTTTGGGAGTTTGGAGGGAAGGGAAGGGGAGGGCTTTGGGGGAGTGGGGAGGAGTAGACATAAAGCTATAGAAATCTTTCACCTTAATTGAACAAGTAATTTTGTAAACAATGTTAAGAGAATGTTGATGATTAATATATTTTCAATTTTAAGACTATTATAGAAGGATGTAAATGATTTGAAGAATTTGCATAAGCCC
The DNA here is from genome assembly GCA_020916435.1 of Oxytropis ochrocephala. Taxonomy (NCBI): domain Eukaryota; kingdom Viridiplantae; phylum Streptophyta; class Magnoliopsida; order Fabales; family Fabaceae; genus Oxytropis; species Oxytropis ochrocephala. Next base: position 15,595,684 of record CM037088.1, on the reverse strand, counting down.
TCCCAAACCCTCCTCCAATACATTTTTGAGTTCCTCCAAATTGGGGTGATTTGATTTTATGTAGAAAAATAAACTCCCCATTGAAATTGATGGTACATCTTTCCTTCCATTTGTCTTTCATCTTTCTTATTTTTTCAAGCCCTCCCCTCCTCCAAACTCCCAAACAAGGCCTTCACATGACCACATTATTTCCAACCAAAAATTGAGTAACAATTAATTAGATGGGGTTTCCTAACAAATAATGCTAATAAAATTGTACAAGGGATAGGACATTAAGTTCCACAATAATCAATCTATTATTTACTTCCCTCCTCTCCAAAAAAATTATAAAATTAGGATTTATTTTTATTTATTTAAAATGAAAAGTTTTTACCCTTCCCCTTGCAGTCCAAAACCTCCATTTAAGCATACCCTATTATATGAAGGTTCTGTCCTAAATACATTATTGCTTTTCATGTTAATCAATTTAAGTGTTGGCTCCGGCTTTATACAGCACTACATCCCTAGCATGGAGCCTACTGCACATATGGGCCAAATAAAAGCAGCAGATAGCATAACATAAATTGCCAAACTGAACCACATCCTTCATATATCAAAACCCTGGAATAAATTCACAACCACAGTTCACTATATACTACAGTGCAACATTTTTAAATGTCACAACTAGTGGTAAACTTCTGAAGTCTAAACATATCAACAATCTCCTTAGCAATAATGACCATGTATTAAGATTCATGCGGTAATAATGAAAGATTTCTCATTTCAGCCAGATATGAAGCAATTTCAAATTATCATGTCAGATTAAGTTTACCAAGAACACAAAAGTATCGGTCTATCAGACATTTGGATACAATTTGGAGAATGAAACATAGAAAGAAAAATATGCGATATAAAAAGTAGCAACAAAACCAACAGCAACGCCTAGACACCAAATATCTGAATTATTAAACATAGGGATAATGGATAGATCACAAACCTCAGAACGAAGATAAGGAACCAAACAGTTGAAAAACAAATCCTGCAATAATATAATATGAGGGAGGCTTGCCCTTGCTGTGTGCTGGAATAAGCCTTCTATGACAATCGAGTTTAACATTAAATTTGAGAGTTTTTGAATTCGTAGTACTTTGATTTCTGAGTTATCACCGGTATACTTCTGGGATATGAGATAACTGAAACCAATGCGCTCTCCATGCCGAAATGGAACTGGAAAGAGCACCAAAGTATGAAGCTTTATACAACAGACTGCTAAGCTCCAATCATTGATATATTATTTCATGTGGCCACAGCAAAGATGGTTAATTTACTTAGTTACACTACATCTCATATAGAAAACAGTGACCGGTTGTGACTTTATGGTTAAATGGCATGATTAAATCCAGAAGTGATTGAGTAATGTATTATGACTGATCTCCTTTTCTTCATATCTAAACGGAAATTAGTAGAACAAAACCTAAGCCAAGTAGAAATAGAGTCAGTGCTACTCCAAATAGGACGTGTTAAAGATGGACAGATCTAAACAGAAATATATTCAGTACTACTCCAAATTGTGAGTGGTTAGTGCTCATACAAAAAGTAAGTATTAAAGATGGACAGATCTAGAAAGAAATAGATTCAACCAACTTTATACAAATAGTTGTCAGGTGTCAAATTCTTCACTGAAGTTTCAAGGTATTGAGATCTTTTGCAATGCACTTTCTTAGTCACAAAATTGACGGCTTATGTAGAAGTTCTAAAACCAAGCGATATACTGTGGACCCTGACATGTCCAATGAATTGTATCTAAATTGTATCTAAATGAGGTAATAAGTCTAACTCTACTTTCTCCTATCATAGTTGCTGTCAAATAAGAAATGGCAAGTCCTCTCAGAAGATTTTTTAGCTAGCTAAATATGAACTCGTGGCATATAGATAAATGTATATAGAAACTGAAACATAACCATTTACCTGTTCCATCATTGGCAATATCAATACCATCAAAGCTAAGGATAACATCTGATGGTTTCAAAACCTTAAACTCAGGAGCAGTAGGATCAATTCTTCTAATCCGCACACCTTTCTGATCTGGTTTCATCCCCGACATTCGTGAGATCGGGATTTTCCATTTCTGCCACTCAACCCCAAGAATAGGGAACCCTATACCACATATGAGAAAGAAAAGTCAAAGCAGATAAAACTTCAAAAACAAATTTTTGCCATGTTCAGCTAACAGCTTTAAAAGTGAACTATACATCTAAGTCACAGAAACCACATTACCAGTATATCCTCCATTCTTCTCATAATCCTGGATGAAATGCATGATAACTGGAGTTGGAATGACATAACCTATATTCTCAGCATCTTCATGTTTGAGGGACTGAAATGCTATCCCCACACAGTTTCCTTTATCATTAAATGCAGGTCCACCTGAATTTCCAGAGTTTATAGCAGCATCTATCTGCAAAAAACAGGCATAATGAAGGAAAATCAGGATGCGTAAGATAAACTAACCATAACTAAAGGATAAAAGTCAAAGATCAATTATTCCAACCTGTAAACCTAGAAGTTCGGTGGAACCATGGACATAAGATAGAATCTCAATGCGTGATACAACACCACTGGTCACAGAGATGGTGTCTCCACCAATTGGGTAGCCCACGACAGTGACTGCATCTTGAAGTGTCGGCAATTCACCAAACTCAACAGGTGACATCCCTTGCCAGAACTCATCATCATCAACTGTAAGCATGGCTGCAAGTGTAAAATAAAATGAATTAATTAGAATTCATATTAGAAAGTTCAGCAAAATGCCTCCTTTGTGATAGTTCAGCCTAGCAAATTACTAACTCCATGACGACGTAAATGCAGTGAGAAATTATATGCAGGTATCCTTCACTTATTCACTATTCTGCCTTACAATGCTACTACCCTGTTCCTCATTTCCACAACCTCAATTTAAGTTAGTCAATTATTTAAATTAATTATGCTTGACTTCCCATCATCATGTAGAAAGCGTGCACAGAATTATTCAGTCTTCAAAGACTACCCTACACTATTCTCACTTCTCAGACAAGAAGAAATCCAAAAGCAATTTATCACAAATTCAAAATTAAAAATGGTTTACCAACATTAATACAATTTCTATTTTCAATTTGATATAACATAAAAAGAAAACAAAAGAAACATTCACAGACGGATACAGAAAGTTTACCGATATCACACTCAGTTCCAATGGCAAGAACAGTGGCCAAGTACTTGGGTATCAGAACCACGTTTCTTGAGCTTAACTTGAGTGTAGTGTTCAACCGAATGCGCATTCGTTAGAACTCTCCCCTCCCACCAATCACAAACCCACTGCTACTAGAACTATATTGCCTCTTCCTCTGCCACGGAAGCGAAAATTCGGCTCAGTGTGCACACAAAACACCTTCACCACCGAGTCCATCGCCGGCAAGACCCTAGCCGACAAGCTCTCCCACCCTGGTCTGCTTCAATGGCGGTGGCACCCCAACTTCGCCAGGAACAACAAAGTCGGCACTACTGTCGACGGCGCGGGTGTGGCGTCGCCCCATGGCGACAGAAGGAGGCTTGTCGGAAAGAGTGGGAGCTTCTTAGGTCGGCCACGGCGGCCACGGAGGTGAGGAGAGGCGGTGTTGTCCATTAGCTCGGCACTGCCGTTGGAGAAGACGTCGTCCATGGTGGGGTTGGCGGCGGCGTTTGAGGCGGTGGGGAGGTCTAGGGTTTCGGTGGCGGGATTTTTGGGTTTACGACCTCTCTTACGTTTGTTGTCTCCCATTTCTTGTCGGGTAGTAGTATTAGTGTTTGTTTTGGTATCAGAATTGGGGTTATGTCAGAATGGTGTCAATTAGTAGAAGAAGGTTCATTCATTAGCAGATAGACTGAGAAGAGAGGAGAAGAGAAGAGGAGTGGACAACACAGAAGAAAATGGGTTTTTTTTTTCAAACCCCTCTTCTCTCCTGCACTCCATAATTACCGT